>OZ053313.1:16564165-16954074 GCA_964056655.1 Arabis hirsuta | reverse complement strand
GTTTTTTTATATTAGAATTCTATATCGATAACACTTATGCTTTGCTGTCCGAGCATCATTTCAGTTAACGATACCCTAAAAAAATTATTATTTAGCATCGATTTAGCATCGGATTAGCCAGATCCGATGCTAATTCGATGCTAAATAGCGTCGAATTAGCATCGGATCTGGCTAATCCGATGCTAATTCGATGCTAAATGATTTAGGGTATCGTGTTTAAAAACCGCAATGAATATATAGGGAAACAATCTTAAACATGTCGGTCATCGTTAATAATCAAGTAAATAAATTGAACATCGCGTTGCTTTTGCGTCGATTACGAAAAATCCGACTAATAATCAACTAATTAGCGTCGTATAGTAACAATCCAAACATGTCGGTCTTCGTTAATAATCTACTAATTTTAAATTTTGAATTTTTACATTCGTAGTTTGGTATGCGGAAATTTAATGATGATATGTAATTAAAACTATATAAGTTTTTTTATATTAGAATTCTATATCGATAACACTTATGCTTTGCTGTCCGAGCATCATTTCAGTTAACGATACCCTAAAATAATTATTATTTAGCATCGATTTAGCATCGGATTAGCCAGATCCGATGCTAATTCGATGCTAAATAGCGTCGAATTAGCATCGGATCTGGCTAATCCGATGCTAATTCGATGCTAAATGATAATTTTTTAGGGTATCGTGTTTAAAAACCGCAATGAATATATAGGGAAACAATCTTAAACATGTCGGTCATCGTTAATAATCAAGTAAATAAATTGAACATCGCGTTGCTTTTGCGTCGATTACGAAAAATCCGACTAATAATCAACTAATTAGCGTCGTATAGTAACAATCCAAACATGTCGGTCTTCGTTAATAATCTACTAATTTTAAATTTTGAATTTTTACATTCGTAGTTTGGTATGCGGAAATTTAATGATGATATGTAATTAAAACTATATAAGTTTTTTTATATTAGAATTCTATATCGATAACACTTATGCTTTGCTGTCCGAGCATCATTTCAGTTAACGATACCCTAAAATAATTATTATTTAGCATCGATTTAGCATCGGATTAGCCAGATCCGATGCTAATTCGATGCTAAATAGCGTCGAATTAGCATCGGATCTGGCTAATCCGATGCTAATTCGATGCTAAATGATTTAGGGTATCGTGTTTAAAAACCGCAATGAATATATAGGGAAACAATCTTAAACATGTCGGTCATCGTTAATAATCAAGTAAATAAATTGAACATCGCGTTGCTTTTGCGTCGATTACGAAAAATCCGACTAATAATCAAC
The DNA here is from genome assembly GCA_964056655.1 of Arabis hirsuta. NCBI lineage: Eukaryota > Viridiplantae > Streptophyta > Magnoliopsida > Brassicales > Brassicaceae > Arabis > Arabis hirsuta. The sequence goes on along the minus strand of OZ053313.1, from coordinate 16,952,771 downwards.
TAATTAGCGTCGTATAGTAACAATCCAAACATGTCGGTCTTCGTTAATAATCTACTAATTTTAAATTTTGAATTTTTACATTCGTAGTTTGGTATGCGGAAATTTAATGATGATATGTAATTAAAACTATATAAGTTTTTTTATATTAGAATTCTATATCGATAACACTTATGCTTTGCTGTCCGAGCATCATTTCAGTTAACGATACCCTAAAATAATTATTATTTAGCATCGATTTAGCATCGGATTAGCCAGATCCGATGCTAATTCGATGCTAAATAGCGTCGAATTAGCATCGGATCTGGCTAATCCGATGCTAATTCGATGCTAAATGATTTAGGGTATCGTGTTTAAAAACCGCAATGAATATATAGGGAAACAATCTTAAACATGTCGGTCATCGTTAATAATCAAGTAAATAAATTGAACATCGCGTTGCTTTTGCGTCGATTACGAAAAATCCGACTAATAATCAACTAATTAGCGTCGTATAGTAACAATCCAAACATGTCGGTCTTCGTTAATAATCTACTAATTTTTCGCTTGACCATAGATTCGGACTCGGGTTCACTATGCAGTAACATGTGATGATTTTACTGTTAGGCTACGAACAAGTTATGTTGTTTTTATCTTTCACTATTATATTAATCTTAAAACGCGTTATAATATTACATTAATTATAAAATTGGAAATATTACACATAACAACTTTATTGTAAAATCGTACAAGGGATAGTAGGAAAATATAAAACATTAAAGCAACATAAAGCCTTAATTAAGCTTATTCATAACCATTGATGACTCAGATGTTTAATTATCGTCTGAGTCTGGAACTGTTTCATATTCGTACCCAGTAATTCCTTCATCTTCCTCATTGATAGTAGATGCTTCGGTTGTTTCGTATTCAGCAATCATCGAATTAGGACCAATAATCTGTTCCCAAAATGAATTTAGTTTTTAAATATCAGAAATATTAAGAAACTTCTGCAAAAAGTACCTTAACAATGTTGCGCTCTGTGATGTTGAGGTAGTTAGATGTCATGTTAAAACGGCATACGGTAACATTCTGTAGAATGACCACCGCACCTACAACAGTGGATAGTGTGTACTCGTAATTTTTGAAGATGTTATGGTGCATGGTTCCCTCGATTTTTCCTGACGGATCCTTTAAGGTAACTAGCAGATCTCCCTGGCCGTTAGGGGTCAAACTGGCGAGCATAGCCACAATCTAAAAATGAGAACCAATTTACTTGTCAGATAAATTGTATATATAAAATGAAATAATATTGCTCGACTACGTGAACCTTTTTGACTTTCACAAATTGTGAATGCCGCGATTGAATTTCTGCAACCTGGGTCCAAAATGGTGTGCTCCTGTTGTTATAAGAACCTACATGTATGAAAGATATATTTAGTATGCCAACAACAATCATTATTGTAATGGTTAAACCGTTAATTATATATATATATATACCTTCACGGATTATGTAATCGATAGTAGTAGTCCACCGAGGAGTACTAAAATCGTGATCGCCCTCTATTGGCTCATTAATGACCTCACGCATGAAATCTTGTGTTGGGCGTGTCTGAGAACTTTCACCTCGCAACACCTTTGCATCGTGAGACCTCTTGCGAAATAGTCCTCGCCGTATGAGTTGGCAAGGTCCTGTTATTTCGGGCGTTTGGTTTTCGGATCGTTGAGTTGGTTGGAGTGAAACTGTCGGTGGAGCATCAGTAACATTTAAGTTATCGTATGGTGGGCTTGAAGGAACAAGATTTTGGTTTTGGGGGTTTTGAACGGAGGCTCGGTTTTGCATATAATAATTCCAAAGATCTCTGTTTGCCATTTTTTTTGTAGAAATATTTTTTTCAATAGATGGAGGATGCGCTCGGTTCGGGTATTTATAATAAAATTTAGCATCGACTTAGCATCGACTTAGCGTCGTATTAGCATCGGACTGAACTACCGCTAACGAAGTAGGTAAACCCATTAAAAACATGTTACCTAACTACCAACTTCGACGCAATATCCGACGCAATATTAGAGGCTATTAGATCCGATGCTAATTCCACGCTAATTCAAAAGATCTAATTTTGCCATTGTGGAATTCAATTTTTTGTGTTATGATTTTGTGTTGAATAACTCTCACTTATATATGCAAAATAAATAGATATTTTAAGTTTAACGTGTCTCTGTATATGTGGTTATAAGAGAAGAACAAAAACTGATGCGACATTACAGCTCAGTGGGCAATAAAGATGGTAATTCTGTCAAGCAATTGTTGGCCACAGAATGATGAATGACACTGTGAATGACAATGTCGGCCATTGAATGATGAATGGTTCAGATATGACAGATGTGACAAGTCGTTTTAATGGTTCAGATATGTGTAAAAAAATTCGACGGCTAAGATTGATTCCCTTGATTTGACTTAGCGTCGTATTAGCGTCGTTTTAGGGTCGAACTGAACCGCGCTAACGAAGTAGGTAAACCCATTAAAAACATGTTACCTAACTACCAACTTCGACGCAATATCCGACGCAATATCCGACGCAAAATTCGATGCTATAACATATAACTTCTACTATAAATACATATGATCATATGATGAAGTGTATATCTTGTACACCTACCAATAACACAAATAATGTCTTCTAGCTCTCCTAATGAATATTACAAATCAAAAAACGTGGAAAACTACCTGGTAGACATTCCAAAATACTCATGGGAAACCCAAACCCAATGCGACGAATTCACTCAAGAGATACCCCCTTACTCGTGGGAATTTGATACGTGCTCACCAATCCATATTGAAGATTCTTCATCATCAATAGTGTCGGACAGCCAGTGCTTGCCAACCATCCAACACATTCCAAAATACTCGGGCTCCCCGGAGGATCCTCCCAAGGTTCTAAGTCTCAAATATGATAAGCAAAAAGAATGTCCTGACCGGAAGCGTGTTCTCAAAAACGTACAACCATCTCAATTGATTGAAAAGGCAGATACTTACGGTGGAAGTACTTCAAATGAATGTAATGATCAGTACTATGATGATGAATTTGCCCAAAGACCAGAAAGCCCCAACTTAAATATAGATGTTGATGCAATCCAGAAGGAATTGTGCGACGGATATGTAGATATTCCACCAAAGGAAAAAAAGGGAAAGAAAAGTTTCTGGTTCTAATAAATGGTAAGTTTGGAGTGGATACAAAAATATATATTTATTTAAAATTCAGAGTGTATTATGAATTTGTGCCATAACCATTGTATGTTTAATAATTTGTGCCATAATTCGGGGTGTATTATGAATTTGTGCTATAACCGTTGTATGTTTAATAATTTGTGCCATAATTCGGAGTGTATTATGAATTTGTGCTATATAAGTTTTTTGAAATTAGAGTACACTTATGATAACACATATATATGGTACATTAAAACTATATAAGTTTTTTGAAATTAGAACAAAATATAGATAACACTTATGCTTCGCTGTCTGAATCTTCATTTGAGTTATCATCATCATCGGTACTTTCTCCACTCTCGTTTGTAAACTCGTCTTCGGGGTTTTCTGCATCAGTAGCATCCGGAAGTATGTCAGCTTCTCGATTCAATCGGTCTATAAGAATGATGTTGTCCAAATCTTGTTCTGGAGTTGTTAGATCCACGGCAGTTTCATATTGCATAGGGGCATCGTCGGATTGAACTATAATTCCTCTTGGAGCTATTTTAAGCACTGATAACCATGAAATCCCTGTTTTCCTGACTCGTGGATATGGAATGAAACAAACTTGATCCGCTTGTGATGCAAGAACAAATGGATCATACTTTCCATAAGAACGCGATTCGTTAACATCGATGACACCAAACTTTCCAACTCGAACCCCTCGTCCGACAACTGGATCAAACCACTGGCATTTGAAAAGTGTGCACTTTAAGTTAACAAAACCAGGATATTGAACTTCGACAATATCTTCTATAATGCCATAATAATCGATATCTCCGCCTCGAACAACGACACCATAGTTCGCAGTTGCTCTGTTTTTGCCACGTTCGAACGTATGGAATACATAACCTCGTGTAAAATACATTGGAGATGACGTAACTTTTTGCAGCGGACCTTGTATCAACTCTCTAAACCATTGAGGGTATGACGTGTCTCCATAATCAACCTGACAAATATAGTATACACATTGTAATTATAGTATATATACAAAAATTGTATATATAGGTTTCTTTTAACTTACCTGACTCCTCAACCATTTAGCAAAGTGTAGCTCTTTTCGTTTTTCAATCTCCACGGATGAAGCATTTGGGAAAGCCTCGCTAACCTGACGAATAAATTCACTAACAGAAAATATAGTTAAAACAAATATTTTCAAAGCATATATATGGTAAAAATAAACCTTTAATCCATAGGTTATAATAATATGTACCTCAAATATGGGCTAACTTCATCGCATTGTAAGAGAATATATGTGTGTGCACAATTGTATTCTTCGTACGAGGACCAGTCTTTTTCTGATATGATTCCGGCATGCCTACCAACTGCACAAAATATATCTGGGACATCAGAAACTGGATACGTTTGTGCGATGCCACCATCGTCGTACCTACGTGGAACTCTTTTTCGTGTTCGGACAGTGGGAGCGAAGTAATATGAGCTGAAATGAGAGGTTTCTTCGGTTAAACTTCCCGCAACAATTGATCCCTCAACCCTAGCCAGGTTTTTTGCCTTTCCTTTTAAGTGTTTCATGAATCTCTCGAAAGGATACATCCAACGAAATTGAACGGGCCCTCCTAAATCGGCTTCGTAAGGGAGATGGACAGGAAGATGCTCCATCACATCAAAGAAAGATGGAGGGAATATCTTCTCTAAGTTGCACAGCAATATTGCGATGTTATTATTTAGTTGTTGAATTCCATCCTGAGTCAGAGTTCGCACACATAGATCCCGAAAAAAAGCACCAACACCTGAAGCCAAAGTGCAGATATCCAATATCAAAAAAAAAAAAAAGTAATTACACACATTATTATATATCGTCATGATAAAAAATATACCTGCAAGTGATTCATTCACGTTCGCTGGCAAAAGCTCCGCAAAAGCGAAAGGCAATAACCTCTGCATAAACACATGACAATCATGACTCTTCATACCAGAAAATTTTTTCCCTTGCTCCACGGACTTAGAGAGTTTTGACACGTATCCATCTGGGAACTTAACTTCGTTGGAAACCCAATTGAAGAATGCTGATTTGCCTTCGTTTGACAATCTAAATATAGGCACTGGAGCTCTCCCATCTCCCGTGAGATGTAACTCAACTCTAGAGCATATGAGAGGCAAATCCAGTCTAGACTTCAAGTTATCTTTAGACCTGCCTGGAACGTTTAAGATGGTGTGCATGATGTTATCAAAAAAGTTTTTCTCAATGTGCATGACATCAAGATTGTGGCGCAATAGATGATCCTTCCAGTACGGTAGATCCCAGAAAATGCTCTTCTTATGCCAATTATGTTCTTCAAGATATCCATCTGGGAGATTGGTCGGAATATTAAGCCAGTTACCACCACGTTGTGTTGTGTCCTGAGCTCCATAATAATCAAGTTGACCTTCAATTTGCTCTCCTAAAAGATATGGAGGTGGGGGGACGCGTACACGTTTGCCCTTTGTGAACAACCTCCTGTTCCCCCGGTACGGATGGTTCATAGGGAGAAACCTCCGGTGACAATCAAACCAACAAGATTTTCTACCATTTTTTAGTTGGAAGGCATCTGTTTCATTTTGGCAATACGGACATGATAACCTACCATGTGTTGTCCAACCAGATAACATACCATAGGCTGGAAAATCGCTTATCGTCCACATAAGCACAGCTCGCATGGTAAAATTCCTTTTCCTCGAGTAATCAAAAGTACGAACCCCATGAGACCACAACATCTTCAACTCGTGAATCAGCGGCTGTAAAAACACATCAATAGATCTTCTTGGATGCTTCGGACCAGGGACTAAAATACTCAAAAACAGAAATTCTCTCTGCATGCACATATTAGGCGGAAGGTTATAAGGTGTCAATATAACCGGCCACAAAGAATATTGCCTGCCAGACATACCGAAGGGACTAAAACCATCTGTACATAGGCCAAGATAAACATTGCGCTTCTCTTTAGCAAAATTTGAGTGTACCGATTTGAAGTGTTTCCAAGCTTTTGCATCAGAAGGATGCTGAACTTCTCCTTCAATAGTTGAATGTTCCGCATGCCACCTCATTGATGCAGCTGTTCGTTCAGATTGGTATAACCTTTGTAGCCTATCTGTTATGGGCAGGTACCACATTCTCTGGTACGGCACTTTACTTCTACTACCTCCTTGGGGCTTAAATCTTGGTTTCTTGCAAAATCGACATTCCTGCAGATCTTCATCATCTTTCCAAAATATCATGCAATTGTCAATGCAAACATCTATCATCTGTGAGGGCAAACCTAAACTAGAAACTAGTTTATGTATGTCGTAATATGACTCAGCAGCTTCATTACCCTCTGGCAAATATTCTTTTATAAGAGCTGCCCAATCATTCATGCAACTCTCAGATTGATTATGATCAGACTTTATTGTCATCATCCTAGATGCCAATGATAATTTAGACAGACCTTCCCTACAACCTTCATAGAGTGGCTGTTTAGCAGAATCAAGCATAGCGTAAAACTTTTTAGCATCTGCATTGGGCTCCTCAGCAACATCATCAGGAGTAGACATAACTCCCGGAAATGCATCGGTTACCATTTCTTCGAACCTATTATGCTCTAACCCGACATCATGATCATAACTATTAACAAATTGATGCTGATCATATTGCTCATTCAAATAACCCTCACCCATAGGTTGGTAACTAGTACTACCCTGATCATATTGCTCATTGGTTTCATCTTCATATCCCTCTCCATGATAAAACCAAACATAATAATCAGGTGTGAAACCTCTATTAAATAAATGCGTACCAACTTCATCAATTGTCTGCGGCTTCTTTGGCGAATTTTTGCACTTCCGACACGGGCACACCATCACTCCGGTCTTTTGAATTGCAGGCACAGTACTCGCTTGAGCAATAAAAATTTCAACCCCGTTGAGGAACTCTGCTGATATCCCTCCAGTTTCATCTCTACGTCGATACATCCAACTTCTTAGTTCGTATATATCGCCCATCGTAGACGGAAAATAAAACAACTTTTGGTAGAAATTTTTTTTTTTTTTTATTTTTTTAAATTTTTTTTCAGTTGATGGAGGATGCGGTCAGTTGGGGTATTTATAGGAGAATTTAGCAACGATTTAGCATCGTTTTAGCGTCGGACTGAACGAAGTAGGTAAACCCATTAAAAACGTGTTACCTAACTAAAAACTTCGACGCAATATCCGACGCTATTAGGTCGACGCAAATTCGACGCTATATAGCGTCGATTTAGCGTCTAAATAAGCTTCTAGAAGCAATATCCGTTGCTAAATTCGACGCTATATATTCGACGCTATTCCGACGCTAAATTAGCGTCGAAATAGCGTCGAATTAAGCATTACGAAGCAATTTCGTTGCTAAATCGACGCTATATGGCGTCTATTTAGCGTCGAATTAATCAGTTGCAAAATAGCGTCGGTTTAGCATCGAAAATGAAAACCAACACAAAATCGACGCAATTTCGACGCTAATTTAGCGTCGGATTTAATTCGATGCTAAATTTCGTTGCTAAAACTGTGTATTCTTGTAGTGGCGGTTGCGGCGGCGGAGGATCGTCTTCGTCGGCCGGACCAGCCAATGATAATAATCCTCCTTTGTCTCCGGCTGATCGGATTGAACATCAAAGAAGAAAGGTCAAGCTACTCTCTATGCTTGAAGAGGTAAACGTTTTCACAATTTATTTTTCTCTAACCAACTAACCAATTTCATTAAAAATACTTTTCATTAAATTTTTGATAAAATAAAATGAACCGTTCTAATGATTGAATTGATCAAAACACCATCGCTAGAAATTTTGATTTTTCTTCGTGATTTTTTCTTTCTGGTATTATTATTATAAATTTAACCAATATTTCGTAAACTCTATATATGTTACTTAAAAAGAATGTAAAGAAAGACCGACTGGTACAAGAGCACGACACATGCTCTAGTTGGTAGAGCCTGATTACGCAATCCTACCATCACTTATATGATTTTTTCTAACTAATATCATTATACTGGTGTTATAGTCTAATGTGATAAAATATTAATGCTTATTTTGTGTGACGCGTTTGGTGGCATCGCTTAATCAAATTAACATAAGAAATTAAATTATGATTAATTAAGTGATTTATAGTCTTCAACCAGAAATTTTAAATGAGAGTTTCCTTCTCCATATAAGCTACCTTCTTCACTACGTAACCAAAAGCTAGTCCTTGAAGTTACTTCATTTTTAATCAAAATTTTAATTTTATCTTGTAGTAGACATTATCTTATTTCAGGATTTTATATTTAATTTATATTCTAATTAGATACCATATACTGCTAATAGGAAAACGAAACACATTGGAGTATGTATGTGTATTACCTATTCCCTGATTTGTCTATATTTTGAGGAGACTTGCTCAAATTATTATCTTATCTTAACAAACGTAATAATCTCTTGACATTTTAGTATTTTATCTTAACAAACGAGCAAATGATAACAAAACAAAAACTAACCGACTATATTTCATTTTTTGTAATTCAATTTTTAGGTGGACCGACGTTACAACCACTACTGCGAACAAATGCAGATGGTAGTAAACTCATTCGACCAAGTATTGGGCTACGGCGCAGCGGTTCCGTACACAACATTGGCCCAAAAGGCAATGTCTAGGCATTTCCGGTGTTTAAAAGACGCGGTTGCGGTTCAGCTGAAACGCAGCTGTGAACTTCTAGGGGATAAAGAAGCCGCGGGGGCTACGTCCTCTGGGTTAACCAAAGGCGAAACACCGCGATTGCGATTGTTAGAGCAGAGTTTGCGTCAGCAACGTGCGTTTCATCATATGGGTATGATGGAACAAGAGGCGTGGAGACCGCAACGTGGTTTGCCTGAACGCTCTGTTAATATCCTTAGAGCTTGGCTGTTCGAGCATTTTCTTAATCCGTAAGTCCATTTTTCCATACTCTTAATTATTTCTCGATACAAATATAGCTTTTTGGACCATATATATTGTGAAGAATTTAGATTACTACTAGGCATACCAAGGCTTTGAATTGTCATGTGTTCTACTAAGTTTAAGTTAAGAAACTGAAAATTTGTTTTTTTGGGTAGAATTAAATCACAAAATTTGAGAAGTTGCCAATTCTTTCTAGTCAAAAGCTAAAATTAAAAAGTTTAAGGGCCTTAATTCAATTTATATTAACTTCAAAATTTTAATATCGTCTTAAAGTCCAAATTAACAAGAATAATAATGTATTGACCTTAAGATTTATAAAACAATTGTGTGTTTATGCATATTGTATATATATATATATATATATGTGTGTGTGTTTATATATTGTAAGTATGTTTTGCATGGCAAAGGGATTAAATTAAATAATGAATATATAAAAAAGAAGTTTGCAGAGTGAGATCACAAACTTTTATGCTTTGGGATCATAATAGCATCCTAAGGGTTTCTCTGTCTCTGCCTAACCCTTTCTTTATAGTTTTCTCTTTAATTTGCTTTAAATTGTTTTCCACATACTATTATTAAAAGAAGTAACAATGCCATTAACATAACTACAAAAATAGGTCTCAGATTTGTCAGTGGTGCAGTGTCATTTGTAAATTGTCTCTTAAGAAAGACAGAAACTAAAAAGAGAAACAATAAAAAATAAAAGCTGATAAAAGCAATTTCCTTTCTTATTATTCATCAGTACTTTCTTTATTTAATGTCTGCCGAATTTTACTATTTTGTTGTTAGTGAAGTAAAGAAGAGAAGAGTTTGTACAGATTTTCCTTGTACCTCTTCTGTTAAACATTTGCTTTATAATGAAAAAATAAGTTTAGAAAAAAATATGACAATGCTTCTATTCTGTAATCAGCTTTTTCTTTTGTCTCTTAGATTCTCACGCCCTTGTAAGAAGAAAGTCTGTACCTTTTCTTGCATCTACTTGATTGTGTTTTTCCTCTCTCTCTCTTTATATATTATATATACAAAATTTATTCAAAATAATTATTGGTTTTAGGGTTCTAAAGATTGTGAAGTCATTTTCTGGTCTCTTTCTCAGGTATCCAAGCGATGCTGATAAGCATCTCTTAGCTCGACAGACTGGTTTATCCAGAAATCAGGTCAGCCTTTATCTCTCTATATATAATATGTTTTCGTATTCTGATCATATAAACAAGAACCATTTTAATTACTATATGTACTTAATTACAATTTTACTATAAATATCAATCATTTCATCATGCAAAACCTGACATGAGTGGCTTCATGTCTATTCTCTTGCATGGATTTTGAATATGAAATCATTTTCCTTGGGGTTTGTTTCTCCATTAAATGCATTATATATACACATATATACACACAAGTATACAAAACATAGGAGAGAGAACAAGAAGAGAGAGTCAGAGTGAGAGACATAAATACTCAAATTAGGACCATATGACTCAATCGTACGTGAAAGTTTGAAGCTTTAATTTCAATTATAACAATCAGACCACAAAATCTTCTATACATCAAGTTTAGCCCTACGTGTTGCTGGCTAAGCGTGGTTGCTGTGCATTTAAATACGTAACATGGTATTGTAAATGACAAAATGTCATGATCAACTGAGATCCAGTCATATCTTACAAAAATACAAGAAAAAAAAAAAACACTCCATCCGTTTTATAAAAAATGTCATTTCAACTAAATCTCACTTATGTTAATAAATATTTTGAATATATAAATATGTATTCAACAACAGCACTAAAATTCAAAATTTATTAGCTTTGAGTAATGAACTGATTAAAAGTGTAAACTTAGTTTGAAAAGTTAAATTAGAAATGTAAACAAAACAAATACGTCTTAATGTATTTTACTAACATTTTGTGTGAAAGTTATCGAGTAATTATGGGGTATTTTTTGTTTGTTTTGGTTTTTCAGGTGTCGAATTGGTTCATAAATGCTAGGGTTCGTCTATGGAAACCAATGGTAGAAGAAATGTATCAACAAGAAGCAAAAGAAAGAGAAATAGCACAAGAAAAAGAAGAAGAAGAAGAAGAAGAAAATGAAAAAAAAGATTATCAACAACAAATTAGAAGACATCAACAAACAAACAACAACGACACGAAACCCAACAACAACAATGAAAGCAACTTCACTGTCATTACCGCACAAACTCCAACAACAACGACGATAATGACGTCGACACCTCACGAAAACGACTCTTCATTCCTCTCCTCCGTCGTCGCCGCTTCTCACGGCGTTTCAGACTCGTTCACCGTCGCCACGTGTCAGCAAGACGGGAGTGACTTCCACGTCGACGATGGTGTGAACGTCATAAGATTCGGGACCAAACAGGCTGGTGACGTGTCACTTACGCTTGGTCTACGCCACGCTGGCAATATGCCTGATCATAGTAATAATAAGAATCCTTCTTTCTCCGTTAGAGACTTTGGAGATTTTTAGACTTTGCCTATCTTCGTCGTTTCTCCATTTATTAATCAAATTTATTGTTATAGTGGGATTTCTTTTTCTTTATTCGATATATGGTTTTTAGTATCTTGTTCACATACTTTTAAAGTTTTTGTTTTTTAGGTTTTCTTTTTTCTGTCGTAAGAAGAAGAGAGAGAGAGATTATACACATATAAATTTATGTTCCTAGCTACTAAAGTTCTATCATTTTGTTTTAGATCATGGTTCCGATTCCGAATGAAAATGGAGTCTAGAGGACATGTTAAATAATGATAGACGGATAGCACCAAAATTTATGATGGATATAGTGGACAAAATAATACCAAAATTCATGTTTGTTTTATATCGTTTCTATCCATGATCTATGGTTATACACATATTCTGAAGAAGAAGAAATTCCAAATTGACACCATTACTAAATTTCCGTAATTATTTTTCTAGATTAAAATTATTGACATATTTAATTAGATCATATCCCTACCAAAATTTCTGGTTTGTTTTACATAAAGAGAATTTATATATGTTTGGAAATTAAATTTTTAGTAGTCCTTGAGGATTCTTCCATTTGATAGAAACCTTTTTTACATCTCTTCCATTTCATTTTACTAATAAACGACAAAGTAGTAGGAAAGCGCGAATGTCAATTAAGTGACATCACTTTGCCTATATAATCAAATTAATCACCTCAACTAATCCCCACTTAGTCACTTACTACAACTATGTCTACTAATTTAGTAATGCCAACAAAATATGTTTGGGACACTAGACCGACTTATTGACAATTAATTATTTCTCAATTTTATATTAAAATACTTTGAAGTAACGTTGATTGTATCCTCAAGAAATATACACTAAATGATTTTACTAGTTATCAAAATTTGCAAAATGATTTGATGTGGCATTTCTTTGCAAAATATTACAAGTGAGATGGAAAAGCGAGGACTTTTTTCCAAAATTTATGTTACTTTTTCGATTATAGGCTATATTTCTTTAACACAATATTATTAATAGAGCACATTGCTTTTTAAGATGACACATAATGTATACACGAATCACACTATTTGTGAAAATCACCATACACACACCAAAAAAAAAAAAAAAAAATTTCTTAATAATGGTTTTGCCACCCGTTTTCTGTAAATATTTTTGTCATTTTAGCAAAATAAAACATTTTTTAAAATCTATGTTTGATTAAGAGTTTACGAGCCTTTTTCTCTCTAACAGCACAATTTCCCTAAAGCTACATAGGTTAGGTTACATGTCATATTGGGTATGTCTCAATCGAGACGGTGACATTTTAATTCCACAAAAGGGAATTAAGCTCATTGCCATGGTGCTACTCATTACTGTGTTTATTAATTGGGACTCATTTCTTGATTTGTTAATAAAAGGGTTTCCTTAAAAGTTACTACAATGATTTTTGAGACAAGAGCGTTAATTACGTTTCATTTGATTCCATATAGATCATGAATTTATGTTCTTAGTATTTATATACTCGATTCCGAGAATAAACCTAAATTGGCAAGATAAATTCTATAGGATTATTTGACATTTCATTTTTTAATAGATGTCTTTAGTGCAACAAATAACTGGGAACAATATGGACTAGGGCAGCCATGACCTTATAAACTCCTTAATGCAAAAAAAAAAAACTCCTTAAATGCATATGATATTAATTTTAAGTACATTTATTTCAATCGTAGTGGTCCATTTTTTAACCCTTCTTGTCTGACCACTGTCCTTTAGATACCACACTTTTATAAAAATAATAATTTTTAATTGGAAAAATTCATATAGTGATATAATTCATTATTATTTTCTGGCTGGTATACTGTATACAAAAACTCAAAATATCAATTTCTTTTGTCTATTGTTTGAAGAAAAAAAAAAACTAAATGCAGATTAGAAAGTGACAAGAAAATCCATATGCATGCGTGTTAGATTTTGATTTTAATTTTGGAGGGCCTGCCTTTTAGTAATCCACATCGAATATCCATAGGTGATTTTTCGCACCATGTGCGGGTTGAAATGTATTTTGTAAGCTTAAAAATTATAATTTACTATTGTAAGTTTGTAGTATTGATGGTTAGGTATCTGTCATATTATAATTGTTGGGTGTACGTAGATTGGAATGTATTTTGTAAGAATGAAAATTATAATTTAGTATTCTAAATTTGTAAAGTGTGTTATGGTATGTGTTATTTTATGATTGCTTGCTTGACGTACACGAATTTATGTTGACACTTAGTTATATATTGTGTTAGCGTATCTCATGTTAAATTGTTTATATGATTTATAAATTTTTATTGTGATTCAACACAATGTAATTATTGTTGTGTTAACTTGACGACAGTTTAATTAGAAAATGGTAATTTTAATATTTAATAACAAGATTTTATCATTTAGTTTATCTCAATTATTAATTTCTAGTTTTTTCTTCTACTTCTTATGGTTTCTTTTTTTAATAGTTCGGTGTTGTCTTCATTTCTCCTCCTTTTTCTAACTTTTATTCTTCATCTTATTTTCCTTATTCATATTCACTGTCTTAGACTTCTCCAATTTTTATATCGTCTATTTGCCATTTTATATAAAATTTCTTAACAAAGTAGCTTTACGTATTCTATTTTGAATTTTCAAAGTGGACATAACTTTAAAACCTCCATGAAAAAGAAAATGATATGAAGTCAAAAATCCATATACAGTATATAGTTTAGACACGGAAAAATTTCTACATGAGTATATCAACAACAACAATCATTATGAAAAATACATGTCATGGTCGAATATCAAGAGTCATTGTTATAAAACGTATTTGAAATTTGTTAAAAAATCTTTGTGGCTATTACGAATGCGCGTCAAGTGCTCGCTAAGTTTTGCTTCATGACATCTTTGGCAAAGTCAAGTATTTCCTGATCACGAATCACAAAAAAAACATGTTAAATACCATTGAAGCATATATAATCTAGAAACCAGTATATACGCGTCTCATATTGTTTTCACCATAATAATAAATTAATAATAATGGGTTTTGTGAGCAAAATATTAGAAGCTAACCTTTTTTTTATAATTTGTACATGTTGACTTATCATTGAGACATCATATACCATTTCAAACGAAAAAAATATAACAATTAGCAAACTTTCGAAAAACATATATACCAAAGATACAAATTTTTTACCTACATATAAATCCTTGATTTGAATGATCTTGTTGGCAAAGTTATATCAGCAACTGAAACATACAAATAAACAATTAGTATTAAATATAACGCAAACAATATTCCAATGCATTTTTTGTAATCAAAGTTCAACCTATACAAACGTTGCAAGATTAACTTAAAAGAAATCGAAGACCTGGTTAATTTGATGACATTTACAGTTTTACAAAATGATGTATTCTTTAACTGCAATCTGATATAATATCATAAAGTCACATCTTACACGGTAAAAAAAACCACTGAATAACAAAATGTCAGGAATCATAAAGTAGAATAATGTTTTGATCGAGAACGAATATGACAGTTTGTGACGATGTAACCTCTACAAATCTTCAATCGATCGATGGAGGCTACATGTGATTCATTCTGAAAATTAAAAAGGTACATATTAGCCTAAAAAATCGTTAGGGTTAAGTATGATCCGATCAAGAACGAATATAAACCAAAATGATAACATAAACTTCAAATCAATTTAGAGTAGTAAATTGAAAATATCATAGTGTTGGTACTTACTTGAAAATATCATAGTGTTGGTACTTACTTGAATAATGGGGGAATGTAGTTGAATTTGATAAGACTTCCTCTTATAATTCTCGATTATAGGAAGTAATAAGATTGAGCTGCTAACAATAAAAAAATTCAATGAATAATATAAGAATCGTTAAAGTCAGAGTGAACACATCATGCGAAAAGAAAGATAAACTATACTAAATCGTCGTGACCAAAAAAAAAAAACTATACAAAATCGTCTACATTTTTTCTTGGATTTATTGTAATCTTTGATAATCTGGTAGACAAAGATTTTGAATCTGTTTAAAAATTAATTGATTCAATTATTTATGAATCTCCTTCCTATTAAAAGGCAAGTACTATTATTTAGTCTCCTTATGTGATTGAGTTTAATTGGCCTAAAATTATGACATGTCTTTCAATAAAAGATGACATGGCTATAAGTTATTTAAATTATTGAATTAATACTAAATGTTTAATTATCAAATAACTTATTTGAACCGTAATTATGTATGGCAACGTCTGAAATACTATTACGAAACTTATAACCATTAAAATGTGTTGGTTTTGTTTCAATCTTAAAAGAAGAAGCCGGTTAACTTGATTCAAGATTTCTAATTAACAATATTGAAATTAAACTATTTGAGAACAGAACATGCGTTGACTATAATCAATCTTAAAGTCATGTATCAAACTCCGGTTCTAAATTTTGGATCAACTTCCGGTTTTCAATCTTTTGATTAGCTAACTTGGTTTTGTATCAAATTCTCGTTAGGCTAAGTTTTCTTATCTATTTAGAATATCTAATACCCAAATCTATATCTATAATTCTTTACGTGTATGTTTAGCACGTGTATTATCCAATTAGTGAAGTGTAACTACACTTTAGGGTTGGTTTTAGTATATATTTAGAATATACTCAACAGATATTTTAGTTGTTTTGTCGAATCAATTGATTTAGTTATTGTTTTTTAAATTTTGATTTTGTAAGAAAAACTTTTTAACAAAACAAAAAAAAATTCAAATGTATTTTTTTATCTAAAACATAATTAAGACTATTTTCTTATGAAGAAGATATTGAAATTCACTATTTATAATTGATTGTTCTTAAGAATTGGAATATACATAAGTTAGTTAGATGTTCAAATGTTTTGCTTTACGTTAAAAATCTAATTAAAGTATCACGTAAAAGACTATAATTTTTAAAATGTAAATAATAATTATTCAATTAAAAAAATTATCTATTTAATTAGTTTAAGTCATGTCATTTTTTTTTCAAAGATATATTATCATTTTAAACCAATCAAATTATAATATCTAAAAAAATTAAATAATAGTACTTACTTTTTAATAGGAAGGGGATGTGTAATGTGTATGCGCGCGCGAATGCGTCATAATTTTGCATGCTTTTAGCCCGTATGATGGATTTTTATGTATGCATACATAAAACATGTATGCTAATTAGTTTTTTTTTTTTTAAAACATGTATGCTAAGCTCTCGAATTTGTACCTTTTCCATGTGAGTTATGTATATAAGTGTTTAAGCTGGCCTTGAAAATATGGGTTCGTGTTAAGTGTAAACACATTCTATCTCCGCATATACCAAGAAAACTGCTATATAATTTGTTAAATAAAGCAATTTAAAACAAAATAAAAAAATAAGGCAATTTGATTGGTCCTTCAATTTCTCTTATACAACAAATAGTTACTTGGTTTAATTTTGAAATTTATCAACTTTGAGTATGATAAAGTCACCTCTATAGATCTTATAATTAATAGATTATTTTATACATATGTTTTCCTTATTTTTGATAAAATGAGAATCTTATACCAAAAACTGGAATGTTTATTTACAATGCTAGACGTTGCAGCTAGTTTGTTTTGAGCCAAAAAAAAAATGTAGAAAAGCTCAAAAGAAACAATAGGAGTATCCTAATAATAATTAGCTAACTATATGTAAACCAAATGGATAACAAGGTGGATGGTTTCCTCTTGGTTTCCTCTTGTACCGAGCCAACAAGATGTCTCGGATGGTGCGATCAATAGTCCTGAAAATTCCTTCCGGTGTAGATGAGATTCCCATGTTTTGTTCCCTCCTAATGTAAAAGATCGTGGCTTGTACAGCAAGGCGGTTTAAGATCTTAGGAGACGTTGGTGATATCGAGGAGAGCCAGAAGATGAGAGAAGTCCAGCTTGTTATTGTGTTGGTCGTATGACCTAGCATGAACAGCACTTTGCTCCAAATCTGTTGAGCGAAAACACAAGAAAGCAGTAGATGGTTTCTTGTTTCCGGACTCAAACTGTAGTTACAACAAAGGCCCGTAGTATTTATTCCCCATCGTAACAGCCTTTCTCTCATCGGAAGACGATTTCTTACAAATCAAGAAAGTGAAAATGTGCTTTGGTACATGGCCCTTGAACCATACCACTTTCCCCATTGCATTCGTGCACCTGTAGGTCTCAGAATGTCCCAAGTAGCCGAAGTGGAGAAAGGAGAGGAATGGCCCTTGAACCAGACCATTTTTTCCTCACCTATGGATATATAAATATATTAGATATATGCTTTTACCATTCAAAAAGAACCAATCAAAACAAATTTTTTTATTTTGTCAATCTAAACATTTAATTGAAAATGTCCCCATAATTGGGGAGAGAGTTGCTTACAAAATGAATCTAAATCTCTAGAACGTGCAGCACGGGCTAAATAGTCTGTCTTACGATTAAGAGTACGAGGAATTAAAGATAACGAAAAATGTGGGAGTCGAATACGTAGCTCCTTATCTTGGCGGAAAGAATAGAAAATGCAGGCTATCCTCGGGATTGCGGACAATATCCACCAACTCCGAACAGTCTGTCTCAAAAACTTGGCACTCCACTCCACTTTCTAACAAGGTTGACATTGCCCAGATTAGAGCTTCCATTTCAGAATGCAACGGGGTCATCCAATGTCTCAATCCTTGCGTGCCAAGAAGCATGACTTGGTCACCTTGCAACCAAATCCAACCTAAACATGATGTTGCCTTTCTTTCCTTCCAGGAGCCATCAACCTGACATCGGTGATGATTCGATACCTGACCCGAATTCAAAGGACCGTTCCTTGTAATGTTAGCTTCTCCTGATAGACCCAGTTATGCCTCCGTCCATGCCAAAAATTCACTCTCTGCCAAGTGGAAAGTATTCATTGAATCATGTTCCACTCCTTGAAAACATCTTTTATTCTGTGATTTCCATATATACCATATGAGCCAAGGAAATACATTACATTCCCCATTTAGTGTATCTTCCTTCTTTATTCTCCAAAAAGGAAAGTCCATATTTGCGTAGACCGTAGAATATGGAAATGTAACCCGTCCCTGGGAACCTAAGTAATATGCCCAAATCTGACAAGCAGCAGGACATTCAAATAATGCATGACTAATTGTCTCCTCTTCTACCCCACATCTCAGATACACTGTCGAACAATTGATGCCTCGATGATTCAATCTGGACAAGACTACCAAAGAGCCTTATATGGCCTGCCAAATAAAATGCTTAATCTTTAAAGGGCATTTCAACTTCCAAATGTAGGCTTTGAAAACCGTGAAACTTGGTTCTGTAACAATACTGGCCTCGGCTTCTCTCTCTAATTTACTAGCCAACCAATAGCCCGATTTTACCGTATATCTCCCCGATTTAGTAAAGTGTCAAACATAATTATCCCGCATAAAGACGGTGCTAATCTCTAGCCTTTGAATTAACTGAATATCTTTTGGGTCCATAAACTCCTGAAGAATTGGAGAATCCCACTTGTTTAAGTGGAAATCAAATAAATGATTGACCTTCAAATTTGGGTGTAAAACACTACCTCTACCTCTTGCCGGCCTAGGAAAATATTATGGAATCCATGGGTCCTGCCATACTGAGACACTATTTCCGGAGCCTAAATTCATTCGACTTCCTTTGGATAACAGATCTCTGGCCGATAACAAACTTTTCCAGCCATATGAAGGAAAATAAGGTTTGGTTGCCTTTAATGGATGCTTATCCCGAAAATATCTTCCTTTGAAAACTCTTGCAATCAATGAATCTGGGTACTGATAAATTCGCCACAATTGTTTCGCCAATAAAGCCGAATTAAAATTCTCCAAGGATATGAACCCCAAACCACCTTCTTCCTTTGGGACACATAATTTTTCCAACGATATCCAATGGAGACCGCAATTAGTTTCATTGTCTCCATTGGAGCTCCACTAGAATTTGATAATTGCACTTGTTAACTTCGACATTAGCGTTTGGGGAAGCCTAAAACATGACATAACATATATAGGCAAGGCGAGAACAACCAATTTAATCAATACCTCTTTATCCCCTTTCGATAGCATTCTAGCTGACCATCCATTAACCCGATCATGTAGACGCTTCTTAATAAAATTAAAAATATTAGTCTTTGATCCTCCTAAGCTCTCTGGAATACCAAGATACGAACTCATATCGCCTTCCTTATCAATTCCCATAATTAATTTGAGTAAGCCTTGTGCCTCATTTGGAACATTATGTCCGAACATGATTGATGGTTTGTCAAAATTAATTTCTTGCCCCGATGCTAACTCGTACATCCGTAGCACTTCCAGAATAACTTTGCATTCATTTTCCTCTGTCTTACAGAAAATAGGCTATCATCCGCAAATAGAATATGTGAAATCGAAGGGTACTACGAGCAATCTTAATTCCAGTCAAAAGACCTTCCCTCTCCTTTCTTCTAATATTCGCAATTAAAACCTTCGTACACAAAATAAACAAATATGCAGATAATGGGTGGCCTTGTCGAAGCCCTCTCTTGGGAGTAATTTGTCCTTTTGGTTGCCCATTAATCAAAACATGATACGAAACCGATCTCACACACCACATTACCCAAGAAATCTATATTTCTCCAAAACCCAATCTAATCAAAACCGCCTCTAGGAAGTCCCATTCAATCCTATCATAGGCTTTGCTCATATATGTTTTTATCGCCATAAAATTGATTCTACAAGCTCCGTTTGTCCTCAGTCCATGGAACATTTCCTGAGCAATCAGAATATTATCCGTTATCAGTCTCCCAGACACGAAGGCCGACTGAGTTTCCGAAATAACCTTGGGTAGTACACTTTTGAGGCAAAGACACATGATCTTCGATATTATCTTATAACCCACATTACACAAACTAATTGGCTTGAATTCACACATCCTTTTTGGTTTTTCTATTTTTGGGATCAAACATATGTTGGTCATGTTTAATCTAGTATCAAAAGTCCCATTCCTAAAGAATCCTTTAATGAAACCAGTCAACTCCCCTTTCAAAGATGGCCAAAACCATTGATAAAAGAGAGCGGTCATTCCTTCCGGCCCTGGAGCTTTTTCAGGGTGCATTGCGAAGATTGATTTCCGCACCTCTTCCTTATCAATTCCCTTCATAAGCATGTTATTCATGCTTTCCGTAATCACCGGTTGTACTGCATGTA
Source organism: Arabis hirsuta (assembly GCA_964056655.1). NCBI lineage: Eukaryota > Viridiplantae > Streptophyta > Magnoliopsida > Brassicales > Brassicaceae > Arabis > Arabis hirsuta. The sequence continues at coordinate 16,931,935 of OZ053313.1, read as the reverse complement.
ATACTTCTGAAAACTCTTCCGGCTGAGTGGACGTAAATAGAGTTTGAAAATAATCAGTTGCCGTTGTTTCCAATCCCTTTTCTGTTTCTTCCCAAGTTCCTTCCTCGTTGAAAAGTCCCACAATTCTATTACGTGCCCTCCTTTGTTTTGTTTTCCCATGAAAATACTTTGTATTTCGATCTTTACATTTATACCAAAGTTTTCTACTCTTTTGTCTCCAATATTCTTCCTCATCTCTATATGCCTCTTGCAGTTTCCTGCTTATATCACAGATCTCCTCCTGGGAGATTAAATCATCAATATTAGCTTCTTCTAGAGCTCTTTTTAACGCAACAATATTAGCTTGTCCTGGTAACACATTATTCTTTCTCTACCATGAGATTGAATTTCTACAGTTTGCAATTCTGTCCACAAATCCCAGTGAACGGAAATTCCTTGTTCTATTCTATCCTACATCCACATCTTCCGCCAATCCATCTTTTCCTATCCATCTCTTGTCGAATCTAAACAAACTTCTTAATTTTTCGTTATGGATATTAAATTCTCCGATTATAGGCATGTGGTCCGAACCAATCGACTCCAGATATTTAACATTAGAGTTCACATACATAGAGTGCCATTCCTCACTACCAAGTGCCCGATCTAGTTTGCATCTGATTGTTTGTCTACTCTGTTTCCCTCGCCAGGATAATTGGTTGCCTATACATCTAAATTCCATCATTCCACAATGTCTTAACATATTATTGAAAGGAACAAACGATGCCGCTGACCGCATACGTCCTCCTCGTTTTTCATGATTCCCAGTTAATTCATTAAAATCCCCAATCATTAACCATGGATCTGATTTGTTCATTCTGATCTGAGTAAATCTATCCCATACCAAGCCTCTATGCTTTATAACCGGATTCCCGTAAACAAATGATAAGAACACTTTTTGACCATTAAAAGTTGCATTCATGTCTATGACTCTATTATCTAAGTAAAGAACATGATCTTATTTCATCATTAAAAAACACAGCCAGACCCCCGCTGGCTCCTCTCAGCTCAACATGTATAAATTATTATAACCAAAATAAAATTTAAACTTTTCCATATAAGTAAAACACTGTTTGGTCTCTGATAAAAATAAAACTTCCGGTTTAAATTTTTTCCAAAGATCTTGCAAGGTATCAACTGTCATACCGCTCCCTAGTACTTGACAGTTCCAACTTAGTATCCTCACGTTTTAGCCGGTAGGTTCAGGAGAGCCACCATCCCTGGTTTTTTGCTGATCATACGCCGTCCCGTAGCCTCCGTTCTCCTCTGGAGCTCCACCATATTGCCATTTGTCTTCCGAACCTCCGAAGTAACCTGTTTCGATACAGCCAATTTAATCCCATTGCTCTTTCTAGGACTAACAAACAACATCAAATTCCTCTTTCTACTGTTTATTCCTTTAAGAACCACATGACTACGTTTTCCAATTTTTGAAACTTTTGAAACCTCCAAAGAACAACTCGATAGCGCTTTATTTAAAGAGCTAATACCATCATCCTTAGTTATAGGGTCCATAGTGTTACCTGCTGAGTTTTCGACACCATTCACTTCCTGGTTTGTAAATTCCGTGAGCAAACTACTATGATTCTCAATATCATAATCCTCCATCGTGAGCTCCCCATCCTCCGCTACCAGGTCATCATCGTCCCCTTCAACATTTCCTCCGAAGAGCAGATTGTCTTCTCCACTCAATCGATCACAGGAACCTCTTTCCCTTTTCCCTTTAGAGCCGCATCAACCAGAGGTACCTCCTGGAGTTGGGGTCCTGTTTTACCCGTTCCATCAACCTTTGAACCACTTACACCATTTTGAGTTTGGTATAACGGTGTAGGCCACATCGAGCTTCTGCCTCTTCCGTATGAGGGAGCTCTGTTTTCTTTAACCCTATACCCATTCTCCATGTGCTTACTACCTCGAACATATCCTTCCCAAGCACCAGTTCGGTAACCATCCTTCCTCCCAATTCTCCCTTCTTTGTAAGAGAACTTTGTATTCTCCAGACCTTGATTACTAGAACCACCATTTCTGCCTTCGACCCTTGTATGTCCTTCTGTCCCTTTGGAGCCAAAATCAGTCATATGTAAAGCTCTTTTGACCGGTTTCTTTCTTACCACTTCCCATCCTTTTTCCACACTCTGACCAGAACCAGCTCCCAAACCTTGTTTAGTCTCTTTTTTCCTCTCTCGTCCCAACACCACTTGCGCACACATTTAGCCAACTCCTCATAGTTAATGTTTACCTTGACCTCATCTCCACTATCAAATGGGATAATGGTGTTAAATACTAAGGGATTAAATCCATTAACTGTAACCCTCATATAGCCAGAATCTTCGTCCACCTCACTAGCGTTACCTAAAACCTTACCCACAGCCCACAGTGATCATGTTGCCCGGTATTGCAAAGGTAGACCGCTTACTCGAGCCCATAATGTTATCTCCGAAGGGTATTCATCAGCTACCACTTGTTCCCATCTCACAACAGACACCATCCACGAGTCATAGTGATACGGTGCGTTCCTCAACACCTCTTTAATATCCTCCTCTGACTGAAACTTAAAATGAAATCTGCCCTCGCCAAGGTCAGCTCCAATAACCTTATCCTCGAGATGCCAGAACTTTGGCATGTTATGCAGAAGAGAATCCATATTCTGGAACATAAGGTTCCACACTCTCCCAATAAGAGTCATTTCAAACTGCTTGATTCTTCTCTCTATATCCAGAGAAGCTACCTTCACCACCTCTGTTCTCACCACTGGAACCTTTCTTGTATTAACCTGAACCTGAGCCATTGTCTTTACTTTTGAAACAATACAACGAACCAACCCGACCAAATCCGACCACCGCACAGAACCACAAACACACAAAGCAAACCTCACAACCAACCAAAACCAATACCAAACAAACCGATCTTGAGCGCACACTAGCTTAGTATAATTGCAAATCAAGAATTCAAATGAATACCAGATAAGAAAAGGTGATGACCACTAGCTTCTCCTTAAGCACTTTATATAGTCAACCCTTTCAATCTTGAGACACCAGAATATCTCCAATATCTCAGAGTAATCTTGTTTTTTATAATTCAAATCGAATCCTACCATCCGTATAAACACACAATAAGTATTGATTTTTCCCTTTTCCATAAACATCTCCATCAAATCTTCACAATCTTTGGGAGACCACTCGATACACGAAGCTTCCTGATATATCATGGTTTTTACCTATTTTTGACCATGATATAAGTCCACTTTATAGAGTCTTTTTGGTATTTTTCGAGTCTTTTGGAGTCTTTATAGGTTAAGGGGCGATTGGAGCATTTTGGAGCATCAAGGAAAGAAGTGCCGAGGTGATCAAGTCGGAGTCAAGATTTGGAGCCTGCGTCGATCGACGCAGCCCCTGTGTGTCGATCGACGCAAACATGTCCGCGAACCGAGCTATGAGATTGCGTCGACCAACGCAGACTTCTGGTGTCGATCGACGTACGTGCATATTGAAGAATTCTCTCTTTTGCCCAAAAAGCCCATAAGTTTGCAGAAGAAGCACAATCCGATTTTAAGACTCTATATATAGTTTTTCTTTAGGTTTTGATGGATAGATCATGTTTTCTATTGAGATAATTGTTTTACTCTTTTCTATTGATAATGTTTTCATCATCTATGTCTGAGTAGATTCCTTGTTAGGTTTTGGGGATTCAAGGGATTGATGAGAAATTGCTAGGATTGATTACTGTTGGGATTTATCTTCTTGTTCTTCATCTAGATTGCTTTAACTCTTATTTTAGGATTGATCAACTGAAATTGGAAACCCTAGGTTGCTTTAATAGATGCGAAAGTATTATTAACAACCTGACATAATCTTAGATGAACAAAAATATCTATTCGCAAAGAAATTTGGCTTAGTAATTTTGTGAACAATCGAACTTGAACTTAATGCTTGTCTTTATTCACTAGGTTTGCAAAGAAATTTGGAATTTAGGGATTTAGTCATAGATAATCTTTGCAACGAAAGTTGATTGGTTTTACACTTGTGTTTGAGTTCTAGAACTGCGCTTAATAAAATCCTAACAGTCTTTTATCCTTGATTTCAATTCATTCCTGAGAATTATCCATAACCTAACTCTTTTGCCTCATTGATTTCAAGAACCTAAATCATCATCTACTTACTTGTTTTGATATTTTATTCCATTCACACATTGTTACTTAGCCTAATTCGAATTCATCAGTCTTTTGTGTGAACCGATTCCCAGTGGATTCGACCCCTAAGTACTACAACGATCTCTTAATTTGAGAGAGTAGCTCAGAGTAAATTTGAGCATATCACTTCCATATAGGAGAATCTCTTATACGACACTTTCCCAAACCTATCATTCACCACCTTCCAAGACACATATTCTCTTAACTTCTCCGGTCTTAAGATCATAACCATATCCTGACTCGATTCTCCATGAACTATATGAGTTAAGACTAAAAAATATCGAACCAGATCTTCCGTACAGTCAATTACTTTTATCCTCCACACTTGGATGAACGATCTCCATCTAGGAGGTATCGAATCTTCCATTACCAAAATTCCCTCCGAAATCCCAAATAATCCCATTGATTTGATCCCATGAATCCCAAATCTCATCCATGAAATCACCGCCCGCCTCACTGTAATCCCATAACTTGTCAAAAATATCCTTAAAACCCACTTGACCTTATTCTTTTTGATTCCAATCGTGACCCATAACATGGTCAAAACCTAGATCTATTTTCCATCGTCGTCGTCTTGTCTAGAGAGTTTTTAATGATTTTTAGACTGTATTTACTAAAATAATAATCAATAACACATGATGGCACATCATGACAATAGAAATACATAAATTTACTCACAGATATTATAATTTTTACTCCTTAAAACTATATTAGACTGTTAAGAATCGCATATCAAAAATTAAGATAAAACATTAATAGTATAGAAAGGATATAGTCTCAAAAATGTATTTCTAATTAGTTTTAAGTTTGAAGCCTATGAGTTTAAATGAGTTGATTATATCCTGGTTTTTACGATTTTTGTCATGATTTTATTAAGATATTATAATAGTTGCTTGCGGTTTTATGTTTTGAGTGGTAGGTTAGTGTATTTCTAGTGGTTAGAGTTTTTTACAGGTCAATTGCACAAAAGAGCAAGAAACGAGATATTGAACAGCTCTGAAGTATCAGATACCTAGCAACCATTGGAGACCTTATATTCATTGGATTGAGCTGAAATTTGGATACAAAATACATGATTGACTCTAAATTCATCCAGAAGAAGTTTGAAATTATTTGGATCAACGGTCAGAAAGTTACACCAACTATTGTGGAGAAGTATCAATTTGGTCCGCGAATGGAAGCAAAGGAGCCGAGAAATAGCCCGATCGATCGATCCATACTTGGATCGATCTTTACAACCTCCATAAAACTCACAGTATCATTTTTAGATCGACCATTTGAGCTGAGATCGATCGATCCAACACCAGATCGATGATCGATCCATGCCCAAATCGAACCGAAAAATGAAATTTTATTTTTTTCTTACTGTTTAGCCGGATATTTTTAACTAGAATGTGATTATACCTATTTATTCTAGTTTTTAGCCATTGTTTAGCCACGCTTTCTATTCTATTCATACTTTTGCAATTTGTGAGCTTTGGGAAGACGAATATCTGACTCTACATTACTGAGACGATACCTAAACCCTTTTGGATTTCTAATTATATGATTATGAGTTTTTCTTCATCTCTCTGTGGTTTCTCTATATTCATGTCTAAGTAATCCATAGTTAGGTTTTAGGATTTCAAAAAAAATTATGAATCATTGAATTAGACATAGATAGAGAATTATCATCTAGTTCTTCATATATAGTTGATCTTAATGCTTAACTAGATTGATCACCTAGTCTTACGATGTTAGGTGAACTAACTCATCAAAAGTGTTGTTAGGTTGCTAGAAAGAACATAGATGAGCAAATTGTCTTTAGTTGACAAAAATTGATGCTAAGGCAATTTGTGAACATATGAAACCTGTGACGACCCAACCCGTCAAATAAAAAAAAATTTCGACCCGGATCACTATTATCATAAATAATAATCCTCAACGGTCCAATAAACAAACAGCGCGGAAACAATGATTCAACAATCAATTACAATTATTGTTTAACAAGCCCATACTTATTAATTCTAGTTCAATTCGGTAATACACATAGTTCTGAAATTGCTAACACCCTAACAATTCTAACTTATTACACGAAAACGAGCCACTAGATCATTCCCCTCGTCCCGGCCATGATTCCACGATCACACTTTGTCTTTACCTGCATCACATGGTTATAAGAGATGTGTGAGTATTATCATAAATACCCAGTGGTACGATCATCCCATCTACTTGGCTAGATGCACGGGTAAATGGAACACCAAAATATCAACGATCACTCAATCAATACACAACAAATAATATATCAAACTGACGGCAATCAAAAAGTCAACTCAAAAAAGGTTGTGTCGCGCGACACAACCCAGGTGTGTCGCGCGACACACCCTGCCAACGCCCCACCGACGTTTTCTCACCCACTCGATCCACTTGCCCACGAAACCCGCAATGCCCTCTGCCGTATGCCATGACGTCAGCTGTGTCGCACGACAGATTCCCCTTGTGTCGGGCGACATACTCTTCTTCTCACTAAGTGTCGCGCGACACACACCATGTGTCGTGCAACACACACCGTAAAAACACTCTAAAACAAACCAAAATACCTCAAAATCGATCCTTCTTCACCCAAAACGATTCTTATGCTCAAACAACACTTCTTTACTCAAGTATACTCATAAAAAAGCAGTATTCAGCAAGCAAATCAACACCAATTCGCACTCAACATACAACACACCCATTTACCCGTAAAAACCATGGTCACGCACTCACCTGTTTCAGAAGAGAATAACTCGCGACTTACTACACCAAATCACGATCGGAAAATGGCTCTGGAAACTAGACACCGAGGGCTTTCCAACGGTGTATAGTACGTCTCCTGGTTCCAACTGGTTCGACGGAAAATCGTCCCCGAAAACAGCTACTCCGAACGAAAACTGCAGGAACTACCCAAGTTCAAAGGACCATAACTCAGCGAATACTCAACCAAATTGCAAACGGTTTTCTCCCACATCAAGAGCACAGATATGAGAACTTACCCTCAAAGTTTCACTCCGATCCGCTCCGTAATTGGTAGCCAGTCGTCTCTTCCAAAACCCGAGCAGAAACTTGCCTTCAAAACCTCCACACTCACAAGGATGAACAAGGATCCTTCGCTCCTCCTCTAAATCATCTCCATCTCTGTGTTCTCTCCCTAGAACAACAACAGGCACAGCTCCCCTCTTTATATAGGCAAGTCTCTCGGTTTTCCTTAACCGAAACCGCACCCATTTTGCTTTAAAACCGAACCCGTCGGTTTAGTTGCAACTTGTGTCAAACGACACCCGAATCAAAAATACACATTTTGATTCGCGGACGTTACAATTCTCCCCCACTAACATGGATTCGACCTCGAATCACGCAACACTGTCTCACTACGGTCTCCACCACCTGACCCGAACGCGGCCAGTATCTTTCGAGATAACACTCGAATCCCCGAGTCCTACTAGGCTCACACTAGCCTCATTGCACCATCCACATGGATACAATCCTGACCAAACCCGGTCAACACGATTAGAGATCATCACCCGATCTCAATCACCTAATCCCGTCTCACTAAGGTTGACACTCTCATCCAAAAACCCGCCCAAATTTCCCCAGGAAACATCCACGATGCAACACTCGCTGATCCGGATCAGGGTTGTCCGATAGATCGCGCAACAATCAAACAAGAACATGCCCGACCCACCGTAGACCCAGACCTTGAATAAATTGGTCGCACAACAATCAAACAAGAACATGTATGACCAAAGAGGCTACATATGTTTACTAGGGTCGCCTGAACTAAGGTTCCAAATTCGAGTAAAAACCCTAGATTAGACATTCACAAACCACCTGAGATCATTTCCGATCCCTAAAGCTCATCAAATCTCATACTTATAATCACACTACAGGTACTCTTGCTCAAACTCATATCTCTATACACCACTCCCACTCGCAGGGTCGTCACCCATCGAGCTCTTGATGTATACCATACCGGCTCTCGGTATGCCCCAGTCCCTCTGCTTCAGGACACACAGTCCATCAGCTCTCGGCTGCAGAGGAATCACACATCCTCTGGAGAGATCGTAATCCCTCAAAGTATATGCAGGAGAATATCACCATCCACTGGAGCAGTAACACTGTAACGTGCATCATAAGCACCTGTCGACCGATTTACTTTCGTGGTTCCTATCAGGATATTCTCTAACCCGGAATATCACTCATGACCAATCCCCAGGTCATCTGAAACAACCCAATCGCCAGGGTGTTTCCTAATCCGATATTCCCAAACCCGGAATATTACTCATGACCAATCCCTAGGTCATCTGAAACATCCCAATCACCAGGGTGTTTCCATCGGAGTCCCTGGAAAAGACAGTCCTAACTCACATAAGACTTCTGTTCCAGACTCCCCCTAGAAAATAGACAGGTTCTAACTCACATAAAACCTCTATTTTCCAGCGCCATCTAGGGATCTACCCGTCCTAATCCCTTAGGATCCCCCATCCCTAGATACCTAGACAAGCCCTAACTCCCATAGAGCTTCTATCCTAGCCCCTCAAATGACCTCCCTTCATCACATACATGACCTAACCCAGTCATCATACTCATAAGAACATCCGTCTCAACCAAAGATAATAAGGAAAACCCCATCTTATTAAATCTCAACAATGTATATCGTTACAACCCAAACGAAAATACATACAACTCATAGCCACAAGCTAATACAACCACTGAAAACCAGAAGACACTCAAGCCTCCGCTTGTTCTCGAACCACTTCAAGAACTTCGTCTTCATACTTGCCTCTGGTTCTCAAGTCTCCTCCTCAACACCATCACAGTCCCACACGACTCTCACCAATGGTATCCTCTTCCGGCGCAGAACCTTGACTCTCCTCTCGAGAATCCTCACAGGTCTCGCCGCCAACGTCATGTTGGACTGAAGATCCTCCGGAATCCTAGCCAACACCACCTCAGACTCATGTAGACACTTCCGCAGCATCGATACATGAAATACCTTATGAAACGCTCTCATACTCTGAGGTAACTCCAACCGATAAGCCACTGGTCCAACCCGCTCCACCACCCAGAACGGACCCATAAACCTCGAACTTAGCTTATTCTCCGAAATGGATCTGTTAGGACCCCTCAACATCGCTGCCTTGAGATACACCAGATCTCCCAGCTCCAACTCTAGCTCTTTCCGTCTCTTATCAGCATAACTCTTCTGCTGATCCTGAGCCTCTCTCATGTTCAGCCTCAAGACACGGATCTTCTCTGTCGTCTCCTGAAAAAAATCCGCACCAAACATGCTCCTCTCCCCCACTTGAGTCCAGCACAACGGTGTCCTACATGGCCTCCCATACAGAGCCTCATATGGAGCCATCCCAATACTCGCCTGGTATGAGTTGTTGTACGCAAACTCAACCAGGTTCAGATGATCCGCCCAATGACCACCATAATCCAGCACGCACATCCTCAACAGGTCCTCTAAAGTCTGAATAGTCCTCTCCGACTGCCCATCTGTCTGAGGATGATAAGCCGTGCTCATGTGCACCTTAGTGCCCATCTCTGCCTGAAACGCCCTCCAGAACTCAGACGTAAACCTTGGATCCCTGTCTGACACAATACTCGCTGGCACCCCGTGCAGCCTCACTATCTCACGCACATACTTCTTAGCCAACACCACCGTCCCATCGGTCTTTTTGATGGCAAGAAAGTGTGCTGACTTGGTCAGACGATCCACAATCACCCAGATCGCATCATACGTCCGTGACAACGGCAACCCCGTCACGAAGTCCATGGTAATCATATCCCACTTCCACTCCGGAATGGGCAAACTCTGCAACATACCACTCGGAACCTGATGCTCAGCCTTCACCAGCTGACACACGTTGCACGCTGCAACCCAATTAGCTACATCCCTCTTCATCCCGACCCAGTGATAATACCGCTTCAGATCACGATACATCTTGGTTGCCCCGGATGAATCGATAACATGCTCGCATGAGCCTCACGCAAGATCTCTTGCCTCAGATCCTCATCCTTGGGTACACAAACTCGTCCGTTCACCAGTATCGTCCCATTTGCCGAGACCATATACTCTGAACCTGCAACCCTAGCAGCATCAATCAACATCGGATCCAACTCCTGAGCTGCTCGAATACGACTCAGCAAATCTGCTTGGTTAGCTACCTCTAACCCCAACGGCTCCTGTGAGATCACACACAACCTCAACGTACTAATCTTGCTCACCAGAGCTTCCATATCATGCTCCTGAGCCGAAGCAACCCTCATCCGACTCAACGCATCTGCAACCAGATTAGCCTTACCTGGATAGTATCCGATCTCCAAATCGTAATCCACTACCAACTCCATCCAGCGCCTCTGTCTCTGGTTCAGCTCCGGCTGAGTGAAGAAATACTTCAAACTCTTATGGTCTGTGAACACCTGGACCTTTCCGCCATAAAGGTAAGATCTCCAAATCTTTAGAGCGAAGATTACCGCAGCCAACTCCAAATCATGGGTAGGGTAGTTGCACTCATGCTTCCTCAACTGCCTCGAAGTATACGCAATAACCTTTCCCTGCTGCATCAGGACACAACCCAGACCAACACCCGAAGCATCAGTATACACCACGTAAGGCTCCCCTGGCTCGGGTAACGCCAACACAGGTGTACATGTCAACATCTCCTTCAGCTTGCTAAAACTCTCCTCGCATGCAGAAGACCACACAAAAGGAACATCCTTCCCTGTCAACTTGGTCATCGACTTAGCCAAACTCGCAAATCCCGCGATGAATCTCCGATAATAATCTGCCAACCCAAGAAAACTCCTGATCTCAGTGGCATTCATCGGTCTAGGCCACCCTCTGATAGCCTCAGTCTTAGCCGGATCTACGGAAACTCCCTCTGCAGACACCACATGGCCAAGAAAACTCATCTCCCTCTGCCAGAAACTGCACTTGCTCAACTTCGCAAATAGCTTCTGCTCCCGCAGCTTCCCCAAAACTACTCTCAGATGCAACTCAGGCTCCTCAGGACTCTTCGAATACACCAAAATATCATCGATAAAGATGATCACAAACACATCCAGATACTCTTGGAATACCCCGTTCATCAACCGTATGAACGCTGCTGGTGCATTCGTCAAACCAAAAGGCAGCACCACGAACTCAAAATGCCCATACCTCGTTCTGAAAGCAGTCTTCCTCACATCTGCTTCCTCAATCGGAATCTGATGGTACCCCGAAGCCAAGTCGATCTTGGACAACCAGGTAGCCCCTCGCAACTGATCCAACAACTCATCAATGCGCGGCAGAGGGTACCTGTTCTTCACGGTGACTCGGTTAAGTCCCCGATAATCGATGCACAACCGGAAACTACCATCTTTCTTCTTCACAAACAACACCGGTGCTCCCCACGGTGAAACACTAGGCCGAATAAAACCCTTATCCAACAAATCATCCAGCTGCTTCTTCAGCTCTGCCATCTCTGCTGGAGCCATACGGTAAGGTGCCTTAGATATCGGAGTAGTCCCGGGTTCCAACTCAATAACAAACAGATCCGACCGCGATGGCGGTAATCCCTCCAATGACTGGAACACATCCTGGAAATCTCGAACAACTCGAATATCCTCAACTGCAACCCCTCCAACAGACTCAGGCATCACTATCGTTACCAGATACGCCTCGCAGCCCTTGAGAAGCAACTGTTCGGCCTGTATCGTGGAAATCACAAGACTCCCAGAAATCGGTCTCACACCCTGATAAACCAACCTCCCTGCCTCTCGCTCAAACACAACTCGCCCTCGGTGGCAATCCAGATGGACCCTGTAACGATCCAACCAATCCATACCCAGGATAACATCGTACAGCTCCACTGGACTGATGATCAGATCTGCTGGCATCAACTCTCCTGCCACCAGAACATCCACACCACGAGCCCGCCCGAAAGTAGCCAACGTCCTACCACCAGCCACCTTGACTACTCCCGCCTGTTCCCCGAAATCACTCTGGATTCCGCTGCTCTCCGCACACTCCGGCGTAATAAAGCTATTCGTAGCTCCCGAATCAAACAACACGTGGGACTCATAACCGCCCACAACTAAGGTCCCTGCACAATCCCATGTGCCTCAGAACCCTACCATTCTAGCACAGACTCATAATTTCCCAACAGACAAAACTCAAACAACCACGAATTTAAAAAGTCAAGTCCGGAAATACCTGTGATCGGTCTAGTGCTAGATCCACCCGCCTCCGCAGACGTGAACACACGCGGTGCTGCTGCAATCTGAGACAACGGCTACACTGCCAATGGCTGCACTACGGCCACCGCCAACTGCTGCAGCTTCGGACACTTGGGCTTAATATGCCTCGTCTCTCTGCAGTGGTAACACACCCGTGTATCCTGGACCCCGACCCGCACATCTCGAGTTCCGGTCCCGGTCCTCTTCGGACAGCTCGCCACACGATGGGACATACTCCCACACCCGAAGCATCCCAAACCGCCCTGACTGACCCCTGAAGTGCTCTCCCACTTCCTTTTCTGTCCCTGAGCAAGCTTGCCACCCCTGCCTGAACTCATCTGCTGCTGAGATCTCCTCGGCTGCTGCTGCTGCACCGGTGGACTAACCACCACAACCTGCTCCCTGAGATCCTCCTCGATCGCAGCAGCCATCTCAACCAGCTCCGCCCTCGTGGCGAACCTACTCGCCCTGCAGCGAGTCCTCAAATCTAGTCGAAGTCCTCGCAAGAACCTCCTAACCTGGGCATCCTCGCCCTCCATGCCTCTCCCTGCATGTACCAGGAGTCGACTGAACTCCACATCGAACTCCCTCACTGACCGATCTCCCTGAGTTAGGTCCAGAAATCTAGACTCCAAACGGTCCACTGCCTCCTGCGGAAAATACTTGGCATTGAACTCCGCCAAGAAGTCCTCCCAGACCATCTCGGCCTGCACCCTCCTGGCCTCAACACCTCTCCACCAGAGATGCGCATCACCCTCTAGGTAATGTACCGCCAGATCCACTCTGTATCCCTCTGGACACCTGATGGAGCGAAAGTTACGCTCTAACCTCATCCGCCACCCATCAGCCTCCTCAGGCTTAGCACCGTCCGAGAAAAATGCAGTACCAATCCGCTGCATCTGCTCCATCATCCGCAGATAAGATGGAAGCTCCTCAACCCCAGCCAAACCCGGCTGCACCCCAGCCATACCCGACTGCACCCCAGCCAAACCCGGCTGTACCCCAGGAGCATAACCCGGAGCAGGCACCCCTCCTGGTAACCTCTCCAGAATCATCTGTAGTAGACCCGCCAGACGATCATCTCGATCCGGAGCAACGCCTACGGCAGCACCCCCACCAGGGCCCACCGCACCGCAAGCTACATCAGGACCCGCACCAGCCCCTCCAGCTCGCACACTGGAACCCGTAGCTGTCACACCCACGGACCCCTCCTGAAACGTCTGCGAGTCAGATACCCGCTCCTGTGTAGTCTCCTGGGACACCCACGTGGCAGCAGACTCACTCCCAAGTCCTCGCCCACGCCCACGCCCAGCACGACTACCACGACCTCTACGGCCCCCGCGACCTCTGCCTCTAGTCCCCCTAGTCATCACTCTGCACTCAACCGCAGAATGCTAAGTACTAGAAAACAGAAATCACAAAACACATACCGTGGAATCTCATTGAAGGCTCGGAAGGGATGATCTAGGACTCCATACCCACACAACAATCAATTGAATAATGCACATAATCAATTAACTAGCTAGCCCTAGAACCGCTAGGGCTCTGATACCAAACTGTGACGATCCAACCCGTCAAATAAAAAAAAATTTCGACCCGGATCACTATTATCATAAATAATAATCCTCAACGGTCCAATAAACAAACAGCGCGGAAACAATGATTCAACAATCAATTACAATTATCGTTTAACAAGCCCATACTTATTAATTCTAGTTCAATTCGATAATACACATAGTTCTGAAATTGCTAACACCCTAGCAATTCTAACTTATTACACGAAAACGAGCCACTAGATCATTCTCCTCGTCCCGGCCATGATTCCACGATCACACTTTGTCTTTACCTGTATCACATGGTTATAAGAGATGCGTGAGTATTATCATAAATACCCAGTGGTACGATCATCCCATCTACTTGGCTAGATGCACGGGTAAATGGAACACCAAAATATCAACGATCACTCAATCAATACACAACAAATAATATATCAAACTGACGGCAATCAAAAATTCAACTCAAAAAAAGGTTGTGTCGCGCGACACAACTCAGGTGTGTCGCGCGACACACCCTGCCAACGCCCCACCGACGTTTTCTCACCCACTCGATCCACTTGCCCACGAAACCCGCAATGCCCTCTGACGTATGCCATGACGTCATCTGTGTCGCGCGACACATTCCCCTTGTGTCGGGCGACACACTCTTCTTCTCACTAAGTGTCGCGCGACACACACCATGTGTCGTGCGACACACACCGTAAAAACACTCTAAAACAAACCAAAACACCTCCAAATCGATCCTTCTTCACCCAAAACGATTCTTATGCTCAAACAACACCTCTTTACTCAAGTATACTCATAAACAAGCAGTATTCAGCAAGCAAATCAACACCAATTCGCACTCAACACACAACACACCCATTTACCCGTAAAAACCATGGTCACGCACTCACCTGTTTCAGAAGAGAATAACTCGCGACTTACTACACCAAATCATGATCGGAAAACGGCTCTCGAAACTAGACACCGAGGGCTTTCCAAAGGTGTATAGTGCGTCTCCTGGTTCCAACTGGTTCGACGGAAAATCGTCCCCGAAAACAGCTACTCTGAACAAAAACTGCAGGAACTACCCAAGTTCAAAAGACCATAAATCAGCGAATACTCAACCAAATTGCAAACGGTTTTCTCCCACATCAAGAGCACAGATAGGAGAACTTACCCTCAAAGTTTCACTCCGATCCGCTCCGTAATTGGTAGCCAGTCGTCTCTTCCAAAACCCGAGCAGAAACTTGCCTTCAAAACCTCCACACTCACAAGGATGAACAAGGATCCTTCTCTCCTCCTCTAAATCATCTCCATCTCTGTGTTCTCTCCCTAGAACAACAACAGGCACAGCTCCCCTCTTTATATAGGCAAGTCTCTCGGTTTTCCTTAACCGAAACCGCACCCATTTTGCTTTAAAACCGAACCCGTCGGTTTAGTTGCAACTTGTGTCAAACGACACCCGAACCAAAAATACACATTTTGATTCGCGGACGTTACAAAACCTTCTCATTAATGCTTGTTTAGAATTCTAAGTTCAAGCGACAATTTAGAATCTTAGGTTGCTAGATAAAGTAATTGCTACCACGACTATGAATTGATTATACTTTCATGTTTGCGTTCTAGAATATGCGTATTTTTTCACAGAATAATTATCTGGTTCATGATCTATGAATTCCTGCGAACATCCCTTAAGCCATGACACTTTTAATTCATAAGTTACATCGTTTAGTTGATTTATCGTTTACATTATTATACTCTTATCTTAGCTTAATTTCATTCTTAGAAATCGTAGTGTGATACTTGGTCCTCGTGGTCGATCCGTAAAATACTACTTTGCTTGTTGTGCACTTTTACTAATATTTTTAGAGTTAAAATTTTGTGTATCGTTAGTATCATCATTCACGTTTGTTAATTCAAGTAGGATGGCCTAAATAAGACATGTCGTGGCTTCAATAGGGTATGTTATCAATCCTAGAATGAGATTTAGTTCGAGATGGACTAATTCATCATGTTGCATCACGAACATTGCAATGAGTGATAGAGCTACATGGTTTGCAACTCACGGCTTGTCACAAACATGATCACCTCTTGATGTTCTTCAGCTTTGGCAGTGGTGAGTAATTATCTTTTCATAAACATTATCAAAATCTGATATTTCATCGGCTTAAATAATTAAGTGACTACATTTCTAGATCTGCGGCACACGAGCACACAGTAGGAGACTTGTAAGTTTGCAATTCATCCTACATTTTCAACTAGATGACCATAATAATCAATCGCTACCTATTAGTTTCATGGACATGACGCTAATTGTTACATAATCTAATAGGCACGCACATTGTTTTCTAATGTGAAACAATTATCCAAAATTTCTTATAACTAGTGTGCATTTATGATAAATGTCACGGTCAAACATATCCTAGCTAGACTCGATTGAACTTCGAATCCAACCGACTATCATTAAATTTATGTTCATCCTATACTCCAACTCAACGTTATTTTCACTTGGTTTTGGTAGAGTACGGTGAATAAAACCCTTAGCATGAAGAGCATTCATCATCTCTATAGCCTATTCATTGTACTTTTCTTTCTTCAACTGAACGTAGGTAATCATCGCACCCGGTCGAAGGAAAGATAGAATATTGTGACCGCCATGCTGTCACTTGTCTTCTCGACAGTACCTTATTTAGTTTCAATAATATCATAACCCATTGCAAGATGTGGAGGCGAGGGTGCGATATTTAGGTATGATAGAGGATGTGGGCAAGTAAATATATATGGCTCACACACTAGCCAACATGCTTCTGCAGTTCATGAACTTACTCATAAACAGTGGAAGGTGATTACGTTCATTTAAATCAAATAGAGTGGAATAACTGATAGTCTCTATGAACCATTTTTCAAAGAATTTGATTTAAACTAATGAAAATATAAAGGATTTTCTACGAATAACCCCTCCAAGTGGTTAGAATTTACGATTTTCCCCTCCATATCAATTAAATGCATGTCAAGCCTCTAAGTAAGAATTAACCCGCAATATAACCCTTCTAAATTTGTCAAACCACAAAATTTACAAATCAAATCGAAGTCATTGAAATGAGAACCCTAAATGGCCAAATCTACTTTTAAAATTTAAGAAATTTAAGGCTTGTAGGCGTAAAGACTATTTAATGTTTCATATCTGAAGGGTTATATTTCGGGTTGACTCTTACTTCAAGGATTGATCTGTATTTAATTAACCTGGAGGGTAAAATCGCAATCTCTAACCACGAGGAGGTTTTTTTTTTTTTTTTTGTCAAACAAGTTACTTCATTCATTTAACCGATCAAAGTACAAAGGGAGAGAATTAAACATCCTCCAGAAATACTACAGCATAATTTAGAAGCAATAAAGCATAAAGCAGATAAATTATCGCCAAAGATGGACAGCGAATCCAAAGCATGCCTCGGATGCGTCAAGACGGTCTTCGCGGCAAAGCCGGAGAGTCTCGACCACTCTCCATAAGAGGGAAGAAAATACGACCATGCTCACAGAGATGGAAGAAGGTGGAATTATTTTCACAGATTTACAGGATTTGAGAATCCAGAAAACTTTGGATTTCAAAAAATAGAATTTCCAATAAGCTCAAAAGCATGTGAGATTTTTGCAAATCTGATTTTAGACCTAATAATGATTGGACCAAGATTATTGAGTTTAACACTCCAAGTGGGCCTCAATAATGAGTTGGGCTTTTCAAATCCCATAATTTCACCAAGGCCCATCTTCAAGTCATCACGATGGGTGATAGACGAATGAGACCTAAAGCGGCAAGGGGGAAATTCTGGCGAGCTATACCGCTTTTCCGGCCATCTCTGATAGTGAGAGACGGTATAGGAGGTTTAAAAT
The DNA here is from genome assembly GCA_964056655.1 of Arabis hirsuta. NCBI lineage: Eukaryota > Viridiplantae > Streptophyta > Magnoliopsida > Brassicales > Brassicaceae > Arabis > Arabis hirsuta. The sequence goes on along the minus strand of OZ053313.1, from coordinate 16,914,040 downwards.
TTCGGCAGGGATGGGAGATTGAGCCACTGTGACGGTGGTCTACATCGGTTGAGAACCAATTTGTCTCCGGTGGAGTCATCTCCTCTCGCCTCCGACGACCGGCGATGGAGGACCATGATTCTGGAGTGGCGGAGCAGGGGCATGGCATCAAAAGATGCAGAGATCGGGCCACGAAGGCACGACCCACACGGCGGCCTCCTATAACCAGTTTCGTTCGGATCTAAAGAGACTACCGGCTTTTCTATCTTGTGGTGAGTCATGGCAGAGATGGGCGAGCACGCCGGTATCAGTATTTTATCTGGCGGGTCCGGCGGTTTTGGAGGGATCTTTGCCTGAACAGTATCTGCCGTCTCCAGTTGCGAGGAAGAGACGGAGCAAGCAGACTGTAGCATAGCCCTGAGCTCGCTTGGACTCACCATGGGCAGATGACGGAGAGAACGAACCAAGCAAGTAGATCTCAGAAGATTATGGCTCACAAGCAATATAGCCACTGGCGAGAAGAGTTAACTGCTTTGCGGGTCAGAGGATCGGACCCAACAAAATTGCTTATCGTCATCTCCGAGCCTATTGAGTGACTAAAACTCCAGCTATTTCTTCTGGTCGGCGGCTTCGGAATCCGTGTCCGAGAGGAGACCTCTAGGGCGAACTCACCAATCGAAAGCGATTTTGCCAGAGGAGAAGCAGACGACGAGGTTCCGGCGAGACGAGTCCATCAATGGTGGAGGAGAAGTGTCTCACGCGGCACCTCGGTAGTCGGGCCTGGGAGGTTCTTTAGGGCGAACGCTCAAACTTTTTCTTCACGTGGATGGTTTATTTGCATAAAACCCAAATATAATGGAGTGTGTTATTTTATGGATGTGGTAGCTATTTGGATCAATAAACCGGGTTTTGATACAAAGTGAAATTATGGGTTTTGCAACATAAAATTAATTGACAATAAGTGAATTGAACTATTTTTTTTTTTGTACAACTTAAATTTCTTATATATTATTTGGGAAGTGATTTGTGAGATTTGTTTCTGTGTCATCTCCACATTCACTCGCCAAAAAAAATATGACATGGAAATACGACATGGCTTCTAGGGGTGGAATTATTATCCGGGAACTGAGATCCGATCCGGTATCCGTTCGGATCCGCTTCAAAATTAGGATATCCGGGGAACTAAGATCTGGATAAGGATAGTAAAATCCAGGATTCGTGAAAAGATGATCTGGATCCGGTGAACAAAATTTTAAGATTCGGATATCCGGATCCGGACGCATTAAATATATTAAAAACAAATATATTTATATATATTAAGCTATTTTATATAATATATATAACTGATTTTAGTTCTTTTATAATATATTATATTTATTATGAAAAATATCATTCAAAATTTTAACTAATAATTTTTTAAAAATTATTATTTATTTATTTATTAATTATTATAATTATTTTAATATTAATTTTGGATCCGAATCCGGATCACAATATCCGTGGATATCCTGATTTTTAGTCGGATATTTAAAGTCGAGATATCCGAGGTCACGAATCCGAATTCAGACAATTTTGCCACGGATACCACAAATCCGGATCCGGATATCCAAAAATTTCCAGGATATCCGGACCCATTCCTCCTCATGCATCACTCTCACAAAAAAAATTTATGATATGGCAACTCAATAATTATTAATTATTTATAAATTTGGATTGATTATCAACAAAAAAATCTTTGCAAATATTTTTTGGATTATTTTACATTTTCGGAAAAACAGATTACCAATAAACTTAAACTACAATAATAATGATCACCACAATTAAGTTTTTATTACAATAAATTAAATTATATTCAAATAAAAAAAAAGTTTTACTTACTCTCTTCAAAAACTTTTATTTGAAAATTAATGAGAATCGTATATGTAATAAATTTTAAAAAAAATATTTATTAGAATTTTATTTTCGTGACAATAATGTTTTGTAATTTTTTTCTTACAAAAATATTTTTCTATAAAATTTTATGATAAATATTTATTAAAATTCTATAAAATATCCAAAATATTCGAGATCATTCGAATGTGAAGTTACAATAACATAGCTTGAAAAAAAAACAATAACATATCATTATGTTTTAATATTGAAAAGGTAAGTTTTAAATTCAATTAAAAATCGATTAAATATTTTTGTAGTTTATTTAATGTAAACTAGTCAATTAGTTATATTATAATTTCTGATCTGAGATTCCTAACACAAATAATCTATTAAGCTAACGAAAAAATTAAATTAGAATTGCAATAACCTTTATTTGCACTTTATGAGGATCAATCCTCTTCATTATTTTGTCAATTATTGAGTTAAAGAATATGAAAGCCGACTTATATGCAATGAATGCCCGAGAACGCAAAACTATTTTTTTTATTCGCATTTTGTTTTTTTCAGATTTGTAAATGCAAGGTATGTATTTGCTTAGCTAGAGAATGAAGTGTTATGCGACAAAAAAAAACAAGAGGCTTCTGAAGTTATAGTCGGTATATTTTCATTTAAGATATTTTTTGGGTTTTGAAGAAAGGAAACAAAAAAAACTTTTTATCGTGCTTGAATTGAATTAATGGAATGGAGAAGAAGAAAAACCAAGTTGTGTGGGGCCCCATTTACAATTGTATTGGGCCTGGGCCCATGCATCACGGAATTTAGCGATCGCGAATCCGATGACTATACCCATCACACACAACCATGCTTTTATGACCAAATAGGTCCCCTCACTAAAACCAATTGTTAAAATTTTGTTTATATATTCAACCACACATACATAAATTACGTATCAACAAAATGCCTAAGTTTGAACTTTGTCTATTTTTGGGAATTTTATTTTGTATACCGAGCACATGTTAAACTTATGAATCGTATAAGACAAGGGCTGCTATGATTATTAACTTTATTGGATGCAACCATATTTAGGGTTTTCTTTTTGTTTCCAAAAAATGGAATCAATTAGAGGAGGTCATAGACGTTACCACTACCTACGAAGTGTCAGCCAAACGGTTGCCGATTTTGACAGAATCAACGTTATCACTAGAAAATCAGAAAACTTTGGGATTTAATTGATATTTTTGAAAGTTAAGGCTTTTTTCGTCCACAGTTTGAAAGTTCATGTTTTTTTTTACACTTTCCCCCCTTTTAACACGTCATCGTTTTGCTAAACGGAGACTGGTAACGAAAAATTAACCCTGTTATCGTATTGATAACGGAAACTTAACGACATGTCTGAAATGACTAAATCAACGAAAGTTAATTATTTTCTTAAGAAGTCAACCAAAACTTTGAGATTTAAATGAAAGACCTTTAAATGACATTTTAAAATTTGAGATTTTTTTCGTCTATAATTTGAAAGTTCAGGTTTTTTCGATATTTTTGTTTCCAAAAACTGGAATCAATTAACGGACTTTATTTCAGTCAATTATTTTGAATTGATGCATGTGATTATATGGAATGCTAATGGACCATTAGTAATAGTTGATCTTTTTACTAAATATTATTCATTAGTCTTTTTTTTTTTTTTTTTTTTTAGAAACAATATTGTTCATTAGTCATAACCAGCAAATACGTTATGCATTAAACTATTCCATTGGTTACCCATGAACCATTGAAAGTTTGAAACCATAAATCCGTTTTTTTTTTTCATTACAACATGCATTTTATTTTATAAGTATAAGTTTGAATTTAGGTGTAAACTCAACGACAAACACTATTATGAACTTAACGATACGTTTTTTTCACTACAACATGCATTATTATAATTTATAAGTATAAGTTTGAATCTAGGTAGTAACAAATCAACGACACAAACACTAGTATGAACTAATGAATAGAAGAAATGTTCTCGTCACCATAAATACGTACAAAACAATACGTTATATGTGTACACCAATATAAATAATAACTATACAATAAATGTAATGGGGTTAGATAATACAATGATTGGAGAACAGAACAGTGAAGGTGCACTATCGTTGGAATAATTAATTTTTGAGGATAGGCCGTATCTTTTTATTGTCTTATCTCCATGTGACGTGAAATGTGGCCTCATAAAATAAAAGTATATATTGCTACATAACTTCATATGAGTACTATTGGTTGAATGGATAAATATTTTTTATTTTTTTGGTCAAGGAATGCATAAAAATCGTTGCAACTAAAATAGAGTTGTGAAAAATTTATCTAAAATAATTTACTTTTTTATAAGAATTACTAAGATAACCTCTTTAATTTTTTTATTGTCCAAATAACCTATTTTACGTTTTTTTTTTGATAATATCAAAAATATCCTTTTAACTAACTAATATTAAAAATAAATTTAATTGAAAAAACACTTTCAAATAAGAAAATAGATAAAAAAATTTAAAACCCATTATCAACAAAATACAAAACATTCTAGAAATCTGTCAATATTTTTGCAGATTATAATTACTTTTATATATAATCTACATTTTTTTGGGCAGAGTCTGCCAATGCCTCGGTAGAGTCTGTCAATACTCCGACAGAATCTGCCAATGCCTCGGCAGAATATGCCAATATCTCGGCAGAATCTACTAATTTTTTGGTAGATTCTGCCTTTTTCAAGATACCAGCAGACTCTGCTAATATCTCGGCAGAGTCTACCAATGTTTTGGCAGAGTCTACCAATGTTTCGGCAGAGTCTGCCTATTTCTAAATATTGGCAGACTCTACCAATATCTCGGCAGAGTCTACCAATGCTTTTGCAGAGTATGCCAATGTTTCGGCATAGTGTGCCTATATCTCGGCAGAGTCTGCCAATGTTTCTGCAGAGTCTGTCAACACATGGCAGAGTCTACCAATGTTTCGGCAGATTCTGCTAATGTTTTGTCAATGTCTGTTGATACCTCATTAGAGTCTACCAATGTTTCGGCAGAGACTATGTTTTTCTAGTAGAAGCTTTAAAAGTCTTCTAAAATGTTAGTAGACTTATATCTCAGTCAGCTAGTCTACCAATATCTCGACAAAGTTTACCAATATCTCGGTAGAGTCTTCCAATATTTTAGTAGAGTCTGCCAATATTTTGGCAGAGTTTGCGAATGTCAATTTTGGTATTATGAAGAAAAAAAAATCTAAAGTAGGTTATTTCAGTAATTAAAAAATAGTAAGGTCATTATAGCTATTTAAAAAAAAGTAGGTTACTCTAGCTAATCTCCTTGTGAGACCTTAGTTTGTCCAAAGGTGCAATGATTTATTGGTAACACAAGAGAGTTGATTTTTTGTGTGTTCTAGATTCAAATTCCTATTGGTACGGGGTTATTTTTAAATTGGAATATCAATTGGTTGACTCCGGGTACCAAAGAAATTATGTTCTAAAATTTTAGAATTTCTACGGTTTATTAAAAAAAGATAAAAAAACATCAGCCGAGAAACAAACGTTATTTCAAATAAACAAAATAAATACAAAATAGTTTTCCTTCTTGAAATCTTTTCCATATTCTTCTATCGTTCTGCTGTTTTATTTATAACTTTTGTTCCTCTTTTTGGGTGGTAATTAGATTGTTTTTTTTTTAATTACCATGCCTTGATTAAATGTGTTACTTGTTTCTTGGATTACCATTATCCTTCATCACACTATACAAATCCCATATTTGCCATACTCTAGAATTAAATATAAGATCTAATAATGCCATTTTTTGTGTGTATATTTTCAAAAATGTAATTTTTTGTGTGTACATTTTCAAAAATACCACTATAGATTGTCTATTTGCAAAAATACCACAAATTTCTATAACTTTAAAAAATGTTTTGACTTTTAACAAATCTTATAAGATTAAACCATCAAAACTAAACTCTAATACAACGTAGTTAAGTTAAACATAAATTAAATAAAATTTGTTGAAAAAGTAGTATTTTTACAAAGATTTTGATAAAAATGACATTTTAAAAAAGTAATATTTCTCGAAATTTCTCTTGATTTTAACTTCCAAATCCATAATAATACAGAAATCAATAACTCTCACCTATATTTGCCTTAAAAAAACAAAAAACCTAAAAATAACCTTTAAAAAAAAGAAAACTAATTGAATCACAAGGCTTTTGGGACCCTTGTGATGGCTGAAAAGCCCACCAACAATTTAAGTGTGGGGAAAGGTAAATTGGGCTTTTGGAACTGTTATTAACGATAACCGGAAAATACAAGAGAACCGGCTTTTGATTTGAATCGAGTCGGTTATTCAAAACGGTTTAGCAGGAGACGAACGCAATCATCATCATCCCCTGCGATCTTGTTTTGATCTCCAAAATTTGAAAGAACAAATGGAAAAACCAAGAAATCTTTTTTGGGTTTGCTCCTTTTTAATGGCGTTATTGTTTGCTTATTCTGCATCTGTCCAGCTTAATGATCCTGGTATTCACAAAAAAATCATCTCTTTTTTTTTCCTTCTTCTATTCTCTCTCTCTACGCATTATGTGAAAAATTCACCATTTATGTTTCTTCATTGTTGCAGATTGGTACTTTTGGTTTCCTCTGTACACACTCGCTTTTGTTGTTAATCTGATTAGTTGCAAAAGAATATCTAAATCGACAAGAATCAAACAGATGATTGGAACAGCTCTTAGCTTGGGTCTGTTCTTGTTTCTTAAGGTTGTTGCAGAGGATGTCATAACAGAGAAAGTCGGAGTTTTGTCTTTAGATCTCACTCATAGAGTGGTTAGAGAGAAGATTGGAAGTGGTTTAGTGATAACTTCTATGTTTCTGCAACACAGAGCTTCTTCTTCTTCTTCAAAACCCAGAGAGAAGAAATACATTGACTTTGGTAAGAAAAAGAAGAAACATTTGATATCTTAAAAAAAAAAAGGTTTCAACTTACAAAACTTTGATTAGGTTTCTTAATGATTTCAGGGATTACTGCAACTGTAATCTTTGGCTATGGACTTCCATTTTGGTTCTTCACAATTCAGAAAGGAGAAATCAAGATTTGAAGGATGATGAATACTGAAATAAAAAAAAACTTGCAGAATTAAAGTAGTCTAAAGCTGTCTAAGATTCAATGGAAAAATGTAAAAAGCTTTCAGGGAACTTATTGAAACAAATCTGCAAAGAATGTAACCTAGAATCGAAAATCTAATTAACAGAAACGACCTCTGCAATTTATAGCTTTACAATGGCATGGATGCTCATTTTCTTGTCCGGATGTTACTGGTCTGCATCCATAGTCTCGAGTGATCTCGTCTCCCGCAGCTATCTGTTTTATGCACACAACAACAAAAAAGATCGATTTGGTCCCCAACGCTTGAAACCTCTTTCAAGAAAGAGAGAAGAAGAGCCTTACATCAATACTGGCGTATAGACCGATATGAGCAAGCGGCGACTCCATGCTTTCTACAATAACTTGGTGAGTAACGAGATTCGCCGAGCAGCTTGAGATTTTAAAAATGGAAAGCATCAGTTATCTATGAGTAGTACGATGCAAAAGTTTTGGTAGATTCGTTTTTAAAACTCACCTGTGATTGATGAACCGAGAGATATTGCCATGAGTAGTAGCATCAATAGCATAATCAGGCTCTCCTTCCATCAACCTACCAATGTCATTGATGTTTGCATCAACGTCATGTATGTAGCTGCAACCTTCTTTTCCATACCTGTGAAATCAATAGGAGGGTTAACTTATGTTCAACCTCTACCGAATTTTCTAAGCGAAAAGGACAAAAGCTATGTACTGGTTTCGCCTCTTGTTTGCTTCTTGCTGATCCAGGACCTCTCCAATATATTCACAAACAAACGTTCCACGTAGTATATGTTCACAAGCTCGTAATCCCCATCCCTGTGGATTTTTGATCAGACATGGATATTGGAATTGAAACAAGACAAATGGATGAAAAAGACAATGGCTAAAAAAGGATCACACCTTGCTTTCTGTTTTAAAAACTTCCAGTTTCACGCGAATTCCATTCTGCAAAACTCGATTCTGACATGTTCTAGAGCATCCGCAGAGCTCGTTGCATTCATAAACAGGATAACCCTCCTGCAACATTTCCAACAATCACAGTTTCACCAAAAGAAAAAAGAATCAGCGAATATGTGGTCAAGTAGTAACAAGATCTGAAATTACTACAAAAATCTTCAATTCAATAGAGAGCAGCTAAATTTACCTCCAAGATGATCCGTTCTTTGTCATCATATGGGAATCTACACCTCATGGATTTTCCATATATGTCTCTAGCTTCCTCAAAATCGTTACCGAAAAGGTATACGTGATCACAAATTAGAGGCGAGCACACTGAACCCCAACAGCCACACCTGAGTTGCAGGTTCTGCATCACAAACAGTGGACAAAACCCAAGGTTACAACATGAAGTCACAATTCTGTTTCAAGGATACAACAAGCTCGAACAAGTAAGATACCTCCTTTCCAAGATCCATTGGTGGATTAAGTAATGATTTTGTAACGTAAGTAAAACTTTCCCAAGGCCTCTCTGAGGAATTCAAATGATCATCATCCACGACACAACATATTGGAACTGATTCCTTACCAAAGCTAATGTCATTGCACAAAATCGCAGTCTTTCCGTACGGTCTCTTACTGAAATGATGAGCCTCCATGATACAATGACACTCGTCTACTTCCAAGCCGTTATTAGAATCTTCTTTGGTGTCCATAGATATCTGAGATCGATCATTCTCTTGCCGCGGGATCAAGGGGCATAGAGGATTTGGGTCTTTAAAAGGCTTACATCCGTTAGAGCATATGTATCCTTCACGATGCCATTGCACTTGTACACCATGCTCACCACAGAGTTTTGCTGCCTTGAGATATATCCGCTCAGGCAAATTCTCGAATTTAGCCTCCAACGAGTTCTCAAGGCTCAGCCTACAGCAAGCTGATCGAGCAGCAGACAGGATATCGAGGTTATTAGGGCGATGTTTAACTTTCTGAATCTTTGAGAACAATATGTCCGAAACCACAGAGCAATGAGTATCTGTTGATCTATCAAAGATTCTACTATCACTCAGAGGCGGCGATGATCCAGTTTTTCCTTCCACACCAAGTGGTTTAGAACCTTGCATCCTCCTCTTCATATTTACACCAGCCCGGTTTCTAATCCTATATGAAACTGCACCAAGACTTTTCTTGAATTTATTGGGACGACTAAGCCTACCAGACTTCATCCTGTAGGTATTAAACCTTAACCCTTTCTTCGGACCACGAGAGCCAACTAGATTCGGCCCCATGTGTTCTGCCTGATGGTGACGGCCAAGGTCTGGTAATAAATTGAATTTCATCCCACAGAACTTGCAAACAAATTTATGTACGCCGCTTGTACTCTCATTGTTTTGGCTCACAACAATTTCTGAATCGCCTGCTTCAGGTTTTTGAGAAGATTCATTATTAGTCAATTTGCACTCCGAAGCGACAGTTATTGTTTTGCACTCAGAAGGATGCACAGCTTGAGCATGAACCAGCAACTGATCTTTATCTCCAAAATGGCTGCCACAAGGAATACACTGGAGAAGCATGCACTTTTCAGCAAATTGCACGTGATGTCTCTCCTCCACATGAGTTTCCAAAAGGTTTCTGTTCACAAAAGAATCTAAACAAATAGCACAAGCAAATCCACCAAACGACCATTTATCTTCTTCTCTGGTTTCTTTATCATCATCATCACAGGTATTGGTGATGGCAAGCAATCGATTAGGAGATTCTGATAGTGATGCATCGTCTTCATCAGTACCGGCACAGAAACCCCATATCCTAGATAATCTCTCCCTTTCACGGGATACTAGCTTCAGCAAGAAATCCCCAACTCCCACGTCAGCGTCTCTTGAAGCTTCTGATATCGCCCACTGAAGCTGTACTTCCATTGGGACCGAGTTTCTTAAAGATAAGACACTTTTAAAGAGCTTGTAGAAAACATCACAGGCTTGATGTAGAGGCAGTTTTTCCTCACGTGATGAACAACTCCTTAGAAGATCGACAAAAACTTCTTTGGATATTATCCGACTCTTTCCATTCCTCGCACGCTTGAGCCAGTTAGGAAGGTGTTGTTCACAGTATAACGAGTGCTTTGTCGAGAATTCATGGCAAGGAACATAGCTGTTTTCTGAACAAGAACCTACACACAAGTTATCATCTTTGCTACAATGCTCAAGCATCTCGGTGAAGCTCGTGGTTCCATTGGGCCCACTTCTCTCGAAAGATGGACCCTCTGTTTCTCCAAAAGCCACTAAATCTTGATATTGAGCTGTTTCTAAGGTTGGCATAATTTCTGCTACCTTTCTTTTCGCCTGATGAGATGAAGAATTAAACGGTTTCTCCATCCCTGATTGAGGACGGTGTTTCTTGCAGAACAACAATCCAGGTAGAGATCGGTGTTTGCATTTGGTACCAAGAACAGTAACACCTCCGCACATTGGTGTTTCAGCAGCAGGCGATACCTCGTTTTTTATAGATTTGGTGGTGAAACGAGAAGCTAAATGCACACAACAATAAACATCACCTTCATTCGCCCACCTCACACATTGCCGTCCTTTGGATTCAATGAAAGCTATGCATTGCTGACTTTTATTTCCCGAACCATATGGTTTCTTCACAACTGATTCGTTTATGTTATGGACTTGAAGGTTAGATAAGTCATTAGCGTCTCTTGTTTTCATGAGCTGAGAACCTCCTGCTTCAACAACAATTCCATCCCATAGATCCAAACCATTCTCTGGTGTACTCATTATCGCATTTTCACTCTTCATCACCTCAGGAGTAGTTGTGTTGTCTCGAGAACGAAAAAATTCCGAGTCAATTGCAGTCAGTCCTTGGGGAGAAAAATCAGATTCCACCTGTGATGCATTTGTTGTCTCTGCACGTCGAATCTCAAGTTTCTGTCTTTTACGGCTCGCCTGGACATCTGAGTGAAAGATGCTTTTACTTTCCTGCTGTGCTATTTCTGCGACAGTACGGCGAGATATCGAGAACCATTTTGTAACGTCATGCTTCCACGTTTTCCATTCTGACAACACCATTAATTGCATCTGAGAATCAGAAACTGATTTGACTTCGTTCCATTGGATAGAATTGTCAAATTCCTAAACAAAACAGATAAAAGTGGACTTCGATAAGAAAAAACGTCTGACACAAACATGTCAATGATACTATCAGCCTCTGGTGGAAACCCTTACCTCTTTCAGCAATTCGATTCTCTCGGCATTCACTGCATCATTACATTTTTGTACCCATGAAGGAAACGAATTTTCGAGCCAGATTGGATCCATGTATCGTTGCAAAATCATCTGAACAACATTACACAAAGCCCAAAAAGCCAAGACATGATTACAGGAGAACCCGAACAAAGAAAAGACACTCTAAACTTAAGAACAAAGAGAGCTTACACTATGAAGCTTCACAAGCATTCTTCCAAGATCATGATAACTTATGCTTCTAGAAGCCTCCATTGCAAATTCTTTCCAGATAATTATATCCTTAGCTGCTTCAACTACAACCTGCAACATCAAAAGACTTGCAATCAAAATGCAATCCGATGCTTTCGATATCCAGCACTTAGTTCCAGCTTATACCTCTGAGTGGAATTGATCAACTATATTGAGCATCCCAACTGTAAGCTTCCGCATTATGTGGCGTCGAGCAGCTGTCAAATCTTTAACCATTTTAAGTCCCACTTTGTGTGACTTATATGCAATAGGCTCCGGTAACTCATGGATAGATCGAACAAGCTGCATATCCGCCCACGAATAGTTCTTTGTATGCGGGAAAAAAATCACAAAATACTTTTTTCTATCATGCGTCGGTTTCCCTCTCAAAGTCGTTAATGGCCAATCCGCTCTCTCGCATCTGATTCCAGCCTGCCATTTCCCTCTCCACTATAACACAAAGACACACACACAAAAAACATATGAACATTGTCTAATTGAATAAGATTCCGAATCATTCTAGAGAGAGGTAAGAGTCATTACCTTCACCCACAAAGCTATAGGTTCATCTTGTTGCAGCCATTTAGGCTCAGACGGGGATGACTCTCCTTCACCGTTATTACCAAGAGGTTCGGTTTCTTCCATACCCATAACTACTTCGGTACTATGCTTTTCCGCATTTAAATCGTCCGGCTCAGACTTCAATAACAATTCAGTACCTGTTGCCTCCTCAACATCCAAATCAAGTAGCAATTCATCCATTACAACACCACCAGGGATTTCGACTTGTTCAGCGCGTTGTAAACTCGAACAAGGTAGAATTTCCATAACCACCACTTAGATATTTCACTTACTTTAAACCCAGGATTTGATAAAATCACACATTCTGCTTAAGAAGAGAAAAACAAAAACAAACAAACAAAAACAGAGAAATTAAAGCAAATATCTAAAAAATCAATGTAGAAATAAACCAAGAACTCTCTCATGTAATGTTTTCCTTATCGATATAATCGAAAATTTTGACATAACCATTAGAAAAATTCTTAAAAGGCAAGAATTTGTTCAGACAATTATTATAACACGAATGTTAATTCTTCAATGATAGTGACGATACTACTAATCAGAACTATCTAAAAAATTGTTAATCTACTAATCCAGCTACAAGGATCAGATCTTATAACCTCTGCTGATTAATGGATGAACAATCGACTAAAACCCTACAAAATCACACCATAAGAATATGATCTAAACCTTACATTACAAAGAATTGGGTAAGGAAAAACCCAATATTGGATTATACAAGTAAGAAATAAAAGTGGGTCCATAGATCAAAGGAAACAGAAGAGTAATAATACCAAATTGAAGATCAAAACATGACCAATCAAACCCAGGTGCCCAAAAATGTTAAAATGCAACAAATCAAAATCGCATAAAAAAAAAAAAAAAGATGGTATTTTTTAACATTTGGGGGTATTTTGTCTAAAGGGTCAGGTAACACAATAACTTTGTTAGGACATACATGGAAAACAGGCATGGCGGAATCAAAGGCTAGGTCACGGAAGAGAAACCAAAAACCAAACAAAACGATAATTGAACCCAAAAAAAAACAAAAAACAAAATTATAAAGTGGAAACAACACACATCATGTATGTATGTATGTATGTATGTATGTATGTGACATAAGAGCAAATGTTTTTACCCTAAAGATTGGATTTTGTTTTTTGGGCATGGAAGGTTACATACACCTTTTTGATCTGTAGATACAAATTAGAGAGAATAGAAGATGGTTGAATCTAACGAATTTGAGATTTATAAAACTCTTTTTTTTTTTTTTTAATATTCTTATCTTTTCTGGATTATGAGGGATTTTTAGGTCGAGGGGCATCGGTATTTGGGCATGTACCATGGCCAGAATGTCGAAAAAAGGGAAAGATAAATTTTTTTTTCTATGCTTGGGATAATTATTATTATTGTGTGGTTTGTAATTTGAATCATAAGATAAAAAAAATAAATATAGGAAAGGAACAAAAAAAAAAAACATGTATTTATATCATATATGTATGTGTGTATATATATGTATATGCGTATGTATACATTAACTTATGAATAAAAGAAGACCGAGTTAAATGGGGGTGGTTTTGTTAAGAGTTATTATGATAGCTGTAAAAATACTTTAGTAGAACTACTAGTGTTTTAAGTCTTCAAAATTTTATCAATAGTGGTGTATAGCAGTATAGGTATGATATATGTTCAGATTGGTAACAAATCTATTAAGCATACCGCCACTTAATAACTTGTAACGTTTTAGATTGTATTAATCACTAGAGCTTTATCAAAAACGTTATATTTAGTTTTATTCGTACTTTTTTTACAGTTCTTTTGTACAATTTTACACTATATTGTACAGTTTACAACTACAGCTTACAGTTGAAAAACTTATACTGCTTTCGGATACCAATCGGACTTATATATCTTTCATCTTTTCATATTTTTTTTGTTTTTGTTAACGTCATTCCTTTTACAGTAAAGATAATCAATGTTCTTTGATTTTGGAAGAAGGGTACGTTGAATGTGAACGAAAAAATGGGAACTCCATTGGTAATATTTTTTTTGTTGGTCAAAGTAATTTTTATTGTTAGTACATTTTGTTGTCATTTAAAATTGTAAAGAAATACAAAGCCAACGATTATGTAATACGACTCGAGAAACAAAATCAGCAAAGTATAAGTGTTCTTTTTTATATAAAACAAATTACGAGTCTAAAAACATAGCTTTATACTAGAAAAATTAAAATAAAATAATTGAACAACAAATACAAGAAAAGTTTCTCCAAAAAAAAGAAAAAAAAAACAAATACAAAAAAAAATATAAAAACAAAGAGGACACAAACCTATCAATAAAGCAGTCAAACCTCGGCTTAGACCATGTACAATGGTTGAAAAAATTCAAAACTTTTTTTGTATTTTTAACACTCCACATTATATTCTCTCTCCTCCACATCATAATTCAACACTCATTCAATTTTTATCATCTCCAATGGTTTTGTTTAATAAAATTCAACACTATACCCCACCATTTTCTTTTTATATTTTTATTTTTTTATTATGTGTTTTTATTACATTTTAATGACAATTATCGATTAAAAAACTTAAATAATTTAGAAATAATTAATTTATTTATTTTTGCAAATAATTAAAACATAAAATAATTATTATAAAACAAATAAAATTACAAAAACTTGAAATTTAATATAATACACAAATAAAAACACAACACAACAAATAAAATATACATAACATAATTAGTACAATAAACTCAACTCATAAATAATAAAGCTCTAAAATCACACAAATACTTAAAAATCTCTTTAACCACAGAATTTTGCCCAAATGTGTTTGACTAGATCTGCTTGTAATTCGTGATGCACATTTGAATCACGCAACTCTGATCTAGCACGCACATGGTTTGCAAATGCAGGTAGCACCTCGGTTGAGAATGGATGCGGTGTAGTAGACCCACTTGCCTCAGACTGATCATAATCAGTCCAGTTTTGAGCATATGTATCTCTTTCATCCTCAACAATCATATTATGCAATATAATACATGATCTCATGATGATAGCCAAATCGGTTATATCCCACAGGCGAGCTGGTTCGCAAATGATTTTAAATCGAGCCTGCAATACTCCAAATGCACGTTCGATGTCCTTCCAGCAAGCCTCTTGATGTTTTGCAAATAACTTGTCTGGTTCACTCTGAGGAAGTCTGATTGATTTGACGAAAGTAGGATAAGAAGGATAAATACCATCAGCTAGATAGTATGCCATATTGTATGGACGTTGGTTCACGAAGAAGTTGACTCTTGGAGTATTTCCCAGTTCAACATCATCGAACACTGGTGAACGATCTCGATATCAATGTGCCCGAACACCCAAAAAAGGCATGCCAAATCCATAGATCATGAGATGCAACCGCTTCTAGAATAACAGTGGTGGTTCCCTTATCTCCCCGAGTAAATTGACCTTCCCACGCTGTAGGACAATTTTTCCATTCCCAGTGCATACAATCGATACTCCCAGTCATCCCCGGGAACCCTCGAATTTCACTAACATGCAGTATTCTTTGCAGGTCATCTTGAGTTGGGGCTCTAAGATAATCTTGCTCGTACAATCGTATGATTCCTTTACAGAATCTACGCAAGCACTCTAATGCTGTAGTACCTCCTATTTTGATGTATTCATCAACCGCATCGGCCGCCACACCATATGCTAACATTCGCATGGCCGTGGTACATTTTGCTAGAGGAGATATACCTTCTTTTTTGGCAGCGTCAACTCTTTGGGTGAAGTAGTTGTCAGTACTTGATAAATCCCCAACGATCCGAAAGAAAACATGTTTTCGCATCCGAAATCGTCGACGAAACATTTCATCCCCATATGTAGGTTGATTGGCAAAGTAGTCATCAATTAGTCTTTGGTTTGCCGCTACATGATCTCTTTTGAAGTATCTTCTCTTGCTACGAGATGCACGATCTTCTTCTATTTTGTTTCGACGCTCCGAAAAATGGTAGAGGATATACTTCTCTTCAATTTCAGATTGCCTTCTGTAAGCTTCGATATCAAAAGAAAATTCGGATGGATCCATTGATATTTTTTTAAGTAAGATGAAATTTTTTTGTACTGGTACTTCAATTGAATAAAAGGTCTCTATTTATAAGAAGTTGAGTGAATGAAATCTATGGACTCCAAGCAGATTATGGATTACAGCTAATAAATAGATAAGTATTATATTCTTTATTTAAAAGCCAAAAATCACGGATTTCATTGACTAAAGCTGACAAAGTAACATTATTAAAAGAGTAACATTATTAAAGGAGAAACATTATTAAAAGAGAAAGCGACAAACACACATTATGAAAGCATAAAACAACAAACATACATTATGAAAGCAGAAAATGACAAACACACATTATGAAAGCAGAAAGCAACAAACACACATTATGAAAGCATAAAGCGATAAACACACATTATGGAAGCATAAAGAGATAAACACACATTATGAAAGAAGAAAGCGACAACATACATACACTTAATAATAATTAATTTCCAAATAGATCGATACTTAACTCGTTCAACAGCTTTGCGCTCTGGTCATTGAGATGGTCCTTTTCACTTAGCTTAATCCACAACTTCATCTTCTTGGCACGAGTCTTGTCTTTCATCAAATTGTTTGCCTCTTCTTGTGCCTTGGCGATTTTGTCTAATCGCTCAATCTCTTGATTTCTCAAATCTTTGTATTCAGACCATTCTCCGTTGACTACCTCCAAAGCTGCATCCTTACTCTTTTTTTTTACCTTTCTTTTTTGCTGCTTCCCTCCCCATTGGACGAACACTAGATCCTACGGAGTTGAAGTCACTTGCATCACCCTCCTGAGTTCTCTTAGTTCCACTGCTTCCAGAGCCAGTATTTTCTCCTACCTTACTAACATAACGTGGTTGATCACGGAGAGCGGCCCATTCTGACATGTAATTAAAATGTCCATTCCCCTCACTTTCATAGAGTTCATGTGCTTTTGCCAATACATCATTCTCCGACCACCCACTTTGTTTGATACGCTTAGCATGATCGTAAGCGCCAATCCATTTCCCAATTAGTTTGTTGAAGTAGTTGAAATGGTTTCTGCATAAACCTGCATCACGGGGAGTATCAAATGAGCCATACTCATTACAATACTTAGCAATTTTACCCCAAAACGAATCGCTTTTTTGGTTTTTCCCAACAACACTATTTGTTCCACAATTTATCCACCCACTCACGAGCACCAAATTTTGCGCAGTGGTCCATTTGGAGGTTTTGGGGCTTTTGGAGCTTGTTTGCGAAGAGGGGTTGAATCTTCTGCATTTGGATTGGCTTCATGGTCATCGCTGCTGCCTCCAAGAGCCGTCTGGGTAGAAAATCCAGGAAATTCTGGAATATTTTCATGACCCATCGGAGTAGAAGAAAAAGGAGAAGATTGAGATGAATATTGCATCATCGATGCATAATATGGATGATAGTTCGGAACAGATGACGGCATGAAGAAATTTGGTGGAAAACCATAATTTGGTAGATTTTGAGGTTGGCTGGCAGACTAATTTTGAAACTGATAATTATTGGAATTTGGATAGTTAAAAGGATGATTCGAAGAATTTTGGATGTTGAAAGGGTTATTGTTGGGATCCATTTAACAAAAAAAAAAGAGTTTAATAACACAAAATAAGTGATTGAAAGATAACTAAAAATTATACTAAAAATAGTTTTTTTTTTATATGTCCAAATGAAATGAGAGTAGTCTCTATTTATAGATCATTAAAAATAATGAATTTTGGTAAATTTTTTTTTTTTAAAGTAGAATACTATCTAATAATGGAGATGAAATTATTATAATCTGATAAAAAGGAGTTAAATTTTATCAACCAAACTTTATGCTTTGTTGGTTAATTACGTAGACCCCACAGAATTTTGGTCCTCTAATATATTGCCATATGGCAATAAATGGTCCGATTGTTTTAATTCAACATGTTGAATTTGTTCAACACTTTTTTTGCCATCTGTACTTTCATAAAAATTCAACACAACCATTGCAATCATTCAACCGTTGAATTTTTTTTTTTTCAACACCATTGTAGGTGGTCTTAAAATTGACCAAGGACGATGGCTTCATATCTTTATTTTTAATAGTATTAAAATAATAATTTTTTTTGGGTTTTCAACGAATAAATTCTTCAAGTGGTTAGAATTTACAAATTTACCCTTCAAATCCATTAAATACAGGTCAACCTTTAATGTAAGAGTCAACTCGCAATATAACCCTAAGCTGTGTATTGGTTTTTTTGACACCGTGTATCGTTTGTGTATAAGCATCAAAATTACGTCGTTTTGTATATTTAAAAAAAAAAACCAAAATTTTACATAATAAGGGTTCAAACCCATGACTTGAATCACAAACAGCGAAACATATAACCAACTGTGCTAACACATATTTAATTATAAAACAAACATTTTAATTTATGAACCATGGCTTTCTCTTTAAAGAAGATGCACTCGCCATTTCTACACCTCTGCAAAAGCTCAGTTGGTTTGATTTTTCCGCGAATTTGGAAAGAAAAATCGATAAATCCGAGGTCAATCGGTTTGATTTTTTTATGAATTCGACGTGGAAACGATTTCGTGTGAGGAAATTGAAAAGGAATCGATAATATAGTAGGCAATTTTGAATTCATTTCTGGAGAGAATTTCACAATTCATTAACTTAGGGTTAGGGGATAACGAGGACGAAGATTGGTGGAGATTTCTCGCGTTGATTTTGAAAGATCTTGCCACGAATCCAAACCACCGAAATCGCAATTGTCACCGCCACTACCATCATCGATGACAAAAAAATTGACAGATAGAAGATGATCGGATTACGGATAAAACAACAAATAGGAGAAGAAGAAAAGAAAAGATGAAGGAAGAAGAAAGTGGTCTCACCACCATTTGACGGAATGAAAGAGATTAATTAAGATTGCATCTTTCTAATAGATTTATAAATAAACATGTCTGCTATATAAATAAATTTGTGTTAGTACAGCTGGTTATGTGTTCGTGTATTTTTTATTTCAGTGGGTTCAAACCCTTATTATGTAAAATTTTGGTTTTTTAAAATATACAAAACGACATAGTTTTGATGTTTATACCCAGCAATACACGAAATTAAAAAAAAATCTATATACGGCTAAGAGATATATTGCAGGTTGACTCTTACTTTAAGGATTGATTTGCATTTAATTGGCATGAAAATGTGCAAATGCTAACCATTTAGATGGTTTATTTGCAGAAAACATTTTTTTTTAATAAAATATTAAAGTGATACTTATCAGCGAAAATCTTTGTATCTTCATTTTTCAGAAAAAAAGTCGAAGTCCAAATGAAAATATTTTAAATAACGGTGACTAATCGAAATATTCGTTAAACTAAAATGTTCAGTGCTTGGGTAAGCCATGCTGAGAGAAGATTTTGTCTAAATATACTTTTACTGAGCTTTTTAGAATAAAAATATCAATCCCGATTAAAATGTACTGATCGAATTACATAATTATCTTTAGAATTGAATCTTTAGATCAGAGTAAATTACGATGAATGTTTAGACATATGATAACGTATTGTCACGAATTTTTTTTTCTAACACTAACATATGAACTATATAAAATCAAAACAGACTTTAGAATTATGATGAGAAATAATATTTAAGAACAACTTTTCTTATTGATTTAGAAAACTCTCTCAAAACTAAATCTCTTTCTCTCTAAGTCTTATGGAACATCTCTCCATAGACTCCTTTATATAGATATTAGATACTCCTAATTCCATAAGGATTTCAACACAAAAGTTATCTAGAACATTCTAATCCTTATCTAGAACGTATTTGTGTATATCTCTCTAAACAACTTTCTAAAGAGATAACTTCCTTTCCAAGTAACTTCTAACTCAAGCTTTGGAATTTCCAACATTCACCCCCGTAATTCCAACTTGAGTTTTAGGTGACTTGATTTCTTGAACTCCAATTAAGCTCCTTATTTCCTTGAACTTAATTCTTCCTAATGTTTTGGTGAGTATGTCCGCCTTCTGTTCTGTTCCCGGAACATGCTCCACTTCAATTTGATCATTCTCCACGCATTCACGAATGAACTGATACCTCTTGAGAATGTGTTTACTCCTCCCATGAAACACCGGGTTTTTGGTTAAGGCAATGGCTGACTTGTTGTCGATTCTTAGTGTGATCTTCTCATCCAAACTTTGTATTTCCTTCAACAACTCTTTAACCCATATAGCTTGTTTCGCCGCTTCCGTAGCTGCAATGAACTCGGCTTCACAAGAGGAGAGAGCAACAGTTTGCTGCTTTTGCGATGTCCAACTGATCGGTGACTCCCCCATGCAAAACATATGTCCCGATGTGCTTTTTCCATCATCAATGTCGATGTTGTGGCTGCTGTCACTATAGCCAATGACCTCTCTCGGTCCGTTTTTCTTGAAGAACAAACCCATGTTTGTTGTCCCTTTCACATACCTTAGAATATGCTTGATAGCTTGGCCATGCGACTCCCTTGGACACTACATGTAGCGACTTAGAACACCCACAGAATATGCCAAGTCCGGTCTTGTGTGAACAAGATACCTCAAACAGCCTATTGCTCTTCTATACTGTGTTGCATTAATTTCTCGCTCATTTTCTGCCTTTGATATCTTCAAATTCAACTCCATTGGCACGTGAGTTGAATTGCAAGTATCCATCTTGGTATCTAAGAGTATTCCTTTAGCATATCCTTTTTGCTTAATTCTGATTCCATCCTTTCCTTGAATCACCTCTATACCAAGATAGTATGCGAGTTTTCGAAGATCCGACATCTCGAACTTTCTTGACATATCTTCCTTGAATTGACTAATGATCTTTTGTGAAGAACCTGTCACAAAAAGATCATCCACATAAATTGCAATTATCAAGACATCCCTTCCTTTTCTCTTGAGATAGACCGAAGATTCCTTCAAGCATCTTTCGAAGTTCATTCCTCTTAAGACGTGATCAAGTTTTTGATTCCATGCTCTCGGAGCCTGACGTAAACCATATAGAGCTTTAAAAAGCCTATACACTCGTTCTTCTTCTCCTTTCTTCTCAAAACATTCGGGCTGACTTACATAGACTTCTTTGATTAAATCTCCGGTTAAGAACGCGGTTTTGACATCTAGATGATGAATTTCCCAGCCTCTTGTTGCTGCAAAAGCTATGAGCAACCGTATGGTCTCAATTCTTGCAACTGGTGCAAACGCGTCTTCGTAATCCACTCCTTGTTGTTGCACATAACCTTTCGCCACAAGTCTCGCTTTGTGCTTCTTGATCGTGCCGTCTACTGTCTTCTTGAGTTTAAAGATCCACTTTAGCCCTATAACTTTCACACCAGTAGGCTTCTCAACTAGTTCCCATGTCTTGTTTCTTTCAATGGAATCTAGTTCACTTTCCATTGCTTCGATCCACTTTCTTGAACCTACGGCTTCATTGTAGTTTTCGAGTTCTCCATTGACTGTGAATAATAAACTCTCACTTTCAGTGTCAGCTAGCAAAACGTAGTCATCAAGATACCTTGGCTTTTTTTTGTTAACGCACGACCATATCTTGTTAATGGTTATTGAGGCTGATCTTCACCATCGTTTGTTTCTTCCTCCTCGTCGTGGTTACCTTGATTTTGATTGTTGTTGTGCTCGTTCTCATGCTGGTTCTCAAGCTCGTGATCGTGTTCTTCCTCGTCCTCAACTGGTTTGAAAGGTGGTAAAGTGAATGTTCCATATTCACCTTTAGCTTCTGTTGGAATGGATGACCAATCCCATGCATTTCTTTCATCAAAGACCATGTCTCTGCTCACAATGATCTTTCTTGAAACCGGATCATAAAGCCTATAAGCTTTGGACCCCGGTTCCGTTCCCAAGTTGATCACACTCCTTGACCTATCATCTAGCTTCTTGAGATGATCTCCAACAACTTTTGCATAAGAGACACATCCAAACACCCTTAAGTGTTCGATGTTTGGCTTCTTGGAGGTGTAACTTTCATAGGGGGTCTTACCACTTAGTGCTTTCATTGGGATCCTATTGATGAGATATGTTGAATGACGTACAGCTTCTCCCCACATATCATTCGGCATCTTCATTGCTTTAGGCAAGCTTCTTGTCATCTCCATCAATGTCCGATTTCTCCTCTCAACAACACCATTCTGTTGAGGCGTATATGGTGCGGTTAAGTGCCTTGTGATCCCATTATCTTCACAGAACCGATTGAACTCAGCTGAAGTGAACTCTCCTCCTCGATCGGTACGTAAGGTTTTCACGGCTAGATTAGTTTGTTTCTCCACAAACTCTTTAAACCTTGTGAATCGATCGAATGCTTCACTTTTCTCCTTTAGCAACATAGTCCACATGTACCTAGAAAAATCATCAATTAGTACAAAGACATATCGATTATTAGCTAGTGTTGGTGGTGAAATTGGTCCGCATAGGTCTCCATGAATTAGCTCCAATGCATGTGATGCACGGAATGTGGACTTGATCGGAAACGAGTTACGAGTTTGTTTCCCGACCAAACACACATCGCATACATCCTTCTCATGTAGAGCTCGTATCATCCCAATCACCATCTCTTTCTTGACCATATTGTTCATCACGCCAACACTAACATGCCCTAAACGAGCATGCCACTTCCATGTATCATCATCTTATACTTGTAGACACTTCGTATAGCTAATCTCCATGGGTGTCTTGTAAAGCCGATTTGGTGAGCGTGTGACTTTTACCAATAGCTTACCGTGAGGGTCTCTTAGGAACAAAGCATCTCCCTTCATATGTACTTCACACCCAAATTCAGTAGCCTGACCAAGACTAATGATATTGTGTTGTAACTCCGGTATGTAGTAAATATCGTGGAGTTCTCGTTTTTCACCGGTCTTGCTCACAAAAACAATGGATCCTTTTCCAGTGATATCAACATGTGAGCCGTCACCAAATCTGACTTTTCCGCTGATTTTTTCATCCAAACTTGAGAAAAATTCTTTGTTACCCGACATGTGATTGCTCGCTCCGTTGTCCAAGTACCATACACTTGTGTCGTCTTTGTTGTTGCCATAGTTCTTCGAGAATACTTTGTCTTCATTCAAAAATACCACCTCGTGAACATAAAGAGCTTCTGCTTCTTGTGTTTCGTGTAGATTCGACTCTTGATGTTCCTTTGGTCTTTCAAAACATATTGATGCAAAGTGACCTGGCTTGTCACATCTCCAACATATTACTTTAGATCGGTCCTTCTTCTGTTGTTGGTTATGGTCTGAGTTTTCTCCTCCTTAGTTTCGGCCACCGAACCTTCCTCGTCCCCTGCCTCTACCGAAGCTTCCTCTGCCATAGCCTCCTCTGCTATAACTTCCTCTTGCTCCTCCCCGTGAGCCTCCATAACCGCCACGGTTGTTGTTTGCGTTTGCAAACATGAGCTTGCCTTGATCCTCTGGTTGCTTTGTCTCCCCTAGCCGTTCTTCGTATGCCTTAAGTCTCCCAACTATGTCTTCAAATCCTATCGTGTTTAGATCTAGGACTTGCTCAAGGGATGCGACAATCTGAATGAACTTCTCTCTTGGGAGTCCTGTTAAGAACTTCTTCACCAGCTTCGGTTCATCAATTGTTTCTCCTAGTGCAGCTGATTGTGATGCTATTCCAGAGATCTTACCTGCAAAATCATCTACCGTGTCTTTATCACCCATTTTTAACCTATCTAGCTCAGCCATCAACGTTTGAAGCCTAGCTTCTTTCACCCTTTGTGCTCCTTGGTGACGTGCTTTGATGTCTTCCCAAAGGTTCTTTGCCGTAATTTGCTCTCCAACTTGCAAAATCAAGCCCTCGGGGTTTGATTGAAACAACAGTGCAGTTGCTATGATGTTCTTCTTTGAATCCGTCGATCCTGGGTCTATTGTCTCCCATGCGTCGCCGACTTGAAGAGTTATCTTCATTCGCATCGCCCAAACTGTATATTTTGTCGATGTAAGCATAGGACAATGGATCGATGGAGCTCCAAAGTCCTTTGGTCGTGGTGGATTTGCAACGGTGTCATCACCCATGGCTCGATGATGACTTTCTGCCCTCATGATCTTCGTGCTGTCTCAGGATCGTTATGGCTCTGATACCAAATAAAATCAAAACAGACTTTAGAATTATGATGAGAAATAATATTTAAGAACAACTTTTCTTATTGATTTAGAAAACTCTCTCAAAACTAAATCTCTTTCTCTCTAAGTCTTATGGAACATCTCTCCATAGACTCCTTTATATAGATATTAGCTACTCCTAATTCCATAAGGATTTCAACACAAAACTTATCTAGAACATTCTAATCCTTATCTAGAACGTATTTGTGTATATCTCTTTAAGCAACTTTCTAAAGAGATAATTTCCTTTCCAAGTAACTTCTAACTCAAGCTTTGGAATTTCCAACACTATACAATTATGAAAACAATTATAGACGATATTACAACCAGTGGCGGATTCAAAAATATTTTTGATTGGAGGCATATATATATATAAGGTTATAAACTTTATGCAAACTAAAATATTTTTTTCAAGATATATTATCAGCTTAAAGTGTGAATAACATTTTAAAAAGGCATATATATATTTTCTGTCTTGTTTTTCAAATATTTTTTTAGAAAATCAACAACGCAAACGAGAGATATTTCCTTGTATATGTTGTATCCCTTATATATTAATTGGAGAGTTATTTGTGAGAAAATGCTTATGTGTCATCTCCACAATCATTCTCACCAAAACAATTATGACATGGGTTGACAAAATTGTGACATGGCAATTTTGAATTAATAACAATATCTTCTACAATTAAATTTATATTTGTTAACATATATAAATCAAAAGAGTTTTTAACTAATATCTTATCAAATTTTCGTTTTTTAGTATAAAATTATATACAAATTTGGTTTCTCATTTAAAAATAGTTTAGAAGTTGATTATTGTACTAATAAAATTATATAACATTTTTATAGAATATATATTCTTTTTGAAGATAATAATAAAGACTTACCAAATTTTTAAAAGAAATTTTGATATGTCTGTGAAAAAAACTTCTCAAGTTTATAACAACAAATATAATTTTTCTTTTGAAATATTTTTTTTAACGCAAGAAAATTTGAAAGTAATAAAAATACTTTTTAATTCGAAAGCAACAAAATTTGTTTTAATATGTGTTTCATTTATAAAATTTATGATTATGATATTGACCTGGAGGATAAAATCGTAAATTCTAACCATTTGGAGGGTTTATTTGTAGAAAACTCTATATTTTAATGTTTTGAAATATTAAATAATTTATTTGTATTCTAAATTCTACTTAAAATAGTTAGACAAGCCAAAATTTAACATGTTTTTTTATTTCTAATGTATTAAATTATTATACATTTTGATTTGACATGTTTACATATATAAAATTAATAAATTATTAAATAATAAAACTAAATTTCTGAAATTTATATTATTAATAAAAAATATATTATTGACTATATAATAAATTAACAATAAAAGAATCAACAGCAATGTCTATAATAAAAAAAAATCAAAACAACTATATTTTATATTTTTAAAGATTAAAAATAATTTAACAGCGTGTATACGGTAGAATCATCTAGTTATAAATAAATGATTACCACAATGATTCAAACAAAATATATATATTGAATGACTCAAATAATTTTCTACCAATTTTGTTGAACATATCGTATGGTTTACAAAGACATTTTTATCTAATGCTAAAATAATAGCAAGATGGCTATTGATTTTTGTTATCCCTTCCTTTATACATTATTTGAGAAGTGATTTTCTCAAATTCGCTTATGTGTCATCACGAGAATTGCTCTCATCTATTTTATTGTGACGTGAATTGAAAAATTATGACATGGCACATGTGAATCATAACAACATGTTTTACAAAATCTTCTTCAACTATATGTATATTTATTTCCATAAATAAAAAAAATCAATATATAATATTTTCTTTTTCATGAAAAAATGTTTAAATCTCTTATACATATTATTTTAGAAGTGATTTTCTCAAATTCGATTATGTGTTGTCACGAGAATCGCTCTCATCTGTTTTATTGTGATGTGGATTGAAAAATTATGACATGGTACATGAGAATCATAACAACATCTTTTACAAAATCTTCTTCAATTATATTTATATTTCATTCCATAAATGAACCCAAAAATAAAATCAATATATAATATTTTGGTTTTTCATGAAAAAAATGTTTAAAAGTTCAATTTTTTACTATAAAGTTTAGAACGCCTTTTTATATAAATATATTTTTACTAAAATTTATAATAAATACTTAGAAAAATTATTATGTTTTTTGAAAAAAATTTTCCCAAATTTATAAAAACAAATATACGTATTCTTAAGAAATTTTTTTTAACACAAGACAATTCAAAAATAATAAAATAATTTAAGATAATTTAAGATAAATTATACAATTACATATTGAATATAATTATATATTTTTTTAAAATCAACGATTACATATTTTTACATGCTAATGTTTAAAATCTAATATTCAACTTTTACATTTAAACGGTTTAAATTGTCATATTATATGTAATGTTTAATAGAGAACCAACTATGAAAAGTTCAATTTGAAATTAAAAAGCGAGGCGATAGTAAATCATTCCATGACTGAAATTTGATCTCTAAATCTTATATTTCTCTAATTATCCCATATAAATAAATAAAAAATCATATTTCTTTAACAAAATATGAAAAAGTGTATAAGACATTAACCATAAAAAAAATAGAAAACAACAAAAGTTTGAAAAACAAAAGAAGAGAAAAAGGTAAAATACTTGGTTTCTGTTATATGAAAAATTATTATTTTTTCTTTGTTTAAGAAGAGTTGCTCATATTAATCTTTTAATATTTTAATGTCGAATTCAGTTTTTATTCAAAATTCAATGTGAAGATAATAATTTGTTTTAGAAGATGATCATATAGGGGTTCAATATTTTAGGAGAGAAATCTTAACTTTTTATAATAGACTATGCATTCTAATGTATCAAATTATTATACATTAGATTTGATATGTTTACGTATATAAAATGATAAAACTAAACTTCCGAAAATTCATATTACTGACAAAGACAATATTGTTGACAACAAAAAACTAACAACAAAAAATATCAACAATGATGTCTGTAATCAAAAAATCAAACAAATACATATTTTCTTATTTTCAAAGTATAAATTAAAAAAAAAAATATTAAAGATAAGTTATCCGCGTTTATGCGGACGAATCACCTAGTTAGAACTTAAAACATAAGGTGGTCGTTCCAATCTTATCATGCTAGGATTTACTGATCAAACACTTGCACAAAAAACGTTACAATCTTAAACTATAACATGTAGTGTAATGTGTGATTTTTGGCTCTCATATCATTAATGTTCAATTCGAAAAGTCGTAACGTCAATATTGTCATTAGGGGTGGTCAAACTGGGTTTTAGATTGCATCTTTTCGGTTTTGGATTGGATTTGGGTTATTTTTATTAAGAATTATTGTACCAAATTCAATCCAACTAAATTTGGATTGGATCTCTTAGGTTTTGGATTGGGTTTGAGTTATTTGGATTAAAAATTATTGTACCAAATTCAATCCAATTAAAATTTGGATTGGATTTTGTACATTTTGAATTGGATTTAAACTGTTTGAAACACAAATAATTTTAACAAAATAATCTTAATTAATTTTATTTGGTTTATTTGGAGAAATTTGAAAGTATTCTTCAAATTTCTATCGATGATTTCTTTTATACTAAAAATTTAGTTAACTTATCATTGGGGTTAAAAGTAAAATTAGGTAAATTTACGTATACTGAAAATGTTAATAGTATATTACTATTATTGACATAAGTAGTTTTACATATACTTACAAGATTAATAGTAAACTGTTAATTTTGATTTAGGCAATTTTACATTTATATTGAGTTATATACTAATATAATAAATGTAAGAAAAAATTTGGATTTTTTAGTTATCTAAAGACCAATCCGAATAACCCATATCTAAATTAATATTTATTACTTAATCCAAATGGGTTTTATATGAATTCGAATCCATACTAATCCGGATTGTTTGGATTGATTTGGATTAGATAGGATTGGATTAATCGTATTGGCCACCCCTAATTGTCATTTTTGCACGTTACACAAGGGACGGTTATTTCGCTAATTTATTTTATCAGTCATATCAATAGTAACTGCATATTTTGTCAAAAATTTTAAATATTTTAAAACGTAGTTGTTCCAGTCTTATCATATTAGGATTTATTGATTTAACTCTTAGGCAAAAATAAGTCAAATCTATTAGTTTGTACTATAAATATATGCTTCCGTTAATGACCACTAAACAAACAATAGAAATGTGAGGGAAATGGATCAACAGAAATTCAATGTTCTTCCTCGTTCTTTTCTTTCTTATTGGTAATCATTCAAAGCCTTAGTCAAATGTGTGATTTTTTGCCCATTTATCATTAATACTCCATTTGACACATTACAATGAATGATGGTTAATTTCTTAACCTACCTAATTAGTCATATCAAACATTACTTCTATATTTAGTCGATGTTTTTAACCTTGCAAAATGTGATTAGTCCAGTCTTATCTTTTTTGTCACGACATTCTTCTTTTATTGATTAACCACATACAAATGTATTCCATAACCAATACGGAACAGAAGTACTAATACTTGAAAAAAACTAATTTCCTTAAACGAGCATTCCTAGCAAGCAGGTCAGCTTTTCCATTCTTTTCCCTCGAACAATGCACCAGTGCTAAATCCGAGAAAGATTTTGTAATTCCTTGAACTCATCCAACTCTTGTTTAAAATGGGGCCAGTCCGCCGTGTTTGACACCATATTGGTCAACTCGTATGAATCTGTAACGAATAGTGAGCAGTATCGTTGCTTCTTCCACAGACTATCCAAAGCCCATATCAGGCCATGCAATTCTATGTGCAGAAGGGACATCCCTCGACGCATTCCTCTGAGACCTAAGAGGTCTCCAGTCCCATCTAGCAGTTACAGAATCCACCCTATCCCACTCGTGCACTCCTCGTCCTTCCAGGATCCGTCGAGGAAGTAAGTGAAGGCTGCAACTGGCAAAGGCGGAGAAGAGGTCGCCCCGCAATTCTCCAGTTCCTTTTCAATTGGTCGATTCACCAAATACCACTCGGTTGACTCTTTTCGGGGCAGGTCAAGGATTTACGAAGTTCTCCATATCACTTGGATTCGCTTTCGGGAAGGGTTTAGTTCGGAGCCGCCTTTCTTGAGGAACACTCTATTTTTGAGTTCCTCAAATTCTGGGGCCTCTTTACCATGCTCATTTAGAGCACTTAACAGGCAGTACAAGTGCTCCAATGACTGCTCTCCCGTGGCGGTACGGGGATTATCGAGGGCCCGAGCTCCCTAGTTATGCGAGACGCCCCCCTTCGTCGCTTCTGGCGAAGCTGCGAGCCTACCCTTCTCGAGCCTACTTAAATAGCTTGCTTTGACCCATGGAAGAGCCACCAAGGAAGTCGAAAGGATCAACCCACTTCTATATCATTTAAGCACTGATCGTTGAGTGATCAAATAGCTGACGTCAACAGATCTTTTACTCAACTAAGAAGCAAGTCCTTCAAAGAGACAGCTTGACTTACCTTTTCTCCCAACAAACTATTAACTGGCTACAGCTACTGGTCTAATTCCATAAACACCTAGCGAAGATATGGCAAACAAATAAAGTAGCCCTATGTTCGGATCTGACAATACCATACCAGGCTGCCTCTCTCTTTGGTTTCGCCATTGGCTCTCCTTTCGTCCCCCCGAGCGTCTTGTTGAATTGAATGAATAAGGAATTCACTAAGGAGGAGTGCGGTCTATGTTATCAAAAACCATGGCATTGCGAGGCTTCCATAGATACCAAATAATCCATGGGAATGCTCTTGCACTCGCTTCCAAATATGTCCGATTTGGTATACGAGAAAACAGTAAATTCATATTTCCCCAGAGATTTCCGGATGAGGGAATATTAGATAAAGCCCAGCACTGTAATGTGGGAGGACACGTAAATAAGGCATAATTAATAATTTCCTCCTCGTCACCACATCTTGAGCACCAGCGATCCTGTTGAATATGTCGATGAGCCAGACGTTCGTTGACTGCCACCGCGCCAGAGAGGGCTTGCCAAAGAAAATGCTGGATTTTAGGTATTGTACCCACCTTCCACACTCGTTCTTTTAGTGGATTTAGTGACGGTTGTTCAAGGATAGACCTGGTATCCTCATCGAGATTTCTTTGAGCCACTTCATATCCCGAATGTACTATATATACCCCTGAAGTTGTATGATGCCAACAGTATCCATCGTTGGACCCGGGTGTAGAAGGATGCAGGGTAAAAATAAGTGGAATATCGGCCGAGGCCACACATTCTCTAAGCTTTTCAAATTCCATGTCTTCGATCGACTATCGATAACATGGGATACCCTCACGTTTAAATTAGGGGGAGGCAGAATGCATCTGGCAGGTCGTGGATACGTATCTGGTACCCATTTACGCCCAGGTCTGTGCGCCACTTCCTATAATATGTCGCATGCCTTGTTCTAACAAGGGTTTCACACTCCAAAGACTCCTCCACCTGTAAGAGGTCGAGTAGGTTTCGGTTCTTGATAAGATGCAAATAGCAGAAATATTTGCCTTTCAGTCCTCGCGAGACTAAAGAATTTATGTATTGGTGTAGTCGCCAGAGTTGTTTAGCTAGATGGGCCTGATTGAACTCTTCGACAGACTTAAAACCAATCTTCTAGTATTCTTAGGGAGCCACAACTTCTTCCAAGCTATCAAGTGTATTCCCTTTTAGTTTAGTTTAGTTCTCCACAAGAAATTGGCTACTGTACTCGCAAGTGTGTGATGTAACTGTTTTAATAGGAGAAAACATGACATAACATATGTCGGGATTGTTTGCGCCAATGATTTGATTATTACCTCTTTTCCTCCTTTGGAAAGGAATTTGGCCGACCAACCATTAATCCTCTGATTTAGCATGTCTTGAACATAGGCAAAAACTTGCGCTTTCGAGCCGTTTAACTGCTCCAGTATTCCTAGATATTTACCCGAGCTCCCTTCCCTAGAAATACCTAGATGCCTTTTAATATCTGCTCGAGTATCCGGAAGGACATTCTTGCCAAAACTGACGGCTGATTTATCAAAATTAATTCCCTGTCCCGATGCATTACCATAGATGTTTAGTGTTTGTAGGATGCTATCACATTCTGTCATGGTCGCCTTACAAAAGAACAAGCTATCATCACAAACAGGAGGTGATTGGGGGGGGGGATGATGGGGCTATAATGCCTTGTATACATCTTGCGGCCTCCGCCACTCTGAGATTGACAATAAGGACCTCCGTACACAATGTGAAAAGATATGGAGATAAAGGGTCCCCTTGCCGTAATTCGCATGTCGGAGAGAATTCTCTCTTCGGCTCGCCATTAAGGAGAACTCGGTACGAGATTGATTCACACAGACCATAGTCGATGCAATCCATGTCTCTGCAAAGCTCATCTTATGCATAAGAGATTCTAAAAATCGCCACTCGACCCGGTCATAGGCCTTACTCATATCAGTTTTGATGGCCATACATTCTCTTTTCCCCATAAGATTCGACATCAAGGCATGAAAGCTTCCTGGTCAGAAGTATGTTATCTGAAATTTGTCTCCCGGCCACAAAAACTGATTGAGTTTATGAAACCAGAGATGGCATAAACCTTTTCAGTCTCTGACATAAAACTTCATAGATGATTTTATAACTGACATTGCACAAGCTAATGGGTCGAATTTCTTTCATTGTACATGGCCTCTCCGATTTTGGGATCAATCAAATATTAATCTCATTGCTTTTAGCGTCTAGGCGACGTATTCAAGAAGTATTGAACCATCTCAACCACTTAAGGTCCGATCAGATGCCAAAACTTATGGTAGAAAATATATGTCATACCATCAGGACCCGGTGCTTTTTCTGGATGAATGGAAAACATGGCCGCCTTAACCTCTGATGCAGAAACCTCAAAGGAGAGAGTCATTCATCTTTGCGGTTACGAAGCGAAGAATATGCGTCAAGACGCTTCCAAATCTGATATAGTCGATGAAGAAAAAATGTCATTTAAATAGCTAGTCACAATCTCTTCAATTTCCTCTTCTTTCTCTGTCCATTCTCCAGCATTATTAAGAATGTCAATAATCATATTACGAGCGCGACGTTGTTTTGTAGAAGCCTGGAAAAATTTAGTGTTCTGATCTCCTACTATATACCATGTCATGCGGATTTTTAAGTGCCAGTAAACTTTCTCCTCCATCATGGCAGCTCGCAGCTGATCTTCTAAAATCGTGATTTCTTCAACAGAAGAGGAATCACTGCTTTGCGCCTCTTCGAGACGTCGTTTCAGGTCCTCGATGGTTTCTTCTAAATTGAGCTGATCTTTTTTGTGCCATCGAGATATGAGAGTTCAGTAGTTAGCAATCCGATCCGCCAACGTAGGAGCTGTGACATTTCTAACCGTTTGCCATCCATTTGGGACCATTGTATCAAAATTCGGTTTAGATAATCACCGCTTATCAAACCAAAACTTTTCCATGCCAACCATACACTTTGTAGTAATATTTGTCAAAATGGGCCGATGATATGAGCCCATGAAGCGTAGTTATTCTATGTGTGTGTGAGAAATAGTTCATATGTCCTCATTGCCCATAGTACGGTCCAAACGACACTGTATAACATTTTGTCCCCGTCTGCCAACCCAATATATGGGAAGTCAATCATGTCGCAGCTTTGTCGCATAACACGAAACTCTAAAAATGAGCTTTCTGGTTTAGTGCGATCTCCAGTTTTCTCGTGGTGGTCTGTTATTTCATTGAAATCTCTCGTCATAAGCCACTAGGACAAAACATGTGGTACTAATTCGGTTAAGGCGTTCCCATATGAGACTTCTTTTTGAAACAATAGGTTATCCGTAAACGAAAGAGGTAAAAATTTTATTATCCTGAATGGTAGCTATTAAATCGATAATGTTCTTTTTGAGAAAAAAACTTGAATTTGAAATTTGGACTTAGCCAACAGGGCTAAGCTGCCACTAAGACCATGAGGGTCAACAGTAAACAGAAAATCGTAACCTAAATGAGCTTGTAAATCTTGAAGGAAATAGTGGTCGTGTTTAGTCTCCATAAGAAAGAGGATCCCCGGGAACAACTTCTTATGGAACTCCCACAACCGGCGAACTGTAAAAAAACTACCCGCTCCTTGACAGTTCCAACTTAAGATCATATTATTCGTCCGTCGGTGGTTTCTCCTTAACCACCAGACTCTTACTTTCCTTCGGAATTATCCCCTTCCCAGGGACTGTCTTCGAGGATAACGGTTGTAACCTGCTAGATGACTCCGAGGGCCCGAAATTAGGGGACCGTCTTCCAGGATGACGGTGATTAGTCCAGTCTTATCAGTTACGGTTTATCGATTAAACGATTGTACCAAAAAAATCAAAAATCTATTGAATCATATGATAATTATAACTTTAATGTGTTGTTTTTTCTCCAATATCATTAATGCTACATTTGATAAGTCATAGTGACATTAATGTTCCACTGGAACATTACAACAGTGATGATTAGTCTCCAAACTTACCTAATTAATCATGCAAACACTAACTTGACATTTAGTCAATGATTGTAAACCTAGTAGAATGTGGCCGATATTGTTTCCAAATATCACTCCTTAATATTTTTTGGTAAGAAATTAATTTGAAAACACCATTATAAAAGTTCTAAATTTTATGCCTCACACTATCAATTTTTATATAAAGATATGTTTATACACATCTTTTTACTAATATATATAATAATGCACATAAAGGATGATCAAAATATAGCTAGTATGTAAATAAATAAATAAAATAAGAAAATTTTAATACGATGATAACGAAAAAATGATTATTGAAAAATAATCATCATCAACATATTCCTAGTCATGGTTCTCCTTATATGTGATGCACCGTAGCTTGAAAGGCATATGTCAAGAGGAAGAGTGTCATTTTATCATACAATGCATTATATAGGAGATAGAGAACATGTTCCTAGTTCGTAGAAAAATCCATCCAAAAAAAGCCGTGTCATTAAGTGATCCAGACCTGAGATGAGAAAGACCATAAGAAAAAAAATATGATTGTTGGTTTCAATTTGCGCACCACAATAAGTTTTTGCACTTAAGTTCCAACATGAGATTCGACCTCTCGTTGATGTGTGTTCCAACAGATACAATCATATTCACTCATTAATCATTGCATTTGACAAACCAAATGTCGTTCTGCATAACCAAACCATTTCTCTCACCAATGGATTTGAGATATATAAATTTTGTAAGATGCGTGCGTCAGCCAATGGAGTTGCTCGAGCTATTACGAGGAGTGTAACTAGAAGGAAGACTTCAATCCTATATAACACTTGGAGGGTCGGCTTGGCACCGCAAATGTGGAGTGAAGCTCGTAATTGAGTCTATGTTACATAATTCCCTTGGTTATGAGGTTTTGGATTTATTAATGTTTCATGGAGTCTGTGTTTTGACATCTTTGTTTCAGATTGGATATTTGTGTTACAAAATTCATTCATGGGTTTTAATGAATTTGGCAGTTGAAAAATCATAGAGAAGGTTTTGTTAGATCTTTTTAGAAAGCCTATTTACTATGTGTGAAAGTAGTTTTGTAGGCACATATGTGGTTCGTTACCAACCAACAAAGCGATCAACAAAGCGATCACAATTCGTTTTTTCATTTTGCATGTAGTTTATTTATATAACCTTGAAATTCGGACATAAATCTTAGTCTATGTAACTTTGGAGTCAGCTTTTAGTCTTTTTTTTTTTGAATACCCCTCATTCCAAAGGAGATCGAGCTAACGGCACAATGGAACTACAAGTGTTAAACAACTAGCCCACCACACCTTCAGTATGTAATTTGTGATTTATGATAAAATTTTGTACTCTTTCTTAATGCGGATTAGAGATAGTTGTAAACTTTCATGCATAGAATTCTCTTATTAATATATGAAAAAAAACAAATTATGCAAACATAACTTTACATGAATGTTAAAATTTATTATATCTTATTATATAAAAGAGGATGCGTGCAATGAGAATACGACACATAAGCAAAATTGTAACTCAACAGATTGTGACATGTGTGTATTTTGATTGATATGACACGTGTCAATATACTTATATTCAAATCCTCTATACATTAATTGAAGAGAAATTTGGTGAAAAAAAATCATATGTGACAGTCAATAAGGAGTTTAAGAGATACATCATTTAATTTAACCAATCCAAACATTTCAATTTAAAGTTATGTCATGGTGGAAATTCTCTATATATTTTCATTAATTTTTAACATAAATCTAATAATACATGTTTTAAATTTTTAAACCCAACTATAAACCCAACAATAATTCTTAATCTAAATAACCCAAATCCAATCAAAATCTAAGAAATCCAATCCAAAACCCAGTTTGGCCACCCCTAGGCATATCCTATGACGGTAATATAGGCCTGGGCACAAATACTCGTTACTCGGCTTGTATTCGCTACTCGGCCCGTACTCGGCTTGAAAAAGCAAGTACTTGTCCCGGTCAAACCGAGTAACAAGTCAACATATTCTATTACTTGCAAGTTCGGGCCAAGTATCAAGCCAAACAAAAAATTTTTACTATTTGACTCGTTACTCGGCTTGATACTTGTTTACATTACTTGCTTTGATACTTGTTAATAATTACTTGTTAATACATGAAACTATGGGCAAATTATCTTTCGGAACTTGAATGTTTTGTGATTTTAGGATGTTTGAACTTAAATGTTTTGTAAGAACTTTGAATGTTTTGTAATTTGTATGAAGATTTTTTTTATTTTCAAGTACTTTCAAGTAACAAGTATATGATTTTTACAAAGAACAAGCCGAGTCAAGTTACTTGCAAGTCACATGATTTTGGACGAGTACTTGATTGAGCAAGTACTTGCTTCGAACGAGTCAAGTATCAAGCCGGAATTTTTGTTACTTGAACAAGCCAAACCGAGTCACAAGTACTTGAAAATTAGCAAGTACTCGGCTTGTGCCCAAGTCTACGGTAATATACCGCTATGGTGAGATTTCCTTGTCTCTCTGTACGGAAGATGTCTTAAATCCTTTATGGGTTTTCCCTTTCGAAGGTTTGTTGTTACCTTTGTGGGTATGTGTTGTCAGGCCCGTACTTATGGGTTAAAAAAATAGGCATTTTCTTAGGATTCCTAAAATTTTATTTTTGAAAACATGTTGTATCCTAGTACTATTTAGTGAGTAAGTTAATGTCGCGGAACCTAGGTTCAATTCTTGGTTATTATTTTTTTTTTAATTTAGACTTTTAAGATTATTGTTTTAAATGAAATATATTATATATAAAAAAAATTATTAATAGGGGCTTTCTTTTTAATTCGTCTCAAGCCCCTATCGATCGAAGCATGACACTATGTGTTGTTACCTCTATGTGGGTTTGTAGTTACCCTTGCGTGGGTTAGTCTGTACCTTTATGCGGGTTTGTATCCGCCAAAAAGTGGGATATTGTATCTCTTGATGGATAATTTTGGATAAGTAATATAATTGCTGACAAAAAAAAAAAATTTAAAACCTCTAAAGCACCTATACCTAATTACGCAGGCGGCGAAATACGCAAATGAGGAATGAGGATGGTGAAAGTCTGGTCCAAACCAGAAGTACGTGAACATGAAGACGAAGAATAAGAAACGGCATGTGAGAAGTGTGTATAATCTAGATTTTCTTTCAAAATTGGTTAACCGTTTAGCTCATGCTAACCGATTCGAACAAAATTGATAACTGAACACTTTTTAGAATCTTGTCATCCGGTTCTCTCTTTCTAACCGAATCATAACCAAAATAACCAAAACTCGGTTCGGTTTGGGTCGGTTCTCTTGGTTCGGTTTTTAATCGGAGGCGTAATTGCAAATGTAATAGATCAGATAACTAAACTCAGTCAAAGAAAAACACTTTAAAATGAATATTTCATTGGACCACCATAATTTAATATATAATATATATATATATATATATATATATAATATATTATATTATGTGATAATATACACAGAAGTTCAAGTATCTCTGTTTCAATTTCGCAATTGATCTTGCCTTTTCTCTTATTCCTTTTTGTTATGACTTTCTTCTTTGCAAATAGTTGGTCGACTTCGTTCAGAACAAGAAAAGCAAAAGTTGGGCCACAGAAATGGACCAATGATGCTGAAGCCCATCATTTTACACAAATTTGATGGCAGAAGCGAGACTCAACTTCCCCATCCTTGCCAACCAAAATAAAAAACTAGAAATTTTAAAAGTGTTATTTTTGAAATATATATTTTACAAAAATGGTATTATGAGTTGTTCATTATTTAAAATACCATAAATTAAGGATTTTTATACCTTAAACTTTAAAATTTTAATAAAAAAAGTTTTTGTTCCTAACAAACACTAAACCTCAAAACCTAAACCCAAACATAACATAGTTAACCAAAACATAAATGATATTTTGTGTAAATAATATAATATTAGTGGCATTATTTTTTAAAGATTTTAGAATAATAACATTTTTTAAAAGTGACATCTCAAAAGTAGCAATTCACAAAAATTCTCTAGTAAAAATTGTACTACACTGTTTTTTCATTGTGATTTTTTGCTTTAGTATTTTTTGTACAAGCATTATTCTTTTAATTTGTCCCATATATAATTAATAATTTACTGAGCAAAAATTATATGAATTATTTCAAGATGCACCTATGTGTTCTTTAAGTTTTTGTTATGTATAAAACATTTTAATGGACCCATTAGGCCACATCCATATTCACTTTATTTTCATGATTCCAATATTTTTCTTGAGAGTGAGTATAATTTACCATTTAATTACGAGCACTAACAAACATTTGTTTTAGCATTTTAGGTTTCCATTTCGTTGATATGATTTTCTTCCTGATTTAAAATAGTTAGCACATAATAAGATAATCGTGTCCTTTTATTGTTATGGGCGAAATCAATAATTGATATCTCTTTTGGACAACGAGGAGGGAACCGACTCTGAATAGTTGACTTCTTATTCATTTTGACCTCAGAGAATAATAACAACAAATATCTTAAGACAATTTCTATCATTTATACATGATTGTGTGTAGTGAGTTCGTTACAAAACTTGTTATCTACGAATAAAAAGAAGCCACCGCCAATCTATTTGGAAAAGACGTGTGAATTAAGTGATTTGTTCCGTGATATTATCCCACATCGGAAACTAAAAAAAAAATTATATATAAAAAATTAAGATCTCTATATTCATTATCAATTAGTTTTAAGTTAGAAACCATAAAAAAATTAAATTTAGTATGGTATCAGACTCATCCGATCTTTAGGCCATCACATAGATATTGTTTCCACAATTTTTCACGCTTCAGATGTTTATGTCTGAGCATAAAAGAATGTGTTTAGTGATATTATCTCATATCGGAAGTTGATAATACTGTACATATATAAACGATTATGACCTCTCAACTCATTGCTAAATGGTTTTGAGTTGGAAGTTAGTGAAAATTTCAAATTTAACATGATTACTAATATTAATATTTCACATGAATATAATAAAATATATTTTCTTATTTCACATAAACAATAAAGTATTTTTGGCTTATACATAATTAAGGAAATCTTGAGCTTTCGATCCTTTTATGTGTTTTTGAATTTGTAATATAATTCTCTTCTAGAAAAAAAAAAGAAAAAAATTTGTTTATAAAAATATTTAGAAAATTAAACTAGAAACTCATGGATTAAAAGTCACTTAAATAGAATAAATATATGATTTCGTGAACTTTTACGTCCAACAAAAATTAATAGATTGTTTTTTTTTTGCTAAATAAAATTAATAGATTGTTTGTTCCTAAGACAGCATGAAAAGGCACTAAATACAAATCAACTATATATTTTTTTGCATTGTCACGAGTCAAGTTATGGATGGAACAAGCATCTTGAACCTTAAGTTTAATATTGTATTCGTTAACAAGGGTCCAAGCTAAGATGACGCGATTGAGATGGTCGGTTAACTCGAGAGTCCGAGCAGAATGTTGTCTGTGTGAGAGTTGATGCCGAACTGAAGTTGACTGTTTGGATTCGGTTCCTGACCCGTTGCAAGCGAGAAGAACTCGTTTTAGAGTGAGATTAGTGTCCCAACTACAAAATTTGGGATCCCTGTTTATAGTGAAACTGAAATGTCAATGATTTAACTGTAATTAAACAGCAACCATAATTGTTTACTTTGATAACTATGTCGTTATGGTTTTTACCTCCTTTGAGTTTGGCTTTTGACCAATTATGTCCAAATATGTTTTGGCCGGATCCACTTTATAAATGAGTGAAACCCATGTCCAACAAAACATATCACGAGATTCATAATTTTTTTTTATACTAAAATTGGTTGTTTAGAAAAAAAACAAATTTCTAATAATTAGTCATTTTAATGAAAATACATCTGATTTTATTTTCATAACCTTCGGAGATTACTTTAATCTTTGGTCTTAGATTCTCCAGTTATCCAAACTAAAATTACAAACAATGACTTTCAATATTTAGTTTGAACTTCAGTCCAATATATCCCGATTATTAGAAGAAGAAGAAGAAAAAAAAGATCCCAAAATTTTCGTACGATTTAAGATCATAAGAAATTAAGAAGGTATCATTTCTCTATATAAAAAAAAACAAGAAATTAGTATAAGATTAATAGTATTACTAAAAAGCAACTATTTTACCAGCTGCATTATGGCCCTAAATGGGTCACGCGAGAAATATGTTTTATAGAAAATGTATCGCAGAACTTATCACTAGCAAGCGCGTGAGTTAGCAAAACTGAAATTAAAGGAGATGCCTTTTTTGCTAGTTATGATTGGCATTGACTCTCTTGTCCAAATGCCTTTGTAAACTTTCAGCTTTTTCCTGTCTTATTTGTATGATTCCAATTTCAACCCCTTTTTATTGTTTAATCCTAAACTGCCCCAACTTTTTGTTTTCCTTTTTATAACCCCCTAAATCTCGAGCAGATAATAATAAAATTCATAAATATAAAAAAAAAATAGTATATTAAGCTCTTTTACGAAGAAAACTGGGTTTTTACGGCACGATGATATTATAAACCGGAATCCAATATATTGACCTAAATTTAAATCTATCATTAATTTCTTTGAGACGTTTTGTAATAAATAGTATTTAAATCTACAAATTAATTGCACTTCATAACTCAAATGCATCTTAGATTAAGATTCATTATAAAGCATGTTTGTCTCTCTCACCTGACAAAAATCTTGATCTAAAAATCATTTTTGCTTCCACATGCCACACAAATTCACCAATCTCACATTTCTCTTCTTGATAAAGCTCAATAATAATTAAATAAATTAATATAAGATCTCACTAAATTCCTTTTATTTATTTTCTTATATTATCATGTTTTAATTAGAAATGAACAGTTGGTAGTGGTGAAACTTGATTTTTTTTTTTTACCGTAATTTGTGTCCCCGACACCGTGCAAATAAGAAGTTGCAACACTGTTAACGAGCTCAACTGGCATAGATTATCACAAAAATATGTTTAATATTATTATAACAATCAAAATTTAAATTGGTCAATCACTCCTGAATTCACTAGCGTCCAATTTGTTTTAAATATATAATCGACAAACTTTTTGGCCTTTTCCTCAATCTCAATGTAAGAAAGTTTTGGATCTTTCCACTACGACAATTTAAAACTTAATTTCAATATCTGAAGACCGGAGTGTTTCTTTGTTCCAAATGCTTATTAGAATTCATTTTGATAAAATTTTCTACTCTATATATAAGCTTAAACATTACACATACAATGATATAATTGTTATAAAAAGAGTAGAAATATTTATTATTTCGATAAATATAAATAAAGGCGAAAAATTTATACCAGGTAGGAATAGTATACTGAGAAAATAAGAGAGAGCAAAGAGAGATTATGTTTTTCTAGTTATTCGTATGAATGTTATGAATTTACAATCGATCGAATCTCTTTATATAGACAATGAAAAGTAAGTTACTGTGCATGCATAGTGACAGTGGGCTCCACACAAATAATAAACTGCACGCATCTTTTGACTCTGAATCATTCTTCTCGAAGCCACTTTTATTGACTATTATAACACTCCCCCTTGGAGACCAATTGTCACTATGTTTCTTGCGTCGTGTCATCTGTTGCCTCGTTAAAAACCTTTCTAGGAAAACCCATTGGGAAAAACCATAGAAGGATAAAAAGAGTGCAACTACGCAAGCTCCCCCTCGAGGGATCATGAGTCATCTTGTAAATCTCGTTGATGACGCATTCCAATGTTATGGACATGTTTCCTGAACGTAGTGGTAGGGAGCGACTTTGTGAAGAGATCAGCAGCATTGTCGCATGATCGAATATACTTGACTTCAATGTCTTTAGCTTTCTCAAGTTCCTGAGTGTATGAAAAAAAAACTTTGGAGGGATATGTTTGGTTCTATCACTTTTGATATATCCTTCCTTTGTTTGAGCGACACATGCAGCATTATCTTCATATAAAACGGTTGGCTCCGTATTTTCGTGGATCCCACTGCTTGATTTGATGTGTTGGCTTATTGATCTCAACCATACACATTCTCTACTTGCCTCATGGAGTGCAATGATTTCAGCATGGTTTGAAGAAGTTGCCACAAGCGTCTGTTTCTGAGAACGCCAAGATATAGCAGTGCCTCCGATCGTGAAAATGTATCCAGTTTGTGATCGGGCTTTATGTGGATCTGATAAATATCCTGCATCTGCAAAACCAACCATTTTGCCATTTGAATTTTTAGGATAAAACAATCCTAAATCAATCGTCCCTTGAAGATATCGGAAAATATGTTTAATCCCATTCCAATGTCTTCGGGTAGGGGACGAGCTAAATCTTGCCAAAAGATTAACAGCAAATGATATATCAGGTCGAGTACAATTTGCAAGATACATGAGTGCTCCGATTGCACTTAGATACGGTACTTCAGGACCAAGTATCTCCTCATTTTCCTCATGTGGTCGAAATGGATCATTTTCGACATTTAGTGATCTAACGACCATGGGAGTACTCAATGGATTTGCCTTATCCATGTTGAATCGTTTTAGCACTCTTTTGGTATATGTAGATTGGTGTACAAATATACCCTTTTGAGAATGCTCAATTTGTAGGCCAAGACAGTACTTCGTCTGCCCGAGATCTTTCATCTCAAATTCTCCTTTTAAATAATTTGAGGCCTTTTGTATTTCTCCTTGAGTTCCTATTATGTTTAGATCATCAACATACACCGCGATAATCACAAATCCGGATGTTGTTTTCTTGATGAAAACACATGGGCATAAAGGATCATTTACATATCCTTCTTTTGTTAGATGCTCACTGAGACGATTGTACCACATGCGTCCAGATTGCTTTAACCCATATAATGATCTTTGCAATTTTATTGCACATAACTCTTTAGGTTTGGAACTTAATGCTTCTGGCATTTTAAACCCATCTGGAATTCTCATATAGATATCAGTATCTAATGATCCATATAAATATGCTGTAACAACATCCATGAGACGCATCTCTAGATTTTCGTTAGCCGCTAGACTCATTAAGAATCTAAACGTGATTGCATTCATAACAGGGGAATATGTTTCCTCATAATCGATCCCAGGTCTTTGAGAAAATCCTTGAGCAACAAGGCGAGCTTTATATCTCATAATTTCATTTTTCTCATTTCGTTTTCGAATGAAGACCCATTTGTATCCAACCGGTCTCACATCTTTGGGTGTGAGTGTAATAGGTCCGAATACATTTCGTTTATTAAGCGAATCAAATTCAGCTTGTATAGCATCTTTCCATTTCATCCAATCTTGTCTGTTTTGACATTCATATACAGACATTGGTTCTGGATCATCGTTTTCCTCATTTATTTCCTTTGCCACAAGGTATGAGAAAACGTCATCGACTACATTCATTTCAGTACGATTCCATATCTTTCCATTATGAATGTAGTTTATAGAGATCTCATGATTTCCTTCATGAAGCTCTGTATTGTCGTTAGACTCATGATTCGTTTCATCCAAAATACTTTCAGTAATTTTGGGATCATTATGCTTCTCAGCTTCCCTTCGTTTTCTAGGATTTTTATCCTTAGAACCAACGGGTCTACCACGCTTTAAGCGGGTTCTAGACTCACGTGTATTATCTGCTCTTTCATGTTCATTTGGTATCTCAATTCGAGCAGGAGCATTTGCAGCCGGTATATGTGATTTCGTTACCGTTTTAGTATCTGCAAATGCATCAGGTAGCTGGTTTGCGATACTTTGCAAATGCATAATTCGTCGAACTTCTAGTTCTGACTGTCTTGTAGGAGGATCAAGGTGTAGCAAAGATGGCACACACCATTCTATATCCTTTCCTACTTTGTTATTTTCTCCCCCTAGAACCGGGAATACTTTTTCATCAAAATGACAATCGGCAAATCGTGCCGTAAAGACATCACCAGTCTGTGGTTCTAGGTATCGTATGATTGATGGGGAATCACAACCAACATATATTCCCATTCTTCTTTGTGGTCCCATCTTTGTACGTTGTGGTGGTGCTATAGGCACATATACCGCACAACCAAAGATTCTTAGATGGGATATATTTGGTTCTCGACCAAAAGCTAATTGTAATGGAGAATATTTATGATATGCACTTGGTCTTATCCGAATAAGTGCTTCTGCATGCAAAATGGCATGTCCCCATACAGAAGGTGGGAGTTTTGATCTCATGATCAACGGTCTTGCAATTAATTGCAGACGTTTAATTAATGATTCCGCCAAGCCATTTTGTGTATGAACATGTGCTACCGGATGTTCAACTTCTATTCCCGTTACCATACAATAATCATTGAAGGCTTGGGATGTGAATTCACCAGCGTTGTCTAGTCTAACTTTCTTAATATGATAATCAGAGAATTGAGCCCTCAGTTTGATTATCTGAGTTAGAAATCTCGCAAATGCCATATTTTGAGATGATAATAGACAAACGTGTGACCATCTGCTAGATGCATCAATTAACACCATAAAATAGTGGAATGGTCCACATGATGGGTGTATTGGTCCACAAATATCGCCTTGAATTCTTTCAAGGAACTTTGGTGATTCTTTATCAATTTTGGCTGGCGATGGCCTTATGATCAATTTTCCAAGAGAACACGCAACACATGTCATTTTATTTCCCTGATATATCTCTTGGATTTTCAGTGAATGACCATGTGAGTTCTCCATAATATTACGCATCATTGTGGTGCCCGGGTGACCGAGGCGATCATGCCATAATGTGAAATCTTTTGGATTTCTTTTAACCACTAGATGTGATTCGATTGCATTTATATGAGTATAATGCAGTCCTGAAGGAAGTTTTGGAAATTTTTCCAATATAAGCCTTTTTCCGGATTTATCGGAAGTTACATACATATACTTTTTTCCATTCTCAGTTGCAGACTGAGTATCATATCCTTGAAGGTATATGTCTTTGAAACTCAACAAATTCCTTTTAGAATTCGGAGAATATAAGGCATTTTTTATGGAAAACTTGGTTCCATTAGGCAACATAAAGTTTGCACTGCCACTTCCTTTAATCAAGTCTGTAGGACCTGATATTGTATTGATAATAATGTTTGTCGGTTTTAAATTAGAGAAATATCTCTTGTCCTTCAGAATAGTGTGTGTTGTTCCACTATCTGGTATACAAATTTCTCGAACCATTTCCTTGGTTATCGATTCATCCATTTCCGCTGAAATTGACAAAAATTAGATGATAGAAAATAAATGT
The DNA here is from genome assembly GCA_964056655.1 of Arabis hirsuta. Taxonomy (NCBI): domain Eukaryota; kingdom Viridiplantae; phylum Streptophyta; class Magnoliopsida; order Brassicales; family Brassicaceae; genus Arabis; species Arabis hirsuta. Next base: position 16,869,048 of record OZ053313.1, on the reverse strand, counting down.
TATTTATTAGAACATACTTAATAATTTCGCATTATAAAACAAAAAAAAAAAAAACACACATTATTCGTTGAAAACAGGAATACATAATGGCATAATCGGAGATCTTTCAGCAGTCTCATTATTACAGGTATTTTAGTTATCCGCTATAGCGGTCTCATCAAAGTCATTTGCAAAGTTGGGAGAATCAAGGTACGATGTACCCTCAAAGTGTTCCGTGAGGTTCACTTCTTTCCCTTTGCCTTTGGTAGACTGTTTGTATAGCTTGCAAAGATGTTCCGGGGTACGACACACATTGGACCAATGTCCTTTGCTTCCGCATCTGTAACAGATGCTATCACGCTTCTGTGCGGTGGTCTCTTGAATATCTATTCCTTTGTGGGTTTGTTGAGAACGAACCCATTGGAAAGAATTTCTCCCACGTGAACTGAAATTTCTTCCGCGTCCGCGATTAAATCTGCGGGCACGACCCCGATTAAATCGGTCACGACCCCGATAGGTTTGATTTTTCTTCTCTTCCGGATGATGAAAATCCGTTGCATTCACCTCAGGGAATGCTCTGGCTCCCGTAGGACGAGAGTTGTGATTTTTTATGAGAAGATCATTGTTTTTCTCTGCGATGATGAGTGTAACAATTAACTCAGAGAACCTTGTGTATCCGCAATTTCTATACATTGCTGGTAGGACACTATGTTCTTTGTGGAATGTGAGGTATGTCTTTTCGAGCATTTCTGCTTCGGTGACAGGTTTACCACAAAAATTTAATTGTGATACAATCCTCAACATAGCGGAGTTATACTCCTCCACTTTCTTAAAATCCTGGAATCTCAGGTTTTTCCACTCTTCCATCGCATGAGGGAGGTTTATCTCCCTCTGATTATCGAACCTCTCTTTCAGAGCTTTCCAGAGCTCTGCTGGGTCTCTAATGTGCGCATAGTCATGCGTCACATTTTCATCCAAATGTTTCCGTAGAAATATTATTGCATTTGCCTTAGCTTGGGCAGATGAATCATTTCCCTCAATGATGGTATCGGATAAATTTTCCGATTCCATATAGAGTTCTGCATCGGTTGTCCATGCTATATAATTAGCTCCAGTAATTTTGAGAGCTGGAAATTTGAGTTTCTCAACGGTGGCCATTTGATTTCTAAAAACAAAATCAAAAATATTATTATTAGAAATATAACATAATTTTAGAAACCGTATACATTAATCATAACAGCAATTACAGTGAACATTAAAGCATAAAAAAGTAAAGCGATATTTATGATAAACTCTTCGCGAGTAAAATCCCCAGCGAAGAGACCATAAATAGCAGTAAAAATTACACCGATAATAAAAATTAAAAACAATCGAAACATTTTTCGTACAAAATCGGAATCAAAATCGGAATCAAAATATTTTGTAGGAGTGTTTGAAAGGAGATGAAATGATTGAATGATTTTGAAAGAGTGAAAAATGGGTGTATTTATAGATTGAAAAATACTGTTCATGACCGTTGGAAAGTGAAGAAATTTTGAAAAATTTTGTGAAAAATTTCTTTGTGACCGTTGGGGGTAAAAACTTTAGGGAAAAATTGATCTGAAAAACTTTAAAGAACAGTCTATTATATTTACCATTTTCAGATAAAATATCAAATAAGTCGTTAAATATTTTATATAATAATTATAAAATATAAACAAGAATTTAATACCAGATTTATGGTGACAGAGTCATCCACGTTAATTAATAAATAAATAAGTGATTAATGTTATAGATAAATTATCAGGCAGTTCAATCGATCATAAATAAATTAAAACAGTAAATAAATAAATTATGGTGTGTAAAACAACCACTTAGATAAATAAATAATCAGGCGGTTCAACCGTCCATAAATAATTAAAAACTGTAAATAAATAAATTATGGTGCATAAGCAGCCACAGAAATAAATAAAATAGCAGGCGGTTTAACCGACCATAAATAAAGCAGTAAATAAATTATGGTGCGTAAAACAACCACATAAATAAATAAATTATTATAGAGACAATAGTCTCACACTATAGGGTATAATAAGTATACATATGAAAGTTGAAATTTTAGAGTGATCGTGCTGATAACGTGTTATAAAAAGAGTAGAAATATTTATTATTTCGATAAATATAAATAAAGGCGAAAAATTTATACCAGGTAGGAATAGTATACTGAGAAAATAAGAGAGAGCAAAGAGAGATTATGTTTTTCTAGTTATTCGTATGAATGTTATGAATTTACAATCGATCGAATCTCTTTATATAGACAATGAAAAGTAAGTTACTGTGCATGCATAGTGACAGTGGGCTCCACACAAATAATAAACTGCACGCATCTTTTGACTCTGAATCATTCTTCTCGAAGCCACTTTTATTGACTATTATAACAATAATATCATTTTTATTTATTTATAAGCCTCATGCGTTGTGGTCTATTGCTCATGCGTTGTGGTCTATTGGTGGTTAGGCCAGGAGAAAGACGTAGTAATCACCAAAAACAAATTCACGACATGTTGGGTAAATTAGATAATGATTGTGTATTATTCGGTACTTGAAAGCAAGTAGAACTTTGAGCCTTTCAGTTAGGGGTGGGATTTTTCCCCGAATCCGAACATCCGAACCGAAACCGATCCGAAAAAACTGGTTCGGACCGGGTATATATCCGGCATAATTTACCGATGGTTATCGTTTATTGATATCCGTGGATATCGGTTCGGGTCGGATATTTATCCGAAACCCGTTAGGATAACCGAAACCCGAAAGTATATATAGCAATCATAAACCAGATTTTAGTACTAGGGTTTTATTCTCACTTCACTTTCCTTTCCCGAGACCGACTCTTCCTCTTCTCTAGTTCTGATTTTGAAAACAAAACCACCAAAACTAATCTTAATCTAGAAATCTGGAAACAAATCGCGTTTTAGTCTCATCACCACCATCTGCATCATCGAGAAATCGATCAGAGGTACTTCTAAGTTCTAACTTCTCTAGTTCTCTTATCGATTTGCTTATATCGAATTGGTTCTTACGAGAATAAAAGTGGTTCCTTTTTTTGTGAATAAACTTGAAATTGATTCTTGTTTCTGTTTTGATTGATTCCTGGTTCTTTAGAGGATTGATTCATATTTCTTCTTATGTTCATTCGATTCGTTTTCTTGTTCTCCGAACGTGTATACACTATGGGTTTTGTTTGAAACTCTTGCCTAGACTTTGATTCGTAATTCTTGTGTCCTTTGATTTCCAATTTCTTGGATTTGGTTATTCGTAAAAGAAGGCAGTTTCATGATTGGATTTGACTTCTTGTAAATGATTTCGTTTGGAATTTTGGTTTTGCTTGACAATTGATGCTTCTGGCTTTGTAATAATACTTTGCGATGTCTCTCTTCATTCTTTTTTTTTGTTGGGTCCGTTATTGTGTGCAATTCTGCATAAAGTCTCAATCTTTGAGTAGAATGTGTATACTAGTACTTTATTTTCCAGACTCGGATTGTAAAAAAAAAAACCCAATTGGTGTTTGGTATTTCAACCAAAATATGTATTTTGGTTTTGGTAACATTTTGTTTACAAGGTTAAGCATTTTGATTTGCTCCGTTTATATGTGATGATCTCTAGTTTAGTGTATTGATGATTTTCACTTGCATTTGTATCTTTAATGTCTCAGAGGTTTATACACTCACTAATTGTTATCTTTGCTGCATTGTGTTGATTAGTGGTTTGATTTTGAGATAATTTGTTATTAAGGAGTCCCGATTTAAGGGTTTTAGACATGGTGCTTTGCATGTTCGTTTAGATAATAAACATTGAAATTACTGTGGATCTTATCTGCTTAAAATCTCAATTTTTTAGTAGAATATGTTTAGTAACACTTCATTTTCCAGAAGATTTCTCAGATTGTTAAAAAACAGAAAACAGTTTGGTATCAATTTGTTTACAAAGTTAAGCATTTTGATTTTTTCCTCGTTTGTATGTGATGAAATTGGTTGAATTAACATTTAAGTGATTGTGTTGTTAATGATTTTGTTCTTGTGCGCTTTGTTTAGATGGATTCAACTACAAATCAACCAAATGAGGAAGAAGTGGACATTGATCTTGATGATACTATGGAGGAACCTGAAGATGATGGTAATCCTGCTACTGAGAAAAGCAAGGGGAAAAGGAAAGAAACTGTTGGACTTGGTTCGAAGAGGAAGAAAACTAGATCTGAATGTTGGGAGCACTACACCAGAGAGAAAAACAATTATGACAGGTGCAGTTGTAACTATTGTGGAAAAGGCTTTGCGTGTGCATCATCTAATGGGACCACTAACTTGAATACCCATTTAACGAAATGCAAAGCGTACTTAACACAGATTGATACTACATCAGAAGCTCAACATGTGCTAAACCAAGAAGGTAACTTGAAATTTGCTTATCCCTGTATGTTTGGCTGCGTGTTTATTTGATGTTTTGATCTCTATTTCTTGGTATAGTTGCTGCTTGGTTTCGGTTCTCAACACTGTCTGATGTTTCAGTTGCATCAGAATTTGACTAAATGACTAATGTTGTTCTCTTATTTGCTTCAAATTATATCTTACTCTCATATTTGCTTAGTCTCTGTTTAGTCTCTTATTTGCTTAGTCTCTACTTATTCTCTTATTATATCTTAGTCTCTTATGCTTAGTCTCTTATTTACTTAGTCTCTGTTTATTCTCTTATTATACCTTAGTCTCTTATTTGAATAGTCTCTTATTTGCTTAGTCTCTGTTTATTCTGATACATTGTTTGTGTCTTTGTGTTGTTCAAGGTACAACTGGTTCTGTTAAATTGGGTAGGGTTTCTGAAGCTGTTTTCAGGGAAGCTACAAACGAGTTGATCGTCTTAGCTGAGTTGCCATTTGCCTTCATAGAGAGTTTGGCTTGGAAGTATTTCTGCTACAAAACTAAGCTGTATCCGCCTCATTGTCGGAAAACAGCTACAACCGACATTGTGAAGATGTATGTAGAGAAGAAGATGGCTATGAGGAAGACTCTTGAGCAGAACAAGCAGAGATTGTCTTTGACCACAGATATTTGGGTTGCTCCTACGACTTCAGCTAGTTACATGGTAATCACTGCTCACTTTATAGATAGTTCTTGGAAGTTGCAGAAGATAATTCTAGGATTTAAGAATGTTAGTGATCACAAAGGTGAGACTATTTGTGATGTTTTGACTGAGTGCTTAGCTGATTGGGGTATTAAGAAAGTCTTCACAATCACTGTGGATAATGCAACAGCAAATACTAATGCTATGAAGCTGTTTAAGGAGAAATTTAGCTTGGTGACAGAAGATTCACTAGTGTTAGGTGGTGAGCATCTGCATTTGAGGTGTGCAACTCACATTCTCAATCTGGTTGTCAGAGATGGTTTACATGAAGTTGACAAGAGTGTATGTGCAGTTAGGAATAGTGTTCATTATGTTAGGTCTTCTGGAAATAGGCAGAAGTCATTTGAACTTCGGGTTGATACTGGTAAGATTTCAAGAGGAAGTCTGCCTTTAGACTGCAAAACCAGGTGGAATTCAACTTATCTAATGTTGAATAGAGCTGTGAAATTTAGGATTGCCTTTGAGAAGATGGAAGCAGAGGACAAGCTGTATAATGATTATTTTGCAGAAATCATTGGAGGAAAAAAGAAGATAGGACCACCAAGCAAAGCAGATTGGGATGACATAGAAAGGTTAGAAAAATTTCTTCAAATCTTTTACAATTCTACAATGAGATTATCTGCATCTACTAGTGTTAGATCCTATAAGTGTTACAATGAGATAGTGAACATCCAAATGAGCTTGCACCCTTTGAGTGAAAGTAGTGATCTGGAATTGAAAAACAAAGCCATTGCTATGATTGCCAAGTTTGAGAAGTATTGGAATCCATTTGGGGAAATGAATAAGTTGTTGATAGTTGCAACTGTTTTTGATCCGAAGAACAAGATGAAGTTTGCAGAGGTGGTTTTTGATACATTATATGGTAAAGACAGTGTAGAGTCTGTGCACCTTAAGGAGAGTATAAATGATATTTTGAAGAACTTGTTTGAGGCGTATAGTTGTTATCTAAGCCCACCAGGTACTACTGCTGCTACTTCTTCTTCTTCTCAGTCTCAAGCAACGTTATCTCAGTCTCAATTTTTAGATCAAAATTCAGGAGATGTCTTGGATAGTAGTGTTCCTCATATTTTTATTGAGAATATATACAAGGAACATGTTGGTCAAGTAGGAGTTCAAGATAGCATCAGTGAATTGGAATTGTATTTGAAAGAACCAGTGGTCAATCCAAATTTGATTCGTGGCTCTGAGTTTGATGTGTTATCTTGGTGGAAGGTTAATGCTTGCAAATATCCAATTATGGCTGCAATAGCCAAGGATATTCTTGCAATGCAAGTGTCATCAGTCGCATCAGAATCTGCTTTTAGCACAAGTGGTCGCATCTTGGATCCATATAGAAGCTGTCTAACACATTACACTATTGAAGTGTTGATGTGCTTTGAGCAATGGTTGAAGTCTGAGATACATATTAATGAAAGAGGAGTTATAACTATTCAACAGATGCTTGCTGATATTGAAATGCAAGACGAACTTCAGAGAGGTATGTATCTTCTTTCATTTCTGCTTTATATTTGTATTTGTTAACTTCATAGTTCTAGTTCATACATACTATGATATGTAATCTACTAATTTCATTTCTTTCCACTATATTTTGTATCAGAGTATGAATATGAATCTGAAGCTGTTTGATTTCAAGAATCAAGAGGTAATATGATCTTATACATTATAAGTTATAATACTAAACTTGTTTGATATCACTACAAATAATACTCTCTTTTCATGTAGTTTACTAGGAAACAAGGGATGAAGCCGAAGTGTCCGTTTTATTTTCTTCCATGGAGCCACTGTGTTTGAGATAAGTAGAAATCAATGTGTTACATTGATTCTCTTATGTCTCCACAATTGTTCTTTCTTTTTCTATCTATTTCAAATATTTGAACTTTTGTTACTCTTCTATGACTTTATCTATTCTTCTCCTTCTATCTTCGGTTCATTCACAATGTGAATTGTGAAACTTGTTTTGGTAACTTTTGCGGTTTATGCAGCTTATCATATAAAACTTTTTGGCATTTCTGGTTTTGTTTTCTTATGAAGAAATGTGATTATGAACTCGGTTATGCTTTAATTTAAAGTATCAAGGAGATACAATACAACACAAGAAACGAGCATCATCAATATGACTCAGGTTCTCTACATACACAAACTTGAAGTCATTGATTATTAGTCTTCGGTTATGATTTTTTGAATTTCGGATGTATTATATCCGATATCCGAAATATTTCGGATAACCAAATATAAACCCGATCCGATCCGAGATCGAGACAAACCGAACCGTTACCGACCCGAGGTTCATTCGGTAACTATATGGATATAAAAACCCCATATCCGAAACATCCGAACCCGATCGGGTTGTATCCGAACCCGACCCGTTCATCCGAATTCCCAGGCCTACTTTCAGTTATGTAATTTTTGTTTTGTTGAGTCTTTCTACGCTTGGAATTTAGTCGGAAAACGTATAGTCGACTGATAATGCAATATTCAAATGTGTATTGCAAGTCCCATGCAACTTGAATCACCCAAAAGGCCAAAACCATATAAAAAAAAAGTTGATGGATTGGACTTTAGTCTCTCGATGGAATACGATTTATGTGTTAAGTATAGTTAGAATTCAACTTCATATATGTATTTGTTTTGAAATAAAAAAAAATAAAAAATACATATATGAATTGATGATTTGCATCTACATAAATGGTTGAATTCTAAATATTGATTTACATATAAGCGATATTGTATATATTTTTCTTTTTGTTTTAAAAATACATAAGATAGTTTAGAGATTTTTTATTTATATATATGCTATATTTTAGAACTAGAATCTACAAAGTTAACAAAAAAATTGATGATTAAGTTCATTACATGGTATTACATGCTATACTACGATAAATGTACTAGATTTTTGATCCGCGTAAAATGCATGATTAAAATATTTAAAAATTGAAAATCATAATTATTTTTATAATATACGGAATAAATTAGAAACAACAAAGATCAACAGGTATATCTCCCATATAGATAAATATATTTTACCTTACAAAATTTAATTTGCATAACACTTATATTGAATATAAACATTTTTAATGTAAATCAAATACGTTTGAGATTATGGGTTATCTCAAATTTATTTGAGTTCACCGAACCCAAAAAATATCGCGTTAGTATGGCAAAATCTTTTTAAATAAAAAAATAATAATAAAAAGTGAAAATGGTGATTTTCAAAATTAATGTATTAATGTTTGATTTGTAAAGTTGTACGTTTATAACATAAAAAACTTTAATTAGAGTAATATATATACAATTAAGTGATTTAAAAGAAATTAGTTGTATGATCAATCATATGTGGTATCGAAATGGACATAAGTACAATTTTATAAAGTAATTGACATCGGTAAATAATTCATCGTTAAAATACTATGTTACATAACGTTTTAAATATTAAATGTTACTACCTCTATTTCTAAATGTTTTTTTTATAGTGTTTTCACAAATATTAAGAAAATATATTAATTTTAGCTATAAATGTATTATTTTTTGTGCTAAACAATTTCTATAACTTTTAGCCCGTAATAATTCAATAAATCAATTAATATGTCTTGAAATTCACAATTCATTATTGTTCCTTCATAAAAACTACTCCCTCTGTTTCATATTAGTTGTCATTCTACACTTAATTTTTTGTTTCATATTACTTGTCATTCTGCAATTTTAATGCACATTTATGACTAATTTTTCTATTTTTATCCTTACTTTTAACTTTATTTACTACACATATCAAATAAAACAATGCATTAATTAGGGACAAAACAGAAAATTTAGGTATTTTCTTAATTTATGTGAAAATTTTCAGAATGACAAGTAAATTGAAACGGAGGGAGTACATAGAAATAATAATTTGCAATCTTTTGAAAACAAATTTTTTTCTAGAACATCAGTCAAATAGAAACGGAGAGAGTATATTTTAGTTGGATTTAAATTAGTAACACATATATTTGTAATTAAGTTCATGTTAAAAATTAATGTAAATAACTAAATATGTAGAGATTTTCAACAAAACATATAAAATTAATTAGAATATTTTAATTGGTTAATTTAATTGATGTATCACTTAAATTTTTCTTTGCTGGACACCTAGACTTTTTTGTGAATATCTCCTCAATTAATATATATATATATATAGGATATACATAACAAAAATCAAATTCTTTGCATTTATGTCTATCATTTTTTTTCCAACGGGGCTTATTAAGTATTATTCTAATCATTGGCGGAAAGTGAAATACTTAATAAGCCCCGTTGATATATAATATGTTTCTTAAAAAATTATAATATGTTTTTAAATATTTATAATTTACAATAATTTCTTATTAATATATTGCTAAGTTAGGAAGACCAAATTTTTTTAGAATTTATATAATTTTTAAAGAATTTTAACTAATAAATCTTATCAAATGGAAACAATCAATAAAACAACATTAATAATAGAACACCAGTCTTACTTTTTAGTATAGTGATGTCGCTTTTTGGTTAATTTTTAAATAGATTTTTTTTTTCTGGGATTCTTTGACAAACGTTAGTCTTCTTGGTACTGAAAGACAATTCGAGTATCCGCCTATTTGAGTTAATTGAAAAAATAATTAAAATATAAAGTGCATAAAAGAAGAAGAAGAAAAGAAAAGTAACTTAGCCACATTGTGAAATTTTCTCTTTACAGCTATGCCTCTTTCCTTTTTGTCTCGGAGAAAACAATTTTTTGGAGGGAAATTGTCTATATATAAATATGTATTTTCAATAAGGTTGAGTAACCAATAACCAATAGCTCAACTGGTAAAAATTTTATGCAAAGCCTAGAAATCATTGATTTGAGTGGCGTTTGGGACGAAACTAATATTAAATGCTATAATTTCGGATCTGTGTGGATTACGGGTTTCGGCCATAACCTCTTAGTAATTAAAAAAAAAGGGTTGGGATATAATGTGTGAGGATGACTTTTCTAAAAACTTTATCTATTTCATTCTGTTAATAAAAATCGATGTAAAAATAACAAATAGACAATTTTATATTGTGTTTATAATTCTAATTATGTATATATATTTAGCTATTACAAAATATGATTGTATATCTAGCTATTATATTGAATTTATTCGAAGAAAACAATTATATTGAATTTCAGCTCAATAACTTGGTAAACAGAAAATACTTCTCAAATATCCTTTTTAATGTGGGTTGAGAGTTGAGACAAGGGGTGGGGAAAAACCCGGAACGGAAGAATTGAACCAAACCGATTTGAAATTATCCGAATCAAATCCGATTTTCTAAAATACTTGAATGGATGGATTTTAATATCTAATACCGAAAAATCCAAATTGAACTGAACACTGAACGGAAAACCGAACGGGTACTCAAAATACTCAAAATATAAATTAACCTAAATATTTATATTCTAAAACAGGTATATTCAAGTAATTTGGGTAAATTATACAATTTTTTTTGTTGGTTGATTCGGATTAAAAATTATATGTTTGGGTATATTGTTTGAATTTTTACAATTTGTTATGATATTTTTGGATAATTAGAGTAAAACTAATTAAACTGAATCAAATCAGAAAATATTTTGGCTAATTATTAGTACTTTTCAATGCCTAGTGCCTAGAATACCTAATGGGAGTCTAGACAATTTATTTTACAAAATACATAATATATTATATATACAGTAAAATATATAAAAACCCATAATTTATAAATAATAAAATTTATATTGTATTTATATTCATCATTTTATAGCGAAATATATAAAATATTATGATTTATATATAAAAAAATTAGATTATTTTATTATTATAATACCATAATATTTTAGGTGGAAAAAGCGGTAATCTCCACAGTCTATAGTGTTTAGCGCCTAAGCAGACGCTTAAAACACTTTTTAGAACACTGATATTTTCGGATAAGTTTTAAATATTTCGAGTAAAAAGTCGAAAACCCCGAATCTGAAAAAATCGGATATTCACGGATTTTGAGTTATATCCGGACTCGATGTGAAGCTGAAAAAACTAAACCGAGCTCGACCTGAAAATTACAGAAACTCAAATGAGTCTTCTAATACTAAATCTGAAAATCCAAAAAAATCTGAACAGAATTCGGATGAGAACATGACACTTGGACCTAATTGAGACCCATGATTTCTTCCGATAAAGACAAAAGCATATTAATATAATTTTTTTGAAAATACTACTAGATGGTTACATGGTTAGATAGTTAATCTATTCATGTTTGGTTTAGTACGTGGATGAATCTTGAAAATTACAGCACAATCTTATAGTACGATAGTTGACGACAAGAAAATATCAAAATTGTTACGAAGTGGTGAGCAAAAATTGTCAACAAAGTGGGCAATATGGACTTGTCAATTATTTTTGTGTACAATTAAACTGAGACCAAGAAACATTTCTAACGTCAAATTATTTGGACAAATGTAGAATTGTGGTTGTTTGGATAGTTTGACAAAATACTAACACAAGTCTTGAGTAGTTTTTATTTAATTGGATTATACTGGTTAGTGGTTTAACAATCGATCTGATCCTAATTTGTTGGTCTAAAACACCAACAACTCGAGTGAGATGGAAACTTAGTTAATCTTTACTTATCCCACAAAATTTCAGAGCATCTAGATAATTTATTTTCATTTACTTAAAATATATAGTTGGTTATCCAACAAATAAAGTTGGTAACAAACTCATATTAATTTGCCTAATGGCATTGGACTGTCATATAGATTATGTAGTAATTAAGCACTTAAGCTAGTGCATTATGTGAATATTGATTTAGATCATCTACTTAAAAGTTGAAATCAGTGGATTGAATGTACGTTTTGACTGCTGCTTAGGGAGCATATATATGATAAAATTCAAATAGACTATAGCTAAATAATACTCTCGATCAACCATATCGAAGTAGGGAAATAAAAACCTTTTAGGATGCAACGAACTTCGATATAAATACTACAAAGTATGAATCTATTGATGGTTCTCTATTCGCTAATCGACTACTATAAACATTTTAGATGGCAAAATTATCTAACTAACTTAGTTTTTCAAAAAAAAAAAAAAAATGTTAAACTTTTTACAAGTTTTGAGAATAAGTAAGAGTTTTGGTCCATGATTGTTTATTAAAAAAAAAATATATATATATATATATATATAAATAATATTAAACCAAAAGCACAACAAATCAATAGAATATGTGAAAAAGAAATCATGAAAAGATCACGAAGAATTGTTAATTAAAAATTTAGAATGAGTACAAGAGTTAAGAGAACGTAGCATATAAGAAAGGAAAAACGGAGGATCCTAATGAGAGAGTGTAGAAGAAACAGAACGAGACAATGTGCAATGCGATGGTTTAACAACTCCCACTGATATTCCAACGAAGCCCATGCCAATAGTTTTTACTTTTTTAGTAGCTCTTCTTTGATAGGACATCAGCAATATATATTATAATTTTATAATTGAAAGTCGTCAAATATTGACAATATATTTGTGTATATACATAGTTTTGTCTCCTTTTGTTTTCGTTTTTCTTGGTTTTTCACAAAAATAGTAACCAATAATTTTTACCCTCTGGCTTTTGTTGTACATTTCATTTTTTACTTTATTATGTATCAGTTATCAAGGACTCTTTGTTTCACCACCCTTAGAGATTGTTTTTCTTAAAATATACCACCAGAAGATATTAACATGTTTTCTAACTTTGAATCTCATACAAAAGAATATCAATTTTTTTTGTTTGGTTCGCTTAGTTATATTACAGAGTAGGAAAACTGTGAAAACAAAATATACATAATGATTCTACATGATTTTTATGCTTGTTTGCAGAATTGCTAAACAAAATAAATAATGATTCTACATGGTTTTTATTAGTAAAATTAAAATGACATAAGTAAATATGATTATTATATCATCATGTAGTTTATCAATTTAGACCACAAACTTTATTAGAAGAAACCAATAACACATCATCCATATTGTTTCAAAATTTAAAAAAATGTCACTTTTCACTTTACAAAAATGCCACATTTTTAAAATTTTTACAAAAATACCATTTTTTCAAAATTATTTTTTCTTTATATTATTTATGTTTGGGTTAATTATATTCTATTAGGGTTTAGTTTTGAGTGTTTAGGGGGTTTTAGGTGTCAAAACATTTTTTAGGGTTTAGAATTTTAAGATATAAGCTTTATAAATATATAATTAGTGACATTTTTATAAATGGACACTCCTAATTGGCATTCTTACAAATGTGCACACAAAAAATGGTATTTTTGTAATTGCTCCTTCATTTTATTAGGAGTTTAACATTATTATTGTTCTACAAAAATAAAATAAAATATTTTTTTCGTTTCAATACAAAATATCATTTATTTGTATATATCCCTGTTGCGTTATCTCCATTTATAATATGCGATATTTTAACACCATTTTTTCAAATGATGATTTTTTTGCTTCACTAATTTTGAACCATGGGTTATATCCGTTTGAGTTTGTTCTACAATATCATGTCAGATTTTGAATTTTTAACTAAAAACAAATCATTTACTTATATGTTAGTGTTAATACTATTTTACCTGTTAATATGAAACATTTTTGAGACACTAATAAATTTATAGACATCCAACCAAACCATCCATTTAAAAAAAATAAACTAAAACGAGGGAGTCCTAGAGCATGTTTAGTGGTGATTCAATGTGGGTATCATTAAATATAAAATTATTAAAATTTGAGTTAAAGGAAGAAAGAGAGTGTTTTTGGTTGAAATAGTGGGGTGTATTGAAATATAAAATTTGAATAAAGAGAAGAGATAGTTGATATTTTTGGAGAGAGGATATCAAATAGTTGATACTTTTGATATTTTTGAAGAGAGAAAGAGAGAGTGTATCAAATATTTTTAATAATTTTATATTTAAAGAGAGTAAAAAATTAATAAAAATTGAGTAAAATAATGAAAAAAAGGTATAAAATTGAATAAAAGAAAAAAAAAATGTGTTTTTAATATTTGTTTATTCAACTAATACTCACTTGTATGATGGATGTTCATGCTCTTACGTAGTCAAATACTCTATCTACTACTATTATTTTAACATTTCGTGAAAAGGGTCTTTAATATTTTTACGTGAATCGATATCCCACGTAATATGTTGTGCTTTTAATGCAAAAAGAGAAAGTCTCTTATTACAAAAAAAAAAAAGCTTAAAGAAAGATTGATAAAGGCTAAGAGTGTGTGTTAAACGAATGATGATGATGTGAAGATTCTCCTCTCTAGGGTCAAAAAGTAAAACCCAATTCTCTTTTTTTTTGCTCTTCTGTGTATATAATCTCTGTGTATACGCGCGTGAGAGAGACATAGAAAAGAAAAAAAAAAAACATCAAATCTTTGCTACATTTCCTTGGCTGTATCCGTATATATGTTCTTTCTTCTATAGCAGAAAGAAAAATTAATCGCTATCAGAAACTCAGATTTGTTTTTTCAATGGTGGAACAAGACAAGTGATTTTTTGTTTTTCCTTGGAGTTTTGTTTCTTCTTATGATTCATAAATCTGAGGAACACACATCAAATCTGTTTCTTTCTCTGTCTTTAAGCCAAAACCCATTTACAGATTCTTCTTCGTTTTCTGTTCTCGCTTTGAGATCAGTAAATACAAAAAGTGAGCTTAAGTTTCTAACATTTTCCTGATTTTTAGAGCTTCCATAGATCACTCAACGGATTTTCTTCTTTTTATTGGTTACAGGGAATTCTTAGAGATGGGATTTGAAGACAAGAAAATGCAGAGACAGAGACACAAGCGTTCGAAGAGGTTTGGCAATTTTACGACTTTCTTACTTACCTCTGTTTTAGCTTTCATGTTACTTGTCTCTGATGGGTCATTCGACAAGTTGGGTAGTTGAAATTTGCTCAGATGCAAAGTAATTTCGCTGCTAGATGGGTCAAAGTTTCTGTCTTTGTTGAAGAATTTTAGGATTAGGACTAAAAGATCCAACCTTTTGTGTACTTTTTCCTAGATTGTGGGTTTCTGTCTAATTTTGCTTAGAATCTTTCTTTATCTTTAGTGGGTTTTTAACTGTTTTGATTGTTTTTTGTTTTTGGTATCTCGATCGCTTATTGTAGTTGCAATGTTCTTGAAAAGAAGAGGCTTGAAGAGGATAATAGCATTGATTGTTCTCTGAATCCTTCTCAACGCTTCAAGCTCGTGAGTTTTAAAACCAACTGACTTTTGATTTTAACAATTCTAAAGAACAAGCGATTCTTACTTTTTCTCTAACTGACTTTTGGCAGGACTTACCTCGCTGCTGCGATAAATCTGTCGAAACAACGAAGAAGAATTTATTGCCGGATGTAAAAGTCCAGAGCTCTCTGAAGCAAGAGGTTTGTATTTGAACTTTTGTGTAGCTCTCTCTATACTCTAATATGATTTGTTTCATTCAAATGATTGGTTTCTTTATGGTCTTTGGTTTTGCATTCAGATTCTAGAGCTTGAGAAAAGATTACAGAACCAGTTCGATGTCCGTGGTGCTTTAGAGAAGGCATTAGGCTATAAAACACCTTCTCGAGACACTAACATGAAGCCCGACTCTACCCAAAAGGTAGACAGACAATCGATTTCTTTACGTAAGTAGGTGATGGAGCGTTGCTATTGTGCAATTCACCAAATGATTCTTATATTTTGCAGCCTCCAACAGAATTGATCAAGGAAATCGCTGTGCTAGAGTTAGAAGTTTCACATTTGGAACAGTACCTTTTATCTTTATACCGTAAAGCATTTGATCAACAAACATCTTCCGTATCTCCAACATCGAAACAACAGAGCTCGAGTTCACCTAAATCAACTCTCAGAGGAAAACGTCTAGACTTCTCAAGAACACCTGATTCTCGTTGTTTCTCCTTTGACAACAGACTGAACAGTCCATGTTTGGTCAAGAAGGAACCAGATTCATCTAGCTTTAGAGGCAGACAAGAAAACTCAGCCACGGAATCTCGTTGTTTCTCATTTGACAAAAGACTGAAGGAACCCGGTTCTACTGCTCGTCAATTCAATCAAGAAAGCTCAAGAATGGATTCTCAGTGTTTCTCCTTTGACAATAGACTGAAGGAACCTTGCTCTGCTGCTCGGCAATTCAATCAAGAAAATTCAACGATTGATTCCCGGTGTTTCTCCTTTGACAATAGACTGAAAGATCAATGTTTTTCCGAGAAGGAGGACATCGATTCATGTGTTCGCCGCTGCCAATCCTCGCTTAATCAACGTTCCACGTTCAATAATCGAATATCTCCACCAGAAGACTCGGTATTTGCCTGCCACTCCCAACCATTGAACATAAAAGAAGTAAGTATAATCGCAATGCTTCGATCATCTTGTATTGACATCAGAGTTTATAAAGTCTGTGACTTTATTAACTTTTCATGAAACAGTACATACAAAACGGATCAAATACCGCAAGTCTTGCACGGCACATGGGAACTCGAATATCCGATCACATATTTATGACTCCAAACAAGTTATCAGAGGAAATGATAAAATGTGCATCAGCTATATACTCCAAGCTCGCAGATCCACCATCGATAAACCACGGCTTCTCATCTCCAAGTTCATCTCCATCATCAACAAGCGAGTTTTCGCCGCATGACCAATATGATATGTGGAGTCCAAGCTTCAGAAAAAACTCGTCTTTCGATGATCAATTTGAATTCAGCGGACCATATAGCTCAATGATCGAAGTGTCAGTCATTCATCGAAACCACAGGAAAGGACGTGACCTTGACCTGATGAACCGAAACTTCAGGTCAGCCTTTGAATAGCAGCTATCCGAGTTTTTCATCGTTCTTTCCCTCAGTAGTATGCTGATACAAGTCATTGGTTTGTACTTATACAGCTTGCTTATTAAGCAACTGGAAAGTGTTGATCCCAGAAAGCTGACACATCAAGAGAAACTGGCGTTCTGGATTAACATACATAACGCACTTGTGATGCACGTATGAAGTTTTCTCCCTGTTCCTTTGATCTAACCTATGTCTTCTTTTTTACTGTAATTTTCTTAAACTTATACTGGGTTTTGACCATTGCAGACATTTCTTGCAAATGGGATTCCACAGAACAACGGGAAGCGGTTCTTACTGCTCTCCAAGGTAATATTATCAACACTTTTTTTGGTTTACTTCAAGAAGATATATTAAAAACCTAAACTTTTTAGTATGATACTGAAAATTTTTGGTCTCTGCTCATATTTCAGCCAGCTTACAACATAGGAGGTCGCATGTTAAGCATAGAAGCGATACAAAGTTATATTCTTCGCATCAGGATGCCTCGTCCTGGCCAGGTTGGGCCTTGTTCTCGCATATTTCAAAACCAGAAATTGTCAATGTGGCTGTTCCTTAAAGTTTCTCTCTTCTATATGTAGTGGCTGAAGTTATTACTCATTCCGAGAAAGTTCAGAACGGGAGATGAGCATCAAGAATATTCCCTTGACCATTCTGAATCACTCTTATACTTTGCCCTTTGTTCAGGCAACCATTCTGATCCAGCGGTAAGTAGAGAAAGCTTACCACTTTGTTATCTAAATAGTAAAATGAAAGTTCTTGAATGAGTATTTTCTTGAATGAGTGTTTTCTTGGCTTCTAGATTCGTGTTTATACGCCCAAGGGAATATACCAAGAGCTAGAAACCGCAAAAGAGGAGTACATACGCGCAATGTTTGGGGTTAAAAAAGACCAAAAACTAGTCTTACCAAAGATCATTGAATGTTTTAGCAAAGACTCGGGTTTGAGTCAATCGGCATTGATGGAGATGATTCAAGAATGTCTCCCTGAGACAATGAAAAAAACCATAAAGAAACTTAACTCAGGGAGATCCCGAAAGAGCATTATCGAATGGACGCCTCATAGTTTCGGGTTTCGGTATTTGATAGCTAGAGAACTTGTTAGATGAAAGATTTCATGTGTTAATTTCATGTGTTCCTCTTGATAAGGGTTTTGATTTGCAGGCTATATTTGTTTGTAATGCATTGGTAAAACGTATAGGAGGATTGTATTGCAAGTGTAGAGAGTAGAAATAGAGATAGAGGAAAAACTGCTTGCCGTTTTCCGGTTACCAATCCGGGATGATGTTTTGGCTTGTGTTGCTTTCTTTTAGAAGAATAGGTGTGTAGTGTACATACTAAATTAATTCCCTTATTTATTTATTTTTATTTGTGACAGTAACGACATATTAGTTAAAGTATTGTTTCGCCGACTGTATTATTTGGTCTTTTCGTCTTAAGAGTTGTGCTTGTCTTTCTTTGTTTGGAATTTGATCGTTTTGTATTTCTTGTGTTTCCCTTTGTTTGGGCTTTGCTTTGCGGTATTCTTTTGGGCTTTGCTTTCTTTGTTTGGGCTTAGTTTCTAAAGTGATTCATTTCTGTGCTAGCATGGCTATGGATGGGTTTTCTCTACCGGCTATTTTCGTTGTGTAAAACCAGCTTTTAATGTTATAATCGACCATATGTAAAAAAAAAGGTTAAAGTATTGTTTCTTCTCGTATTTTGATCAGAGTTCGCGTTTCTTCTTCCTTAATACGATTTGAATAGAGTGTATTTACATAAAATTCAATTCAAGTGTTTCTTCTCCATATGATTAGTAACTTTCTTTCCCATATAGATATTTCATTTTGATAGCACTTGACAATTAATATAGGTTTGGTTCCTTGGCCTCTAAAAGAAGTTATGTGGTTGTATCAAACAAATCCATACATCGAGAGCTTTCTGATAAGATATGTGTTTCAAGCTACTCTATCATGTATGTAGAGAACGAAATAGTTGGAGGCATGGAGATCAACCGTACCCTTTGCACAGTCTTACCGCGATCATTGACAAAGCAATAAGGAATCGTATCAGCTCCATACGCAGAGAGGATAGTCCCTCCAAGCAGGGACTCGTAGTTTGGTTCGGAGCTCGCTTTACCGCTTATCAAGTAACCATTGCATAACTGGTTTCGTGCTTTGTTTTTTCACTCTAATGTTCGGTTAAAGTTTTAAACAAATGATGCACTTGAAGTAAAAAAAAACTTTGCATTGGAATAACTTTTACATACTTTTCAAAAAAAAAAAATTATATATAGCTTTTTTTTTTTGTTGTTACATGAAAAAAAATAGGAACAATTGCAAAAATGCTATTTTTGGGGTGTACATTTGCTAGAATGTCACTTAGGGGTGTCTATTTGCGAAAATGCCATTAATTATTGATTTTTAAAGTTTAAATCTTAAAATTATAAATCCTAAAAAATGTTTTGACCTCTAAAACCCAACCCTAATACAACATAGTTAACCCAAACATAAATAATATAATGATTTTTTTTTTTGAAAAATGGTATTTTTGCAAAGAGTTTAAAAATGTGGCATTTTTGAAAAATGACACTTAAAAAGTGATATTTTTTTAAATTTCTAAAAAAATATATATACAAAAGTGTCTTTTATATATCTATATATATATATATGCGATTGCTTTAAGATTAAAGTTGATGAAATTTGAACCTTTCACAAATTTGAGAAAACTCTCCATATTGATTATGGTTCTTCGAATATATATACAACTTAGTCTAGATTTCGATCTCGGGTCTTATTATAAAACGAAAACAAAATAATTGATTATGGTTGACATGATTTTTTTTTGTTTTGAAATAAATGTTAAATTATATTCAAACCAAAAAACTTGTTTTACATGAACTGCATTTGTTGTTTAAATTTAATCAGCAAAAAGCTCAGAAAATAAACGCAAAGATGGTTGACATGATTAAATATCTCTTTAACAAAAAAATGCTGGTTTAATATCTATACTTAACTTTTATTTATGTCAATAACTCACATGAATGAATGATTGAATTCTATCAGACTTAGATTTATGTACGTGATTACACGACAACATAATTGATATAAATTGCTAAATTACAAGTTATAAATTATAATCACCCAACAATCAGGTACAATTACAATCAATGGTTTCAATAGTAGTATCTAAAAATCGAAGAACTTAAATCCAAACGAAACTAATAGTCAAGATTGAACACTCTGAAAGTCTTATTCCGTATAAAAAATATTTTTAAAAAGTGTTTTTCAAATGAGAAAATGTTTTGGGGGCAATTGCAAAAACATGGCCGGTCCTGAAAAAATGAGGGACAGAAGCGAACCTAAAACCAGAGGCCTTTGTTTCACAGTACAAAACCATAATCAAACGCATTTTCTTTAAAATGACTTTAAAAATTCAAAAGTAGTTAAATGAAACACAAATTCTCCAACAAAAAGCAGTCTGACATTGATAATAAAATATACCTATTCTGAAAAATTATCCTTGTTCCATTTTTTCCAGCAAAGTTTTGTTGAAATCCCTAAAATTTTTATAATAAAATTATTTTACTCATTGATTTCAACTATAATCTGATCATAAACATAAATTATCATTGTTGACAAAAAAAAAATGTCATGTTCAATAGAAAGAAAATGAATCAAAGCAACAAAAAAGCCTAACAGAGAAGAAGAAGAAGTTAAAGAGTCGAACAAAAGAAAAAGGAGAAAAAAAAAGAAAATATTTGATTATAATTAAGTGACAATTACTCAAAATGACTCAAAACTATAAAAAAATAACTAGACTAACCCACCCAAAAAAAAAATTATTAGTTTAACTCACATTTTAAATAAAAGATCTCTCACATTATAAACTTTATCATATTATCCAAAATGCCATTTATATTTATTTAAAAAAATAAATCTGATTTTAATAGTTTTGTTCCCTAAAAATTAAAACATCACAACAAACACACGAACCCTAAAACTGTCATCAGAAGTCGGAGGCCACGGCGAGGCAACAAACACACAAAGTCAGCACGACGATCGCGTTTCGATCTTCAAGGTACGAGACTCGCGAGAATCACAAGGTTTGATCGCGGTGCAAGCAAATTTCTGGGGGTAAGCAATTCGATTCTTTTTCTTCACGATGTAATTTAGGTCAATTCCTTCGGTGCTTTGATTTGGGATCATGGGTATTACAGATCTGGGATCATGGGTATTACAGTGTTTGATTTTTTGCTCATCTAGTTGGGAATTTACCTCTATTTTCTGCTTCCGCTGAATCTGATTTCTTCTTGTCAATTTCGAACAAGACCGACCCTTTTTGCTCTCTAAATCTCTTCTAGTAATTGAGTTTATGTTTTTGTTTCTTGGTCCTTTAATCCTTGCTTGTTTCTGTTTCGGATTTGCTTAATTATCTTGAGAGTCTCATTAGCTTGTTCGATTATGTTGTTGAAGTTGAAATATAGATCCTAGTGCTCTGATTGTTTTTTGGAATTGTGAGTATGAAAGAATTGTTTATTAGTTAATCGGTTTGAATATTGCATAGATTTTATATTAGCTATCAAAGGAAGATTTTTTACATGAATTTGGTGGGTGTGTTCCTTAATTCTTTTTCAATTCTAAGTGGATTTGGATGATACTATGTGTTAATTAATTTTGATGAGATTTGGATCATAAAGCTCCATACTTGGTCTTATCTATGATGATATAGTAACAAAGGCTCAATATTTAGGGAAGATCTCTTGGGGGTTTCGATGATTTTCTGTGTGTGTGACATTTTAAGAATCTGACATGTGGGGGAACATTACACTTGCCTCTGAATGGTGGAACAAACCGTTGGTTAGGCACCATTTATTTTTTTCCAATGATTAATGATGTTGTTTTTTATGTTTCTTTTAGGAATGGCACCCTCAAGTGGAATGCGTAATTACCCTCAGCGTCTCTATGAAGAAGGAAATTCTCTATTACAAAATAGAAGCATTAACCATAATTGCTTCAGAGCCAAATTTGCAATCATAAAAGATGGATTAGGAGACGATGTTTGGTCAGATTTGAGGGATTCGTCTGTTGGAGTGTTTATCAAGTTTGCTGAAATGAAGTACGTATGGGCTGCTGGGAGGGTGCATTATTTTCTCACACATCAGTTAGCAATCCAGAACAGCCATGAGATATGGTCATTGTTTGGTGGTCGCCCAATCAGATTCTCTTTGAATGAATTTGCGGACATAACAGGGCTGAACTGTGATCCTTTTGCTCAGAATGACGAGTTGGATGTTGATCACACGGATTTCTGGAAAGAACTTGGACTGTCAAGCTCTGATGGTCCAACGTATACGGAATTGGTTGAGTTAATGTCTAAATGCGTGACATGGAGTAAGCAAAAGAGGCTAATGGTTGGAAGGTTAGTCGTTCTTTCTGTTGGAGTGTATGACATCAGTCATGGGTCTAGGATTCCTTTATTGAGTGCGAAAAGAGTTCTTGATTCAGTTGCTTTTGAGAACTATCCATGGGGTCGAGTGGCGTTTGATAGCCTCATTCGTTCGATAAAGGTTGTTGAGTACCATAATGACTCCTATTGTATACATGGATGTGTTCAAGTGTTGTTGACATGGATTTATGAGAGTGTTCCTGGACTTGGAGAAGCATATGGTAAGAAGAAGGAAACCACAGATGTTCCCTTACTCAGTTGGGAATCATCTCGTACTCGTTTCAATTTCCAAATGTTCATAGATGAAGAGAAGGCAGCTCATGGAGAGGTTAGTGTTTCTTAATTTGTTGGTGATATGATTACATAATCATAAGATTAGATAGTGATTAAAGTATTTAAACCATAAACTATGCGAGAAATGTGTACTTTAGAAATGTGACTCATCTCTTGCATTGATTAATGTCAATTGATTTGCTTAACTTATGTGAGAATGTTAGTTTTCCTTGTTATCATGTCACTGGAAAATTTTAGCAGCTTAAAACTCCATATGTAATAATCAATTGTAATATATTGTACATCTTTATTTGACTATCTCAATGGACCCATAAATTTATAATATAATAAATTGGTTTATACGATCATATAATCAATGACTGTTTTTGCAAAACTTACATTGTTATGTTGTAGGTGCGTGTGAAGCATATGATCCCAGTGTCTGAAGAAAACATGTATCCGATTTGGAGTGATGATAGTGATCAGCTTGCAGAACCAGCGCTAGACAACCTTATTAGAGATATCATTAATGGTTGTTTGCCTATGAATGTTTGGGATGGGGCAGAAGCTGCAACTAATGGAAAGAAAACACGAAAAGAACCATCTACAATAAAAGAGGTTGGCAGTACAAGTTCTAAGAAGCTGAAGAAAAAAGGTTTAGAGGAAGAAGATGCAGAGGTTAGTTCCTATTTACTAAGTCTATTAGTATTATATCTTGATTTTGAATTGGTTAAAGACCAAACAGTAGCTTCTTTTTTTTTTGGTTAATAAAAAATAATTCAGCTAAATAACTAGGTGTATGTAGGTTATAGAGGACCAAGTAACTATGGCGGGTATTTTGAAGATCATGGAAAAAATGAGTAATACAATGGAAACTATGAGGAAGGATTTGAACAGCAGGATGGATGCATTGGATGAAAGGCTAAAGTCACATGAGACATTGGAGAAGGATTTGAAAGCAATGCAAGTTCAAGCTGCTGCTGTAGAACTGCGATTGAATTCAGTTGAAAAGGGCTTCAAAGACCAAGAAGTTCGATTGGAAGCTGTTCAGCCTAATGAAGCAGATAATTCATGAAACAACCCGACCCGTTTTTTTTTTTTTTTTTTTTTAACATTGGATTCGAATTAACATTCTCATAAATGCTAACTCTCAATAACCCAATCAACCAATTAATCAAACAGCGGAAAACAAGACAAATAACCCAATAAACCATTCAATAATTCCATCCATAACAATAATCAAAAACAACCAATATCAAATCCATGACACAATTCAATATCTAAACCAGTTCACTCTCCACACCAGAATCACTAACATCCTAGCGGTGCTAACAACCTACTTCACTCAATCGAGACACTAGATCATCTCCGCTTCCTTGCCCGATCCCACGATCACACTTTCTCTTTACCTGCAACACATGGCAAAAAGAGTTGCGTGAGTATTATCACAAATACTCAGCGAGACGGTCATCCCATCTACAGATTATATGATCAGGCATAAAAAGAATACAATACCAGGGTGAAACAAGCGGCACACACAAACAAGCAAACAGAACAATAAACAGGCCAGCAGCCTCTGTGTCGATCGACATAGCCTCTAGGCGTCGATCGACACACGACTGTCTGCTGCGTCGATCGACACAACCCACGTGTGTCGATCGACACGGCACCTGCTGATCGAAGGATCGAGCCTATCCTCTCATGGCTCCGATCCAATCGACCCCAGTCGATCACCTGAAACATATCAACACATAGCACACCACATACATACCAAATAACAGCAATCAAACGCATCCTATTCAACCTACACCTGATAATCTATGGTCACGCACTCACCTCAAAGGATCGAAAAGAACGAATGAACGATGTTTACTAAAACCCCCGTTCACGACGAACCACTGGTCCAATTCCAAAACAGGCGACTGTTCCGGAAATTAGATACACACAGCTACGAGTCAGTATGCGGATCGCCCCCAGACTCCTTCTGGTTCGGTCAAAAATTCCCTCTGAACCCGATTGATCGCAGACAACAATCTGCACAAACCCACCGAGTTCAAACAGCCATAACTCGGTGAATAATCAACCGAAAGATGAACCGTTTTCGCCTATAACACGAGCAGAGATTGGAGAACTTACCCTCCAAAAATCAGCCCAAACCGCCGCGAAAAGCCCCGCCGTTTGCCCTCTCAAAGATCCGATCAGAAGCTGTCTCACACACACAAACACTTAACTCTTCTCTCAACAATTCTCTTCTGATTTCTGATCCAACAAAACGGCCAGGATTCCTGTTCAGCCTTTTATATCCAACCCTAGGGTTCTCCCTTAACCAACACGCAAACCGTGCGATCAACCCGACCAAAACCAACTTCCAATTCTCACTTCAAAACCGTGTCGATCGACACTCACTCTGTGTCGATCGACACAGACCTCACTGGTCGAATCCAACATGCGAACAAACACCCGTGTCGATCGACACACACCTGTTGCGTCGATCGACACCCTACCAAAAATCCTATTTTTGGATCACGGGCGTTACAATTCTCCCCCACTGACAAGGATTCGTCCTCGAATCACAAGCCAATAACCACTCAGATCCGTGCTAAGGTCACCACTTAAGCTCAGAAACCCGACCCAACTTTCCCGGAGATACACCACAATGTATCGTTGTAGTCCCGGCCCAGTCTGCCCGATCGATCGAACAACAATCAGACAAGAACATGTCCGACCCACCGTAGACCCGGCATAAAGGACTAACTGATCGTGCAACAATCATACAAGAACATGCACGACCAAGACGCTATATTTCTCTCCGAAATTGCCCGAATCAAGGTTCCAGCACAAATACTAACCCTAGACCAGACCCTACCATCCAACCCACACACTTGACCCCACCGGTCAACCCACCTGAGATCCTTCTCGATCCCCGATGGCCATTCGGTCACCCACTTGCAACCTGCTCAGACGCTATTGCTCATATTCATACTCATGACTCGTACACATATACACCACACCTACTCACATGATCGTCACCCTTTGAGCTACAGTGTGCAGAGAATCCAGTATTCCCTGGAGAGACCCACTATCCCTCAAAGTACATGTAGGAGACCTACCGTCCCCAGAGGCCCACTACCCCTCGAGTGCATGCAGGGAATCCACTATCCCCTGGAGAGATCCACTATCCCTCAAGTATACAGGAACCCACCGTCCCTAGAGAGGCCCACTATCCCCTCGAATGCATGCAGGGAAACCACTATCCCCTGGAGAGATCCACTATCCCTCATATCTATAGGAACCCACCGTCCCTAGAGAGCAATACTCTGCAGCGTGCCGTCATAGGCATCTATCGACCAACACGCCTCCATGGCTCACCATGACATTTCTCCACTGGAATTACTCAACAACGCTGTAACCCCCACTAGGTTACCGTAACCCCCCACTAGGTTACTACACATAAGAACTCGCATCTTACGATCCAACAATAATAAGAAAACATATCTTATTAATCCCCAAAACGTACAATCGTTACAACACAACGAAAATACAACAACTGTAGCCACATGCTACAACAAAACCAACACCAGAAAAAGAAAGAACTCAAGCCTCCGCTTGCTTCTCGAACCACTTCGGAAACTTGGCCTTCCTCTTCACCTCCGGCTCCCAAGTCTCCTCCTCGACACCATCGCAGTCCCACACGACTCTCACCAATGGTATCCTCTTACGACGCAGAACCTTGACTCTCCTCTCGAGAATCCTCACAGGCCTCGCCGCTAATGTCATGTTGGGCTGAAGATCCTCTGGGATCCTAGCCAACACCTCCTCAGACTCATGTAGACACTTCCGCAGCATCGAAACATGAAAGACATCGTGAAAAGCCCTCATACTCTGTGGCAACTCCAACCTGTAAGCTACCGTCCCAACCCGCTCAACCACTCTGAACGGACCCATAAACCTCGGACTCAACTTGTTCTCTGCAATGGATCTGTTAGGAGCCCTCAACATGGCTGCCTTGAGATACACCATATCTCCCAGCACGAACTCCAACTCCCTCCTCCGCTTATCGGCATAACTCTTCTGCCGATCCTGAGCCTCCTTCATGTTCAGCTTCAAGACACGGATCTTCTCCGTCGTCTCCTGAACGAAATCTGCACCAAACATGCTCCTCTCCCCCACCTGAGTCCAGCACAATGGTGTCCTACATGGCCTCCCATACAGAGCCTCATACGGAGTCATCCCGATATTCGCCTGATAACTGTTGTTGTACGCAAACTCTACCAAGCTCAGATGATCTGCCCAATGACCACTGTAGTCTAACACACACATCCTCAGCAAGTCCTCCAATGTCTGAATCGTCCTCTCAGACTGCCCATCCGTCTGAGGATGATATGCCGTACTCATATGCACCTTCGTGCCCATCTCGGCCTGAAATGCTCCCCAGAACTCCGAAGCAAATCTCGAATCTCGGTCTGACACAATGCTCGCAGGCACCCCATGCAACCTCACAATCTCCCGCACATACTTCCTAGCCAACACTGCAGCCCCATCCGTCTTCTTAATGGCCAGAAAATGTGCTGTCTTGGTCAGACGATCCACAATCACCCAGATCGCATCATAAGTCCGCGAGATCGGCAAACCTGTCACAAAGTCCATAGTCACCATATCCCACTTCCACTCCGGCATAGGCAGACTCTGCAATAACCCGCTCGGAACCTGATGCTCAGCCTTCACCAGCTGACATACGTTGCACCTCGAAACCCAACTCGCAACATCCTTCTTCATCCCGACCCAGTGGTAGTACCTCTTCAAGTCCCGGTACATCTTGGTCGCTCCTGGATGAATCGACAGCATGCTCGAATGAGCCTCCCTCAGAATCTCCTGCCTGAGATGCTCATCCTTGGGTACACAGGCCCGACCGTTCACCAGTATCATCCCACTTCCGGAGACCTGATACTCTGAACCCGCCTGCTGAGAAGCATCCATCAAACCCTGATCCTTCTCCTGAGCTACCCGAACTCTGCTCAACAAGTCCGCTCGGTTAGCTGCCTCTAACCCCAACGGCTCCTGCGAGATAACACACAGGCTCAACGCGCCAATCTCGCTCGCCAGCTCCTCCAAATCCCGTTCCTGAGCCGAAGCAACCCTCTTCCGACTCAACGCATCTGCAACCAGATTAGCCTTCCCCGGATGGTACTCAATCTCTAGATCGTAATCCGCTACCAACTCCATCCATCGCCTCTGTCTCAGGTTCAGCTCTGGCTGAGTGAAGAAGTACTTCAAACTCTTGTGATCCGTGAACACCTGGACCTTCCCACCATAGAGGTAAGATCGCCAGATCTTCAGGGCGAAGATCACTGCAGCCAACTCCAAGTCATGTGTAGGGTAATTGCACTCATGCTTCCTCAACTGTCTCGAAGCATAAGCAATCACCTTCCCCTGCTGCATCAGAACACACCCCAACCCCACACCAGATGCATCCGTATACACCACATATGGCTCGCCCGCATCAGGCAACGCCAAAACTGGTGTACTAGTCAGCATCTCCTTCAGCTGCCCGAAGCTCTCCTCACACTCTGCAAACCACATAAACTGAACATCCTTACCCGTCAACTTCGTCAACGCCTGCGCCATACTCGCAAAACCCTTGACGAACCTCCGGTAATACCCAGCTAATCCAAGGAAACTCCTGATCTCCGTCACATTCCTCGGTCTCGGCCAATCCCTAATAGCCTTGATCTTAGCCGGATCCACTGAAACTCCCTCGGCAGACACGACATGCCCCAGAAAACCCATCTTCCGCTGCCAGAAACTGCACTTACTGAGCTTCGCATACAACTTCTATTCCCGCAGCTTCTCCAGAACCAACCTCAGATGAACCTCATGTTCCTCCGGAGTCCTCGAGTACACCAAGATATCGTCGATAAAGATAATAACGAACTCATCCAAGTACTCCTGAAACACCCCGTTCATCAGCCTCATGAATGCCGCTGGCGCATTCGTCAACCCGAACGGCATCACCACGAATTCGTAGTGTCCATACCTCGTCCTGAAAGCCGTCTTCCTCACATCGGCCTCATCTATCGGAATCTGATGGTATCCCGAAGCCAAATCGATCTTGGAAAAACAAGTAGCCCCCCGCAACTGATCCAACAACTCATCAATCCGCGGCAGAGGATACATGTTCTTCACTGTAACCCGGTTAAGGCCCCGGTAGTCGATGCATAACCGAAAACTACCATCCTTCTTCTTCACAAACAACACCGGCGCTCCCCACGGTGAACTACTCGGTCGGATGAACCCCTTACCCAGCAAATCATCCAACTGCTTCTTCAGCTCTGCCATCTCCGCTGGAGCCATGCGGTAAGGTGCCTTAGATATCGGAGTAGTCCCAGGCTCCAACTCAATCGTGAAAGGATCAGACCTAGACGGCGGTAATCCCTGCAACGACTGAAACACATCCTGGAAATCCCGGACAACCCGAATATCAACCAAAGCGACTTCCCCAACAGACTCTGGCATCACAATCGTCAGCAAGTACGCCTCACAGCCCTTATCAATCAACTGCGCGGCCTGAATCGCCGAAATCATCAAACTCCCGGAAGTCGGCCTGATGCCCTGATAAACCAACCTCCCCGACTCACGCTCAAACACCACTCGACCTCGATGACAATCCAAATGAACCTTGTAACAATCCAGCCAATCCATCCCCAAAATGACATCGTACAATTCCACTGGACTGATAACCAAATCTGCCGGCATGACCTCTCCTGCCACCAGAACATCTACTCCACAAGCCCGCCCGAAAGTAGCCAAAGTCTTCCCTCCAGCCACTCTAACCACTCCCGGTTGCTCCCCGGAATCGCTCCGGATCCCACTGCACTCCGCACACTCCGGTGTAATGAAGCTATTCGAGGCTCCAGAATCGAACAAGACATGGGAATCACGCCCGCCTACTACTAAGGTCCCTACACCATTCATGTGTCACAGAGCCTAAAGTATTATCACAGATACAAGACTCCCAAAATAAGCAATTCACAACGTTAAAAATTAGAAATTCACCAAGTTAAGGTTTAAGTACCTGTGATCGGCCTGGCGCTAGGACCCCCCGTCTCCGCCGAAGTGAACACACGCGGCGCAGCAAGCTACCTCAACGGCTGCACATCAACCGCCGCCCCCTGCACCGGCTGCACCACTGCCACTGCCATCTGCAATTTGGGACACCTCACCCTAATGTGCCTCGTCTCTCCGCAATGGAAACACGCCTGTGTAGTCCGAACCTCTCTCCTCTTCGGACAAGCTGCCACCCGGTGCTCCGTGCTCCCACAACCATAGCACCCCGTACCACTCTGACCACTCTGGGCCCTCTGACCGGAACCCAAAGAGCCCTCCCACTTCCTCTTCTGTCCCTGAGCCGGCTTACCGCCCCGGCTCGCACCTGCCTGCTGCTGCTGCGGCCTCCTCTGCTGCTGCTGCTGCGGCCTCCTCTGCTGCTGCTGCTGCACCGGTGGGCTAAGCGCTGCAGCCAGCTCCGTCCCCATATCAACCTCAATGGCTGCCGCAGGCTCAACCAACTCCGCCCTCGTGGCGTACTTACGAGCCCTGCACAGTGTCCTCAGCACCGGTCTAAGTCCCTGCATGAACCTCCTGATCTGGGACTCCTCGCTCCCAAACTCTCTACCAGCATACACCAACAGCCGACCGAACTGCTCATCATAACCCCGAACCGAACTCACTCCCTGAGTCAGCGCTAAAAACTGCGCCTGCATCCGGTTCACCGCCTCCTGCGGAAAATACATGGCGTCAAACTCAGCCAAGAAATCCGCCCAGGTCATCCCCGCCTGCGGCCTCCTGCTCGTCACACCTCTCCACCACAGATGTGCATCACCCTCCAAATAGTAACCGCAAGGTCCACTCTGTATCCCTCGGGACACCTCAGCGCCTGGAAATTACGCTCCAGACGACTCCTCCACGCCGCAGCCTCCTCAGGCTTAGCACCGCCCGAGAAATACCCAGTAGTAATCATGTGCATATGCTCCAAAATCCTCAGGTAGGAAGGAGCCTCCTCTGCAGCTGCCACACCTGGCTGCCCCCGGACCACTGCTGGCTGAACACCCGCCGCTAACGGCTCAACACCAGCCACCCCTGGCTGTACACCCGGAGCATACCCCTAAGCCGGTGCCCCACCTGGCAACCGCTCAAGAACCTGAAACATCATCGCTTCCAAACGGTCTAACCGACCCTGAGCATCGCCCCCGCCAGGACCCCCACCTGGGCCCTGCGCCACACTGGCTAACTCTGTACCACTCAAAGGCTCTGGAGGTATCTGCGACTCTGCAACCTCCTCCTGCGTGGCCTCCTGAGTCCCACTCGACTCAACAGGATCAACCGCCGGTCCCCGACCACGGCCGCGACCATGCCCTCTAGCCCCACGGGCACCACGACCTCTGCCTCTAGCCATCTCCCACTGATTAATCACAGAAGACTAAGCATTAGAAACAGAAACCATAAACGAACACTTACCGTGGAATCATATTGAAGGCTCGGAGAAGATGATCCAGGACTCCAAACCCAAGCAACAATCAACTGACTAACTCACATAATCAATTAATACTATTCTACACAGTCAGCAATACATGCAGTTACTAAGTTCTCCCGCCCTAGAACCGTAAGGGCTCTGATACCAAATTGAAACAACCCGACCCGTTTTTCTTTTTTTTTAACATTGGATTCGAATTAACATTCCCATAAATGCTAATTCTCAATAACCCAATCAACCAATTAATCAAACAGCGGAAAACAAGACAAATAACCTAGTAAACCATTCAATAATTCCATCCATAACAATAATCAAAAACAACCAATATCAAATCCATGACACAATTCAATATCTAAACCAGTTCACTCTCCACACCAGAATCACTAACATCCTAGCGGTGCTAACAACCTACTTCACTCAATCGAGACACTAGATCATCTCCTCTTTCTTGCCCGATCCCACGATCACACTTTCTCTTTACCTGCAACACATGGCAAAAAGAGTTGCGTGAGTATTATCACAAATACTCAGCGAGACGGTCATCCCATCTACAGATTATATGATCAGGCATAAAAAGAATACAATACCAGGGTGAAACAAGCGGCACACACAAACAAGCAAACAGAACAACAAACAGGCCAGCAGCCTCTGTGTTGATCGACACAGCCTCTAGGCGTCGATCTGTCTGCTGCGTCGATCGACACAACCCACGTGTGTCGATCGACACGGCACCTGCTGATCGAAGGATCGAGCCTATCCTCTCATGGCTCCGATCCAATCGACCCCAGTCGATCACCTGAAACATATCAACACATAGCACACCACATACATACCAAATAACAGCAATCAAACGCATCCTATTCAACCTACACCTGATAATCTATGGTCACGCACTCACCTCAAAGGATCGAAAAGAACGAATGAACGATGTTTACTAAAACCCCCGTTCACGACGAACCACTGGTCCAATTCCAAAACAGGCGACTGTTCCGGAAATTAGATACACACAGCTACGAGTCAGTATGCGGATCGCCCCCAGACTCCTTCTGGTTCGGTCAAAAATTCCCTCTGAACCCGATTGATCGCAGACAACAATCTGCACAAACCCACCGAGTTCAAACAGCCATAACTCGGTGAATAATCAACCGAAAGATGAACCGTTTTCGCCTATAACACGAGCAGAGATTGGAGAACTTACCCTCCAAAAATCAGCCCAAACCGCCGCGAAAAGCCCCGCCGTTTGCCCTCTCAAAGATCCGATCAGAAGCTGTCTCACACACACAAACACTTAACTCTTCTCTCAACAATTCTCTTCTGATTTCTGATCCAACAAAACGGCCAGGATTCCTGTTCAGCCTTTTATATCCAACCCTAGGGTTCTCCCTTAACCAACACGCAAACCGTGTGATCAACCCGACCAAAACCAACTCCCAATTCTCACTTCGAAACCGTGTCGATCGACACTCACTCTGTGTCGATCGACACAGACCTCACTGGTCGAATCCAACATGCGAACAAACACCCGTGTCGATCGACACACACCTGTTGCGTCGATCGACACCCTACCAAAAATCTTATTTTTGGATCACGGGCGTTACAATTCAAATCCAAATGTAGATGATGAAGCTGAAAGTAACAATCCGGTAAGTACTTTACCTTTATCTAAGTTATTAAACTCGTTTTACATACTATTAAACTATCTTACACGCTTGTGCAGTCATGGATGGTGGAGGTGATTGAAACATCACAAGATGGGTTCCCATCTCAAAGAGTTGTGAAGAATAAGAAAAAGAAGGTGGCAGCAGCTGTGAATCCTGTGAAAGTGACAAAGATCAAGCAAGAAAAAACAGATAAAGACCCTGAGGAGACTTGGTCTGACCGTGCAGAAAATATGGATGATACTGCGATTGGTAACGCTTTGACAGCTTTACATGACAAAATAACGAACTTGGGTGCAGGGACGTCTAAGTCGAGGCGGATTCCACAATTGAGTTTGTCTCAGAAATTTCCATATGTAGGGAGCTCTACAGTTAAGCGCATCATCAAAACTGTCAAAGGTGTAGAACCTTCTCCTGCTATATATGATGCTTTCACAATGGTTGAAGAAGATAAACTGCAAACGCTACTGGACTTTCTCAAGCTAGCTGCGTAAGTTTTTTATTTCTGTTACTGTTTTAAATTATTTCTACAAACGCTACTGTTTCTTATTTCTGTTACTGTTTTAAACGATTCAAAACTTGTCTGTTTTAAATTAATCAATTGTTAATGATTTTTAACAGGGAAGAACCAAATATCAGACCCGAAGCAGATGAGCGTTTTTATTGGAAGCTTATTACTCCTAGGATTGATTGGCCAGATAAGGAATATGGATGGTTATCTGATAGAGTAAGTTTAAGTAATTTTTTTCAGATTTTGTAAGCTGTCACATATCTTCTTTAATTTACAATTCCTGTGTTTTTTTGTGTAGCACATGGGAGCAGCAATGACTATGTTCCGCAAAAGGCTTATGCGCGATCCATCTCCTTACTATAATCCACGCATCACGTTCTTGAGCCAAGATTTTGTGATGTCAATGGTTAATGAGTACAAGAAGTTGGAGCCATCGCGAAAATCTTATGTGTTCCGGAGTTTCTATATAGACTACGTCAAAGGTATAGCTCCTAAAGGATCACCAGCCAACAAGGAATGGTATACTCAGGTTGACCACCTCTATGCTTGTCACAACATCACCAGT
Organism: Arabis hirsuta; assembly: GCA_964056655.1. Classification (NCBI taxonomy): domain Eukaryota; kingdom Viridiplantae; phylum Streptophyta; class Magnoliopsida; order Brassicales; family Brassicaceae; genus Arabis; species Arabis hirsuta. The sequence continues at coordinate 16,835,098 of OZ053313.1, read as the reverse complement.
GACCATTGGGTAGCTCTAGATATCGACTTGGCCTCGCACAAGATTTTTGTGTATGACAGCATCCTGAGCTTGAAGGACGTCGAAATGATCGACCAATGTCGCCCTTTCGCCAGGATGATCCCTGCATTGCTGAATCTAGTGATTTCGAATGAAACGCGTAAGAAGTCGACTAGGCAGTTGGAGGTGAGAAGAGTCAAGACCGGTGTCCCAGTGAATGAAAATCCAGGAGATTGTGGTGTATACACTCTGAAATACATTGAGTGTCTTGCTCTCGGGAGCACATTTGATGGCTTGTGCGATAGTAACATTCAGGGCATCCGAATGAAGCTTGCTGCTGAGTTGTTCGACGAAGTTAGAGAGGAGACACAGGAGACACATGAGTTACGTGAACCACTACCTCCCCGAGTGGACATAACAATTCCTCACCTTAAGGATACTTAGTACTCTTTTCACAATGAAGTTTCATTAGCTTTTTTCATGTTATTGATGTAGTTTGAACCTTTAAGAATTGTTGGTTTTTGAATTTTCAGTGTTAAAACAGGTTTAGTACTTGCAGGTTTTTGTACGTACAGGTTTTTGTTTAGTACTTGCAGGTTGTTATTAAAACAGGTTTATGAATGTTTGCATGATACGTATTCTTCAAAGTAACATATGTATACTTGCATGATACGTATTCTTCAAAGTAATATACGTATACTCCTTATCACATGCAAAGTTACACATAGATTACGTATTCTTCTTCGTATAACACATGTAAAGAATAAAAACCAATTAGCTTCTAATTAACGAGAGAAACCATCAATGTTTAAAAAATTCAAATAATCAAATCCAACATAAACATCGTGCATAAGACGAGGAAAAAAAACCAGTTTATGAATGACAAGATTTTCGGTTATGTCCTACTTGGCCACAATTACCACATGTATGTTCCTTTCTTGGCCGTTTTTTTCAGTAGCAATCTCCAATGCAGATTTTATTCTTGATTTCTTTGGCCTACCTGGTTGTTGTTTAACCTCCGGTGGTAGGCAAATTTGAGCTGCGACATTTTCCGGTACAGGGAGAGCACAATCTCGTGGCATGATGGGATTTGCATAAGCGTTGTACAAGTAGGTCTTGTGGAAATAATGATGACACATTGCTATGCGAGAAATGTTCTTCTTCTCAGCCGCAGCGATTGCATGAGCACATGGCGATTTCTCCAAGTCAAACCTACAACACGTACACTTTTTGTCTCTAAGGTTTACAATACGAATAGACGACCCGCTCATCACTTGTACCTGATGAGCATCTATATCTTCGATGGTAAGAACCTTAGCATATTCTACACGATCCTACAAAATTAAAACAACACCATTAAGTAAATGATACCTACTAACTTGTTTCATACGAATATGTATTATAAATGTGTACCTTCAAAAGTTTTTCCACACCACGGGTTAAAGACGTTTTCATTTTGAGTGCATCACTCCTCCTTTCTGAAAACCATCTTGTCATCATGGATCTCACAACATCTAAGAGTTGTACAATAGGTAAACTTCTAGAATGTGATAGGACCCTATTAATTGACTCTGCAATATTACTTGTAGTCAAGTTGTATCTATCACCCAGAAAATGAACACGAGCCCACTGCCGAACATCTGCTTTTAGAAGATAGCTATGAAGTTCGGGATTCAATGCTTCAATCTGATCGAAGCAAGTTTGAAAATCAATGAGTCTAAAAGCATTTGCCGCCTTCTTAACCAACCCGAAGGCATCACGACCTTTAAAATTGACCAAGATGTTCTTGTACATGTGGTATGTGCATATTCCCCGACTAGCCTTTGGGTAAACAATCTTAATAGCTCTACCAATGGAATTGTGTCTATGAGAGATAATGGCAAGACTTTCGTCATCAGGAATCACAGAACTTAGCTGCTTGAAAAACCATTTCCACGATTCATCATTTTCAGTGTCAACCACAGCGAATGCGAGAGGAAATATTTGAAAATTGCCATCTTGAGCTGTTGCGGTAAGAAGAGTACCTTTGTATTTTCCTTGTAAGAAAGTACCATCAACCACAACAACTTTTCTCATGAATGGAAATCCAACAATGCTAGCACCAAAAGCTAGAAACAAATACTTGAATCTCTGCGCTGCATCAACTTCAAGTCGCGTGAAAGTACCAGGGTTGGCCCTTTTTATCATGTACAAGTAACAAGGTAGTTGTTGATATCCACTCTCTGGACTGCCACTAACCAACTTTCGAGCCCATTTAAGTGTCCGATAAGCCTTCCAGTACTCCATCTAATCAAATAAATAGTTTATTTCGCGAGCAAATAAGTGTAAACAGGTATGTAAAGACTGTTTTAAGAAATTTAAAACACAAATTAAATTCATACCTTCATTTGAAATCGTTTATTCATTGCCTCAGCAACATGCATTGGCAATACCTTGGGCCCAACTCCACCAACAAAATCTTTGTACAATGCTCCAAGTATATCAGGAGTTGCATGTCGAGCATGTGCAGAACGCTCAGTAACTGAACATGTATGTTCCCCAACAAACACACGCACATGAAATTTTGGATAATCTCTTAATGGTGTAGCTCTCAACCTCCATGTACATCCTTTTACCCAGCACTTGACAATCAATATATTTGGTGTTGATTTATCAACAGCAAAATCGAACTTCTGCACCACAGTTAGAATCTTCAACCGTGTCTCCAAGTGCTCTTTCGTTTCATAACATTGTCCAACAGATAAATCCAATGAAGATAATTCTAACATCGCATAATCAGCAACATCTTTATGATCATCAAGAAAAATACCTGAACTCCTTTTCTTTATAGGTAATTTCATTTTTCCTTCTTCTTCTGTCGGAATCCCATACGAACTGAAGTTCTCATCGTCAGAGTCAGTTCCATCAGAGTCGTCACAATAATCAAATCTAGGTCCATCATCATCTCCGTCTTTAGCAGCGTCGTGGCCAGTGTCTTCATCTTCGTTGTTCGAAACATGTTCCAATCCGTGAGCGTTGGCCAAATTAGGAGCGGGCTTCTCTGCATTAGCTTCTGGTTTTTTTTGTTTCCTTGATTCAGCAGTCTTGTTGTCTTCGACTTCAACACAAAGTCTCATGGTTTCCGTTTTTGATTGCCCGAAAAAAGCTTGAAGTTGTCTACCGTTTCCAATAAATACTGGTGGTGTATCTATGGATAATTTCTCAAATATCTTCTTCGGCAACATGTAACTTAAGACAACACGGCATGAACTATGATCCAACTCGTAATCCTCATAAACCATTCGAATGAAATCGTCATAGCTTGTGTCTCTGTTACCTTGTAGAATTCGGTTTCCTCTTTTTTTATCAACAGCAAATAACCATCTGTTGTTGTCAAACATCCACTTCCTACTTACAAGAATAATTTGATCCATAACCAGAGAAGAAGATGATAATGAGAGGAGATAGGAATAAAGGGAAAAAAATGAGGCTAAGAGGTGATGTTGATGATGATACAGTTGAAAAAACTCTATCAAAAATGGTTATGGAGGTTGCCGAAACCCTAAACATAAAAGGGAGTGGATTTAGGCTTAAATTACTCATTTTTTTACATAAATTCGTTTTAATTAAAATAAGTCTGCCATTACAAATATAAGTCTGTCACTACAGGAATTCTGGAAAAATAATTCTCTTAGTTATTCCTGTGACAAACAAATCTGCCATTATGTAAAATAAGGCTGTCAAAATTGAAACAAAAAATAAATCTGTTATAACTATAAGTAAATCTGCTATCACTATAGGTTACACTAGTAAGCAAATTTTACTTCAACAAATCTGTTATAACTTGACAGATTTTTCGTACATATAATAAGTCTGTGGAGTCGCACCTAACAAATCTGTGAGAAAAAAAAAAATAATAACGCCGATCACGTAAAAGTCTGGTCAAGAGTTGTTAAATCTGTGGTGTCATCATACAATAAGTCTGTCAGAAAACAATAAGTCTGCCATTAATTATAAATCTGTCGTACAAAACATAAATTTGTCATCACGTATACAAATAAGTCTGTCGTACAAATAAGTCTGCCGAAGTAAATCTGTCCTTACAAAAATAAGTCTGTCGCTAAAATAAATCTGCGGGTATAAAAACAAGTCTATCATAACATTGGTTTCAAAAATTCGGAGTGGCAGTTTCGTAATTTAATCAGAACGCTGTTTTTTTTTGTTTTTTTGGATTTTTTAATTTTTTTTCCTACAAAGAAAAAAAGGCTATTTTGGGTATTAAAAAAACTCATTTAACCCTCAAATTTTTAGATACATTCTAGTAATAAAAACATATTTATGAGTCAAATGAGTTTTTTTTGGTTTCTATATAAATCTGTTCCCATCACGTATTCACGTTAACATAAATGCCTTGGGCTTTTCGTAGGCTTGTTGTTTTGGGTAAAATCCATTTTTAATTGTTATATAATTAGAAATTGGGGGCCTTAAAAATTGGTAAAAAACGAGGGTCCAAGGTCCATGTTTTGTTGGTCTGTGTTCAGGCCCGGTCCTGTGCAAAAATGCTTGTATATTTGCAAAAATACCACTTAGAAGTGTTATTTTGCAAAAATGCCACTAATTATGAATTTTCAAAGGCTAAATCTTAAAATTATAAACCCTAAAAAAATGTTTTGACCCCTAAAACCCCTAAAACCCTCAAAACTAAATCATAATACAAACCCAAACATAAATGATATAATGAAAACATAATTTTGAGAAAATGACATTTTTGCAAATTTTTTTAAAAGGTGGCATTTTTGAAAAATGGCACTTGAAAAGTGGTATTTCTTAAAATTTCTCAAAATTTTTAAAGTTTTTTAATAAGTTATAAATTAAAATTATTGAAATGGTTTAAATAATTATATATATATATATATATTACATTTTTTATTTAACAATACCTTATATTTTGAAGAGAATAAAGTACTTTATAATTACGTCCCATGACCTTGTGATAGTGTAGTTAAAAAAAAAAATGCCATCGCATCTTTTCCCTCTCGGGTTTAAAACTCTCCTTTTCATCTAGGGGTCTCCTCTTTAGTGAAACTGAGTTTGGAACCTAATAACAGTCGTGATAATTTCATATATGAGTGTTTAAACAACACTCTTAAGGTTTTTTCATCAAATCTGGATCACTTTCTAGGGTTTGTTTTTCGTTTTCACTGGATTTTCTTCATTCCTTTCGAATTTCTTTCTGAAGCATCTCTTGTATAGGTTGAAGTTAGGTCTGGTGGGATTTTTGTTTGGTGATTTTGGTTGTGTTGTTCGGTTTCGTGAAGTTGCAAACGACATAGTTTGGAGTTACATTGTGTTTGGTTCAGCTGTAGTGATGAGCGCAGCCATGGACAGAGCTTTGGCTGGTTTGAATCTTGAAGATGAGGAAGCTCCGGCGGTGATGCCCAATCTCCCGGAATTCTCATCAGCTGTGGAAAATGTTAACAGTCTCATTGGTAGAATTCTAAACCCAGAGGGATGTAGGATGGCTAATCTCATTCTAGATCTTCCTCGGAAATGGCGGAAGAACGGGAGAGTCAGGGGTATAGCTCTCTCGTTGGAACGATTTCAGTTCTTTTTCAGTATGAACACGACTTGTTGGAGGTGCTAGAAAAGGGAGTTCAAACATACAATGAATGGACCTTGGTGAGGGAATGCTGGGTGGAAATCCCTCCTGCAGATCACCTTCAGTTCATTCCTCTATGGGTAAGAATTTGGAATATTCTGGTTAACCATTTCACAATACCAGCGATAACTTGGCTTGGGGAGTTCGCTAGTCAGGTCAAGCTTGTAGCCTTCGACCCCACTAAAGCTCAAAGACTGGATTTTGTGAGAGTCCATCTTAGGTTTGATGTCTCCAAGACCCTGAGAAAATCTAAAACCTTCTCTCTTCCTTCTGGGGAACCGGCTACAGTTTATTTTGACTACGAAAGAATTCAAAGAAGATGTTTCGAATGTCAAAGATTGACTCATGATAAAAGATAGATGTCTTTTGATTATTAAGAAACGACAAGATGGTGCTGCGGATAGAAGAGCTAAGATAGAAGTGCAGAAGCTGCTATCTCCACTCAAAATCCTCTCTGATTCGGATCTGTTGTATGGTGTTTTGACAGAGAACCAAGTGGGGATTAATCCTCTAACAGGCAGACCCAGGATAGCGGCTGATGTTTTGAAAGGAATCAGACAATATATTATGGTGAACAACTGAGATGCTAAGATAGTCAAAGTGGATAGGGTTCAAACCACAATTGGAGAGATTGAGAATGATCCAGTGGCTCAAAAAACCATACTCAGATTGGAGCATGCCCCTCTTGTTACTCATGATGTTAACAAGGGAAATGGTCTTGTTTTTTACAAAGACTCAACTAATTCCTCATCCCCTAAAGGAGTGAAGCCTGGTCCTGAGGACAGGCTCCTTGCTGATGCTATCAAATATGGTAACGCGATGAGATGGAAACCTGAATCTATGCAGGCTGCTAGTGCTGAGATTGATCAACCAAATAATCTCTCCTCCTTCTCCATTGGCTCAATGGCTAAAAGGGCTAGTCTCTTTGGAGCTGGCTCTTCCGGAGCCAAAGGGAAAGGGGTGAAGCCTAGAAGAAGACCTTAGAAAAGCAGAAGAAAGCCTAAAATCAGTGAAAACTTCATTGAGCCTGATAGAATTGATATCATTGGAGGAGCTGATGTGTGCAGAGTTTAAGATGCATACGCAAGCTTTATATTTATAACCCTAGGAAACTGCAAGTTCACAGTAAAGACAATTGTAGTACTTAGGGATCGATCCACTGAGGACTAAGTGATGAATGCACTACAAACCTATATGATTCCAATTAAACTAAGTGAACATATTATTTGGTTTTTGGGGTTTTTAATGAAACAAATAACAAAGCAATAAAATAAAGGGATAGATAGATCAATTAAGATGAGAAATCAAGCAATTCACAAAACATATGCAAACATAAGAAATCGATTTAGGGTTTTAAGACTAGTTGTTCTAGAACTCATATCACTAATGTAAGGTCATCCCACTGTCGTGACGTAACTAACCTTCTACTTTTTCTACCCTAATAGACTCAACTATCGCAGGTTATTATAAGGTGAAAACATGCTTTATGATCAAGATTGATTGTTCACTAGACTCCTTAACTAACCTATCAAATTGTTAAGATGTCTAACTCATCGAATACTAGGTCCGGAGATATAACAAGCTTTTGGAGAGTATATCAACCTAAGATTAACCCCTGGGTAGCTAAGCCAGTTCGTGCTTTGTTTATAAATAAAGATGAAGAATCGATTCTAGTATGAAACTCTAAACGATTAAGTATGTAAAAACATAGAATTAAGAAAGTGCAAAGAAATCAAATCAAAGCTAGTACTCTAAATGTTTTGCAACACGTAGCAGCAAGAGTAAAGCACATAAACATAAAGATAAATCATTGATCTACAAAGCGTAAGGAGTTAGATCTCATCTCTTCGCAATAGGGCAAAGTTAATCTATCCTCAAAGGGTTTTAGAATCAAATATGCATTAAGAACAAGAGAAAAATGAAATACATGTTTAGGTATTGATTTAGGCTGTTATGGCCAGCTGCTTAAGTTCCTAGAGAGGCTAAAAGCAAGTATATATATGGGTTTAAGTCGGCTAGGGCTTCTTCGGGCAAAAACGTCTTTTTGGTCGAAACTGAGGCAATACCGGTCACAATACCGGTCGGATTACGTGACCGGTATTTGAGACTTCTATGGTGCTTCTAGAAGGTCGGAAAAGATCTGGATCATTGGCCCATGGGCGGCCCGGTGCTTGGCTTCCTTGTGCACTCACTTCACTTCGAAGGCAGGTTGACATGTCCTAAGTGTTTCCAGTGTATCTTCTAAAGTACAGCTCCAATTGATGAAATTCCAACTTCATTGGAAAGCTAACTCAAAGGGATATCTCCATACTAAGTTTCGTTAAATTCTAAGTTGATTTGATCCTCTGTTCATCAGCGAAGTTCTGGCATATATGTTTTGTCCAGTTTGAGAATATGCATTATCTTCAAGATAAAACGACTTGATTTGGTTCTTTTGACTTGAATGAGTAGCTGCATCATAGGTAACACTATTTTTGCTCCATTTTACATTCTTTTGATGATAAAACCTGTTAAGACCTTAAAATCTACAAATACGAAAAAACTACCTGTTTTCGTCGAAAAACTTTATTAATATATATAAAAACCATAGTAAATAGATAGTAAAAGTGGTAAAATATTGGGTATATCAGGAGCCGCGGTGGATGCATGCATCAAAAAAAAGCCAGAAGATGAATTAAAGGATAGTCCTAAAGGTGCTAGTCGCCTCAAACCAGAGATGGTCCCAAATGAGGGACCGTCCACCATCTAATGAGCATTCTTAGTTGGAATTGTCAGGGTTTGGGGCGGCCTCAAGAACTGACAATTCCTAGGCTCATAAAAATGCGTAAAAAACACTTTCCTGAGCTTTTGTTTCTTATGGAGACTATGCACAGTAAGAAAGTTCTAGTTGACCTGCAAGAAGGATTAGGTTATTATTTTGTGTATACGGTTAATCCTGTTGGGAAATGTGGTGGCTTAACTCTGTTTTGGAAGAAGTCAATTCTTGTTTATATTAAGTATGCAGATAAGAATCTCTTGGACCTCTCTGTACAATTTAGAGATTCAGAATTCTTTTTGTCTTGTGTTTATGGTAACCCGAATATCAAGCTCAGACATTTGGTTTGGGAAAGGCTGAACAGGATTGGAATTAACAGGAAAGAGGCTTGGGGTTTAATTGGAGACTTCAATGAGATATTGCATGATGGAGAAAAGCTTGGTGGACCTAGAAGATCCCTTGAATCATTCCTTCCCTTCTCTGATATGCTTGAAATATGTGGAATGGAGGAGATTTCTAGTTCTGGAAATGGGTTGACTTGGGCTGGTAAAAGTTGTGACCTTTGGATTCAAAATCGTTTGGACAGATGCTTTGGCATGATCCTTCTTCCTTGTCAGTGTCTGATAGGATCAGAATTTACAGAAAGGAGTTAAGCAAATGGAAGAAATCCAATGAAGTTAACTCCAAGGAGAGAATCAATCTGATTCAGCACAAGCTTGATTCTGAATATGCTGCTCTTAATCCCTCATTTCAAAGGTTAAATTCTCTCAAGAAGGAATTAGTGGGTGCTTTGAGAGATGAAGAAAGTTTTTGGCAACAGAAATGTTAGGATAAATGGGCTCTTGAGGGAGACAGAAACACTAAATTCTTTCACGCATCAGTCAAGGGGGCTCGATCAAGAAATGGATTGGAAAAACTGTTGTATTCGGATGGAAACCTTAAAAGATTCGAGGCTTCAATGGGAGAGGTGGCTTCAAGTTACTTTAATAATCTTTTCACCTCATCTTCACCTAGCCACCCTTTGGATCTTCTGTCTGACTTTGAACCAAGAGTGACTGATTCCATCAATGAAAGCCTTATAAGCAGAGTTACTCCAGAGGAGATTAAAGAAACAGTTTTCTCAATCAAACCAAGTACTGCACCTGGTGCAGATGGGATGACCGACCTCTTTTATGAGAAGTATTGGGAGATCATTGGCCCTAAGGTAACAAAAGAGATCTTGAATTTCTTTGATACAGGTTCATTTCCTAGGGAATAGAATTTTACTCAGCTCTGCCTTATTCCAAAGAAGACTAACTCTCCTCACATGTTTGATCTTCGTCCCATTAGCCTTTGCTCGGTGATATATAAGGTTATCTCCAAGATCATTGTCTCTAGACTTCAGCCTCTGCTTCCAAGCATTGTATCAGCCAATCAATATGCTTTTGTATCGGATAGGCATATCTCTGACAACATTATTATAGCGCATGAAGCAGTCCATGCTCTCAGATCTCACCCGACCATCTCTGTGGATTATATGGCAATCAAGACTGATATGTCCAAAGCCTTTGATAGGGTGGAGTGGTCCTATCTTCATGGCCTTCTGTCTGCCTTAGGTTTTCACCCTAAATGGGTTGGATGGATCATGACCTGTGTTTCTACGGTAACTTATACGGTGCTCATCAATGGACAGGCTCATGGGAGGGTGGTTCCACAAAGAGGTTTGAGACAAGGACACCCCCTATCTCCCTTTCTATTTGTTCTTTGTACTGAAGGGTTAACCCATCTACTGAATAAGGCAGAGAGAGCAGGAACAATCAATGGTGTTCAGTTTTCAGAACAAGGACCCTCAATCCATCATCTGCTATTTGCATATGATAGTATGTTTCTGTGTAAAGCAAATGTGGAGCAGGCTACAGTCTTCCAAGAAATTCTCAATGCTTATGGTGGAGTCACTGGTCAAACAATTAACTTCGCCAAATCATCCATTACCTGTGAAAGCAAAGTGGATCAAGGGAGAATCACTCAAGTCAGAGACATTTTGGGAATTCACAATGAGGGAGGAGCACACACTTACCTTAGCCTACCTGAGTGTTTCAGTGGTTCTAAAATTGATCTCCTCAACTACATTCAAGACAAGATCAAGTCCAGACTTTCAGGTTGGTACGCTAGATGTCTCTCCACGGCGGGTAAAGAAATTATGCTCAAGTCGGTTGCTATGGCATTACCAGTTTACGCTATGTCATGCTTCAAGCTTCCTATCACTACTTGCAAGAAACTGACCAGTGCCATGTCTGCATTTTGGTGGAACTCCATGGGAACAAGCAAAAGATTCATTGGATTGGGTGGAAAAAGCTAGGCATACTTAAACAAGATGGAGGCTTGGGATTAAAGGATATTCAAACTTTCAATCAAACGTTATTGGCCAAACAGGCGTGGAGGCTCATCCAGTTCCCTAATAGCTTGATGTCTCTCTTTTTGAAGAGTAGATACTTCCCAAATGGTCAACCTCTAAAAGCTGAAGTTGGAAAGAGACCATCGTATGCATGGAGAAGCATCATTCATGGTAGAAGTCTTCTTATGTCTTGTCTGTCTAAAATGGTTGGTGATGGTAATTCTATGTGGATTTGGACTTCTAGATGGTTACCGGACAATCCACCAAGAGCCCCTCTTCTGATGAACATCCTGGTTGACATTGATGAAAAAGTTTCCTGTCTGATCGACCAGAGTACAAAAACTTGGGACAGAGACAAGCTGAATAGTCTATTCTTTCAGAGAGATATAGACCTGATACTCAAAATCCAGCCGGTACCTAACTCACCTGATTATTAGATTTGGAGGCACACAAAGAGTGGAGATTATTCAGTTAAGTCTGGATACTAGTTGGCTAGTCAAAGATTAAATCAGGACACTCTCCTGTTGGCCAGAATGTTGCATTCAATCAACCCTCTCAAAGATATGGTGTGGAACTTAAAAACGGCTCCAAAGATCAAAAGCTTTCTTTGGAAAGTCTTGAGTGGAGGAATACCGGTGACGGACAAAATTGCAGAAAGAGAAATGAAAATAGATTCTAGATGTCAAAGGTGTGGCTTGGAAGGAGAATCAGCTAACCATGTGCTTTTTACTTGTTCTGTGGCAAGACAGGTTTGGGCATTATCTCTCTTTCCCTCTCCTCTTGATGGTTTTGACCAGGAATCAGTATTTGGGAACTTGTTCTATGTACTCTCCACTAGCAAGAATCTTGGTCACAACTGTGCAATAACTAGGGTTTTTCCGTGGTTATTATGGATGTTGTGGAAGAATAGAAACAAGCTTATCTTTGAGGGGCAGAGCTTCTGTGGGCTAGATACAATAGAGAAGATTACTGAGGACTCCAATAACTGGTTTCGAGCTCAGGAAGTGGAATGTCAAATTGAAGCCTCTAACTTAACGGAAGACTACTCTCACCGAAGGAATTGGCATCCTCCGCCTATGGCTAATTGGGTGAAATGCAACATTGGCTCTGCTTGGAACAAAACTTCAAGAGACAGTGGGGCTTCGTTTGTGGTAAGGAATCACATTGGTAAGGTGCTCCTTCATGGCAGAAGGTCCTTTCCCCAAATCAGCTCAAAGAAAAATGCATATTTTGTGAGTTTGGTTTGGGCTGTTGAAAGCTTAAGTTCTCTTCGTTTTAACAAATTCATCTTTGCTACCGAAGACAGTGACATGGTACATGCGGTTGCTAGGCCTCCGGCTTGGCTTTCTTTTAAGTTAAAATCGGACAAGCTGCTCAGGCTTTTTTATAGTTTTTCCACCTGGAACCTGCTTTTGGAAAAATGTACGGCTAACTTAGGAGCATTTCGGATTGCAGATAGTGTGATTTCAGGGCATCGACTACAATCATACATTGTTGCGGGTCCTTCATCTTGGCTTGAGGAACTCTTTAGTTTGGAAGGTCATACTTCCCATTTGTAAACCTCTTTTGCCTAAGGCATTGTAATTGTCTTGGATTCTATTTTTAATCATGTAATCCTGATGCAAATAGTTTGATCTAATATATTTCACTCCAAAGAAAAAAAAAAAATTACGTCCCATAAATCTAATGTACATTAGGGGAAAAGTCACCATTTTTATCATTCTACATCATAAAGAAAATTGATGCAGTAAACTAAAGGACATAAACAAAATCAAAAGCTTTTCAGTAGTGGGATGTTATTTCGCACACTTTCAATAAAAAAAAAAATTAGTGGATAGCTTTATGAACGTAAACTTTTGTTTTTCTTTTTGCTCCTAGCTTTTTTTTTCTTTTCTGATAAAATTCTCTTCTTGTCTTTTTCTTTTTCTTTCCTTTTCATGTTATTTGGGGTTTTGTTAAGTATATACTACATAATACACTTTAAAGTGCTCCATATATAAAAGAGTGTCTACTCTATAACTTTATCTCGGGTTTATATGTTTGGTTTTAGGCTTTTAGCTTATATTGTGATATAGTTTGGTGGATACATGATTGTATAAATTAATTAATTTTATATTCATTCATACACAAGAAAACAAAAGAAGAAGTGGGCTTTTAAAAGTAGGCCCTGAAGGTTTGGCACCGCACGTACGTCTCATTAAAGACTTGTCCAAAACTTATTACTCCCACTCCTTTCATATCGCGTTCCAGCATTTGCAACCATACCGGTGGACCAAAAATTAGCAGACAAAACTTAAACCGAACCGAACTGATTAAATCGAAAACCGAACCGAAATCTGCTTACAAATTCATTGGTTTCATTAAATTGAAATCTAAAATCGAAGTTAAAGTGTTTCTGGATTAACCTAACCAAATTAAACAGAATCATATATATAACTAGAGAGTTTTTTCTCCATTGGCAGTGTCACATAGGCACAACTAATTATGAAAACATTTAACTTAAAAAAAAATTCATTTAATACACACTAAATCATATTTATTTGTTTATAACTAATAAAAAAAGAAATAGTACAAAAACGTAAAACATTAAGTAAATGAATGAAAATAAAAATTAATAAATTTAAGACTAGAAAAATAGATATATATATATATATATATATATATATATATATATATATCACCCACATATTAAAAAACTAAAAATATGTTTATGAATTTTAGAAGAAAAAAAATATCCTCCATATTATTTCTAAGATCTATATATTTCATGAAATATGAATGGTCTATTTCTCATTAAAAGATTTGTACTTCAATAAAAATAAAATCTTACATTCAATTAACTTCATTTTGTTTAACCACACATTTAACTTAAAACATTATCCTAACTTTTTATTTTCCAACCTACCAGAAAGACCAACATTTAAAATATAATATCATAAAATCTCAAATATTTCTCTACGATGAACAAAAATCAAAATATGTAAACTCACGAGACGAAGATAAATAACAAAAGAAAATGAGACTATGATCATATTATAAATAGATTAGAAAATTATTGATAAATTTTATCATGACATATATATATAATGTAAGCAAAACATTAGTTGATCATGATAAATCATATAAGCAAATCATGGTATTTTTTTTTAGTGGCAAAGGATATAGATCATATATTTTTTCTACTTAAATTTTAACCATTTTTTCAAATTGAAATAAAATTGGAATAATTTGTTTTCTATGCAAAATATAAGTAAACTATAAGCCAAACACAAAATAAATTTAAGCAAACAAAAATGCAAAGGCTTAATATTTTGATCATTTTTATAAAGTTTAACAAACAATATAAAACTTAATTAAGATATAATGAAATATTTACACTTAAAGATATTGAATAAATAACATTTGTATATGTTTTGATCATTTTTACACATAAAGATATAAAAAATAATGGCATTAACATATGTTTGATAATAAGTATTTAATTTTCTTACATTTATGAATAATACATATTCTTTTTGTACGTTTGTAGATATTGAAAATCATATGATTTTTTCATATACGTTTAAATATTAAATATATATATATATTAAAATCGATTAGTTAACCTAATTATTTATTTCGCGCTTGGACGCTGGTCATAATCTAGTAATTATAATATCTCATAAGCTTTTGCATTCCTGGAAAACTAAGAAGTTATATCTCAGTAGTATATGACGATTACATTAACAAGTTATAATCTTCTGAAATTTAAGAAACCTTAGAAACCTCCTCATCTTCGTTCGCCTTAACCGCTTTTTCTCTCCCAAGCATAGGAATCGAAGTACTCAAATCTCACCAGTTCTCCGACGCCGGTAAAGCCGAGGCTCGCCGGCGTCGGACCGTCGCTCCTACTAATCGCTTCCTCTGCCTTTGTACGAAGGTTATGGTGTATTTTGGCTCTGTTTTGCTCTTACTCCGGCAACCATATGAGGAGGAAGACCACGTCTTTTGGGACTGGGGTGTTTACTTCACCTTACCGGCGAGATAGGTCTGTCGCAACATGCGTTGATCAACCTCTTATCTCTGGTCCAGAGATTTTCTCGGTGTTAAACCGAAAACCTTTCCACATTGGTGCCGGCAATCTTGCAACCGTTGCTCCATCTCTCGATCTTACTATCGGCTTCTCTATATTGTGCTTTTTGAGCTTCACATCGGCAAACATGGAGAAGACGATTTTCACTATATGCTATGCCGTCGGTTCTCTAATCGCCACCGAACATAATCCGGCACGGCAGAGCCATCTTTCAAGAACCAGCGGATCTAGAAATCTCTCGGACGAGCCCCGAAGGACAATTACTATGTTTACTGTCGACAAGTCACCTCTTCGATCTGATAACAGAACAAGAATCTTCGCCGGGGTTCCTCCCATCCACGCCGGCAACACGTTAAGCCCACCACAGATTAAGCCATCATCGGGAATCCTCCGCACACAATCTTCAAAGCTGAGAAATCTTCTCACTGTTACGAGATCTTACTGGTCTCCGATGTCACGTGCGGCTCTACTCTCCTCACCGTCGATCCATCTCCATGACCCTCCACCGCTCCCCCTCCTTCGTTGCAAAACACCAATGCCCTACTTTCATTTGGGCTCAATGCACAAAAAGGTCAGGCCCAATATAAATCTATTATTGCCCAGTCCATTTCATGGCCCACTGCCTAACCTTACCCATGCCAAAATTTAGGCCCAATTGTTTTAAAAACCAGATTTGCAAAAATCATATATGCTTGTGAGTTCATTGGTTGTTCTCCTTTAAGAAGTACAAAGTTTTGTGGATTCTCAAATCCTGTAATTTTTAGTGATTATATATCTTCTATTGAAAGAAGACATAAGTTTTCTGGGTTCTCAAACCTTGTAATTTACTCTCAGGGGAAGAGTTCATTTCCACCCTCTTCCATCTCTTTGAGCATGGTCGTATCTTCTTCCCTCTCATGGAGAGTGGTCGAACCCCCGCGCTTAATGGCGGAAACTTCAAAGTCACATGGTAAATTGACTAACCTGAGAATTTCCGGCTTTGCCGCGAAGAAACTCTTGACGCATTCGAGGCATGCTTTGGATTCGCTGTCCATCATTTGCGATGATCTATCTGCTTTATGTTTTATTGCTTCTCAATTATGTTGTAGCTTTTCTGGAGGATGTCTAATTCCCTCCACTTGTACTTTGATTGTTTAAATGAATGAAGTAAAATTGTAAAAAAAAAAAAGAAACCTTAGAAACTTAGATTTTGAAATAAACTCTTGTTTCACGATTTGGATTAAATTTTCTATAAAAAAAGAATTAAAAAATAAAAATGTTCAATGATTTAACTTGTTACTAATCTAACGTGTTACTAAACTTTTCACTAACTTAACTTGTGACTGTGTTATTTTAACGATATATTGGTAGAGGAAGTTTATCTGTATTTTTGCTAGCTTTAGGTTTGTTTAAATTGCACTAAAACACTTCCATTTCCTATAAATTTCCTCTTAATGAGTAACATTGAGATGAAAATATCATTTGCAATCTCATTTGCATATGTGCAAATCATCACCATTCTCCTTCTCTTGAGCAAATCCAGCTCCATTATCTTTCTCCTAATCACTTTTTTTTTCCAAGACCTCTACCTCTCCGAGTATTCTATTTGCTCACAAGATATAAGTCCTAATTCTAGCTTTATTGGGTGCTTTTTCTCTAGCCCTAGGTGTAGCTATTATCGTATTCTGGATTATTAGGAAAATTTTGCATTCGAATAAGTTGAACACACCTGAAGTGGAGTAAGGTGTGGTCGATGTAGGAAATGATCTCTGTTCCGCTTTTTACAGAATACGAGCTTGTTCCAGAGGATGACTTCATCCCTGTACTAGAAGTTATTCCTAAAGCAGATTTTCCATTCATCTTCAAGGAAGAAGATTGCATGCTCTGTTTGGAAACCTTTGTTGATGAGACTCCACTAGCTGATACATTGTGTGGTCATGCTTACCATTTACATTGTATCAGCCAGTGGAGCTCTAATAAGTGTCCAACCTGTAGACATCCATTAAGTTAGTGAAAGGGTGTATCGCAATTAATTAAAAATATGTATTGCCATTTGTCATGAATAATGTAATGCAAAAAAAATCTAATAAAATTTATGTTTATTTTATATCCAGTTGTTTGTTTATTGTTCAAAACAATGTATTGATCCAACTCTAACAGCCTCTGCTACAACCTATACAATGCTTGTTCTTCTTCTTTGTCCTTTGCTTCATCAGTTTTTTCCACACCGCAAGTTTTTCAGGTAAGATATTTGCAGCCTTCAACCATTTTGTTCTAGGCTTGCGAGATAATTGGATTGATCTTCACAACTTTTTTTTTAGTTTTTAAAGTAATTTTGTCTGGTATTCTTATTTGATTACATAAATGCTCATAGTTTTTAATAATTTTTCTTAGCGTTTTTGTTTTTGTATTTCAATATTTTTAGGATGGGTTCAGCGGAAATTGGGCATTAAAAGTACTTGACGAAGTAATTGGTTACTGGCCTAAAGAATTATTTACACATTTAAATAAAGAAGCCTCTTTGGTACGCTTCGGAGGAAATACATATCTTTCTCCCAATGAAATTAGTCCACCAATGGAAAATGGACATTTTCCGATTATCGATTTTCAAAAAACTGCACATCAGTGGCATGTCAAACTTAAGAATTCGAAATATCAAATAGTTGATATTGAAGATGGGAGAATAAGACGTTATTCATATTTTACCAATGTTATATTGGGGATATACCAAGTCAAATGGAGTATTCTTCTCTTTTGGAGGACCTGGTAGAAACTGTGGTATTTTATAATTGATATTATGTATTGGCTAAAACTATATCAAATTTAGAAGAGAAATAAAGTTGACCAAATCAGGTTCATGTTGTTCGATTGAGAAAGTAAATTTCTTTTTAAGTGGTTTTGGAACTTTTGAGCTGAATTGGTTAATATATGATTTACATTTTTTGGTTTACCTACACTATGGATTTAGTTTAAACCGGTTTGAAAACCTTAGAGCATCTCCAACAATGGTTATCTCTACGAGTATCTACAATATTATAAAATAATAATAATATTAAAATATTATACAGTACAAAATTCTTAAATAATATTAAAATATTGTTAGGGTTTTAAAAAGTGTAGAAACCCGCCTCAAAGTTTTTTGTAAGCTTAAACGCATTCCAAATCAAAACCAAAATAAAACCTAGTTATAAGTGGTTTTATTTATTTATTTTATTATATCATCATTTGGAGATATCTGATCTAATTCTATTATACTAGATGATGTTCAATCTATCGAATTTAACTACATGGAGTACATACGATTATAACGAACAACTCTACGAACATCTAAATCCACAACGGTACATTTCTACTTGCACTACATCTATGATAGACAACTTTCTCTACAATATAAAACCAAAAATAAAATCCCCCACCAAAATGTTATCGCAATCCCAAGAAAATGACTTGGTCATGAATCAGAAAATTGACAAATATAACTAAAAATATATATATATAATAACTATGCAAACACTTTTATGTGGCACAAACCACTAATTTTAGGGTTTTTAGTTAGTTTTT
This sequence comes from Arabis hirsuta, assembly GCA_964056655.1. Lineage (NCBI taxonomy): Eukaryota > Viridiplantae > Streptophyta > Magnoliopsida > Brassicales > Brassicaceae > Arabis > Arabis hirsuta. The sequence continues at coordinate 16,816,722 of OZ053313.1, read as the reverse complement.
ATGTTTTAATTTTTTTCTTGGTTATTAACCAAATTGACCCAAATCATATGGCATAGGACCACCAAATCGGGTGATGTGTCTCAGACCTAACTAACCCTTAAGTGTGTAGGGTCTCTTAATGTCAATTAATTACTGAATCTATGCTATATTTCGTTGCAGAATTACAACTGTAAAATGCATGCGAGTGTGATTGGTAAACCACCAAGTAGGGGTGGACAAATTATCCGTTAAATTCGATCTGATTCGGTATTCGTTTCGATCCGATCCGAAAAATCCAGATATCCGTTTTGAATCAAAGCAAAGCAAATAATAAAATTTTGTATCCATCTAAACCGAAGCAAATCACAAATACTAATTTTAAAAATTCGAATATCCGATCTGATCCGTATATTCCTTATATACACATATGATATGGTATATTTATAACGTATATTTACATTTTCTTACTTTAAAATATATTTGGCGAATATATTTATAGTAAAAATAGATCGATATTAACTTTATCTGAAATATATTACTTAAATAAAAATATATATTTCATTTTTCACCGTTTTAATCTTTCTTTTTTCATTTTTTAAACAATTTATCGAATAAAATTAGACCCATTTCATATATTTATTGATTAATCAGTTTAAATCTTAAACTAAAACTTATTTTTTTGAAAAAAATATTATGGTGTTTTTTTTTGTTTAAAACAAATATCCGCGAAGATCCATATATCCGCAAATATCGAGAAAAAATCTGGATATCCGAAATTTTTCGTAGCAGAGCAAATAATAAAATTAGATATCCGTAAAAAATAAATTAAATCACAAATACTATATTTTTCTGGATATCCGATCCATGTCCAAACCTACCACCAAGTGTCTGAGTGGTCAACATTTGAAGAAAAGAAAAAAAATTAAGAATAACTAAACGAAGAATAAAAGAAAACTGAAAACTAGAAGAATTGGGTAGAAAAATATTTCCACTATTTTATACTCCAAGAGTGAAGAAAGGGAAGAAAATTATTTTTCTTCCCGAAATTTATTTTATTTTTGACTGGAAAAATTAGAAAAGAATTCAGAGTAATAATTTGTTTACCTACTTCGTTTCTTCCACTCAGTGATATTCAGTCACACCCTAACTAATAGACAATGTATTATTTTATTAGTTATCAATCACAAAAATCATGATAATTATCAGTATGTTGTGTTTTTTTATATATTGTTATTATATTTTTAAGTTAATAGATATTTTAGTATCGTTTATTACTCCTTCTACGTTTAAAATAAGTTGTTTTTGTTAAAAGTACAGAAATTAAGAAATTTTTTTTTTGAAAAATATCATTTAATATATAAGATTAAAATAATTCAACTAATTATAAATGAGACAGCAAAATATTATTGGGCGCATAATATCTAATAAAATAAAAAGTACATAGGATTATCAAAAAAACTTAGATTTTAAAATAAAAACCTCCAAATCAACTTATATTTTAAAACAGAGGGAATTAATCTTTTTCTATTAATTTTGTTTTGATGTTTTATGTCACTAATTTAATTATTTTCTTAATTTGTATGAAAAACATAGAATAACAACTAATTTAAAACAGAAAGTGTAGAAGATTACTCTTTTTTTTTTAATCGAAAACAATAGAACATTACTAGAAATATGTTTTTCTTAGGAAAATTAGGCTCAATAACTATGGAAAAAAACTCAATAAATAACCAATTCTCCTAAATCTAATGGCCACAATATTACCACACATGCCATTTTTCTTAGATTTTGAATTATAATTTTTATTATTTTTCTTAGATTTTGAATTATAATTTTTTTATTATTCACCAAATTGACCATTTCTATTATAGTCGATTATGGACTTTGGAAAAGAAAACGTTGAACCACGAGACGAATTTTAGTTTAGTATATACTATCATTTTGTTTTCAACCGGAAAAAAGTTAATTTTGTCGAACAGATCGTCCCACAATGCATATGCAAATACCATCTGTCTAATAAATTACCTTTCGTTTACTAAAGTAATCAAGTTTGAATTGTGTCCTTTTCAAAAAAAAAGGTTTGAATTGTGTTTATCTTTAAATTCTATCCATTTATGTGTCTTTAAACATTCAATTTTTTTTTTAACTTAACATTTCATTCAAATTCTTAGGTTTTTCATATTTCGTTCTCGTCATATATTTGTTCTCTCACACAAGTTATACGAAAAAAAGTTGACGTCATCAATTTTATTTGAGTGCAATATATTTCCACTATGGATGAAACTGATAAAAATCTCAGAATTACTCTTCTTTTTTGTTGGTCACACATTGTCATTAGTCTCATGATTTGTTTTTTCCAAAACACGGTAACTATATAATATAGTAATTTTATCATATTATAAACGTGAATTATTTGTATATAGAAGGTGCTAATTAACCCTAAACCTAAACTTGAAAGAAGATTAGCCAATGATAGCTAGATGGTAGTGGTGGCGTCAAAAACATGTCTTCGATTTGTTCACTTATTGTTTGATTTTCTTCCGAAGCTATTTTACTCTTTTACTCCCATTTGGTCAAAAATATTTGTCACGTTTTAAGTCCATCCCTAAACTCGGTGGATGGGAAAATATGAAAGTGCTTCTTTCAAAAGTCAATTACAACAAACAAACAGACTTACTCCGTCCATATAATGATAGTGGACTCCACCTATATATATGTTTACACCATAAATTATTTTCTGTAACAATTATTATTATTATTATATTTGGTTGGTTTTAGTTTAACTTCCAATCAAAACACTAGTTACGAAAATCATACATATGGTCGTTTCTTATCCATAGAACATGGCATATTTTGGATTAAACTATGCCTTCTTAAATTTTAATAGTAATATGGATGAACCAATTAAACTAGTCTTGTCGGAAGAAAATATCAGGACTAAACATTTTGCTTATATTAACAATTTACCAAAAAAAAAAAAAAAAACATTTTGCTTCATGCATGCACCAACATCATGCAAAACAAGGGTAAGATTGTAACTTTAAATCCACAATATAGGATTTTTTTTTGTTCTGATCTGAAATATGCATCCACTTAATAAATCACTACATATTTAAAAGTTTAACCCTAAAATAATAACTAAAATCCCCAAACTACCCTCTACTCTTCTATCTTACTCAACTTCGTCGCATACTTCCTCCTTCCACCACCGCCGCCGCGTCTCTTCCCGTTCCTCGTCTCACCGCTCGTTTCCACCGCTGATACTCTCCGGACGGAGAAGATAACCGGAGAGACACATTTCCGACGACACTTACATTTATCTCTGCCGCAAGAACCACCGCTTCTCATAAGAGCAGAGCTAGCTTTAACAGCCAATGCAGCCATTTCCTCAGCTTTAAGAGAATGATGAAGCGAGGTAAGAGGTAAAGCGAAGTAAAGCTGTCCAAGCTGAAGCTCTTCGTCGGCGCTAATGGCGGAAACGACGTCGTCGAAATCCATATCATCGGAGTTACAAATGAAACACATCGGATTCTTCTGAAGAACGTAACCTACTTTGACCGGAGTAGTAAACTCCATCATCCTACCGTCTTGTAAGATCAGCTTCGCCGTAGCCACTTGTGTCGACTCGTAAGAGCTGCATATACCCATTTGGTTTGACTCACTGAGTCGTCCTCGTCGAGTCGGTTTCCGGCGAATGAGTTGAATAGTGGAGAGATGAAGAAGGGAATTGTGTTTTTGTGTGTATGTATATAAAAAGATTTGCCACGTAGGATTATGTCGTTTTGTGATTATTTTTTTCTTTTGGTTAATTTAATTTTGAAATTTGAACGACCAGTGGGGGCAATGACAGGCTGTAAGTAAGTTGGGAGGATGACAGCTTTGTGTTGAGATTCTCATTAATTTACCCTTCGTTTTCGTCTATAACTACGAGTTTTAGGGACTGTGCTTATGAATCAAAATTCATTGATCATTTCACTAATATATTTGTCTTTATCACCTATCTCCATAATCAAATGTAAGTGGTTTGGTTTAGGTCTAACTTACATAGAAAATAAATAAAAATCTTGTAAGAGAATTGACCGAAACATTTTTACCTTGAAGATGTTCGAGCTCGAGCTCTCTTTGCATATCCACTATTGATACATTTTCATAATAATGTTTCTCGTTTTTTCATTTTAGATTTGATACGAGATATAACAATTTTGTCAAAGAGTCCGGCTAATCCGATATGAACGTGTTTCTTTGGTAAAGAGTTTCCTACAAATCCACAACAGATTAATACACATCAGAACCAATATTCGAATGATCAAATGTCTAATGCGCAAATTTGCATACAATAAAATCGAATCTAAACTGCACCTTTGGTCTTACATGTAGTGGACTGTGCACCACATTCAGGTTAGCTCTTTTTTCGTTAATTGATGAACCGATTATTCATGGATTAGTGGACTGTTTGATACGAAAGTAGAAGAGTGTGAATGGGAATGAGTATGTTTGTTGCATAAACAAATGTTTGAGTTATCAAGTTTTGTCATAATAAAAGGTAGTCATTAGACAAAATTAGTAAACTTCCTCTTAAAACTTCTCGTTCGATAAATATTTGTTTGGTTCGTGATGTATTTTTTTTTTGGGGTTAAATGGTAGCGTATGTATGATGGTGATATGATGTGGGGATGTGTATAAGTTGCATGATCTAAAATTTATTGTGAAAATAACATAATCCTATAAATAAATAAAGAGGGACCATGCATTTATATGGTTCCCCTTTATAATTCAGTTGCAATTCTTTTGTAAAGCATCTTATATTTATTTACGTATTCGAATAGATTATTAGCTTTCATATACTTTAAACATTTGATTTTGATCGGCCAAGAAGCTACGAGATACAACCATTAATGTTAATTTAAATTCATTGTCGAGTATGTAGGGATAGACACTAGGACTTGGCAAATTATTCTTTCATATCCTCAGTGATCTGGACAAAAATTAGATATCAATTATGATTAAAGCAAATCAAATAGCAAAATGTAGAACTTAACTGAAATGATCAAATAACGGGAAAATTTTGGATTCGATAAAAATTTACGAAATAATCATAAGAACTAGTTTTAGAAGATTATGATGTTTTGTTTTTAAGTAATTTTTAACACATTTCTAATGTAAACAATATATCTCACTTTTAAAAAGGGTGAAAATGTGAAAACTTGATGTGTATTAAATGGTGAAAGACAGAGCCGTGCTCAGATTAACAGAGGCCATAAGCGAGTAAAAAAATTAATATATATTAAACCAACCGTTTAAAACAATAAATCAAAGTTGCTAATGGTTGATTATTTATATTTTTATTTGAAATTTGAGGAAAATTATAGAGTAGTTAAACTTTAAAATAACGCATTAGACTACACAAAACAAAATATTCATAGAATTAATCGTATAAAATGAAGAAAGGAAGCATAATCATTAATTGATTAAGACGATTTTATAATTTGGGAGAAAACGTTAGGCAAAAATTGGTGTTAGAGAGCACAATTTATCCTAATTATTCAGTATGTTTTTATAACTTTTCTCGTCACTCAAAATCATATTTATTATAAAAGTTATATACTTATATTATGTTCCATAAAAGTTCAAAGAACGTAAATGTAAGTATATAACTGGACTCTGTAATTAAAATAACTAGGGGTCTTAGAATAAAAATATTAATAGAAAAAGCCTCTTAATTTTTTTTTTTTTAAATGGCCGTAGGCCATTGTTTCTATTTTCATAAGGTAGCCACGGGCCTGGTGAAAGATAGCGGAAATGAACGTAAAAAAATGTGAAAGTGGTATACATTCATCGCCATAATATAATATATACGTATGCAATGAATGTTGTTTTATTTTTCTCTTAGATTGAAATTCAATTAATTGTTTTTTTTTTTTGATACGTGATGAATTTCAGTGCTCATGGCCTGGTCATGAGATGTAGATGGATCATCCAAAGCACATTAGCATGGTAGTGTACTTCCTTAAGTCATGTTTAGGAAGAATAGCAGATCAAATACATTTTTATCTCATACGACTTTTCTTTTAGGTGGAAGATTAGATCAGAACGAGATTTTGGTCTATATCAAGATTATTATGTAGAAGTTGCTTTTTATCCACTTTTTTGATGAAAATTTGACATACGATTCTGAAATGGAGATAAACAGAAGATGTGGCAGAAAAAAAGTTACACTATATGATAAAAATAGAAAGATTACATTTTCAAATGTGATGTTTATATATACTACTTTCACATTTTCACCATAATAGTATACATTCATCACCATAATATATATCCATATCCAATAGGTGTTTTATTTTCTCTTAGATTGAATTCGATTAACAATATTATGTTTTAAAAAAGTGATGAATTCCATTCCTAAATTTGTCATACTTGATGTGGAAAAGGAAGATTTTTCAACATTTATTATCCAATATGAGTACTAAAAAGATTGCAAATTGTGTTAATATAGGTTTGGAATAAATGAATTTTAAACTAAACAGACGGATGAACAAAAATAAAATAAAACTAAATAGACGTGGCTTTTGCGTGACCAAAATTAAAAGAAGTTGGAAATAAAGAAAAAGAAAAAAATGAATTCGTGCCGATGACAAAAATAGAACGAGTATGACGTGGCTAAATCTGCCACATGTCATTGTCATTAAGCAATGACGTGTCAAATCGGTATGACATGTCTCGTTCAATAAGCGTGTCCTACCTGAATTCAACAAGTTGCTGGAGATAGGGGAAAAAAAAGAAAGATTGTAACAACAAAATAGAAGAAATAAGTTAACAATATAAATATATAGTAGATAGGGTCATTTAGGCTAATATACTCTTACAATTCAAAATATTAAATGGTAGGTCGTTTAATAATTATTTAGGCTATATAACTAAGAAAAAAGAATTTTGGACGAATTTGCCTTTTTAACACACCATAAATCAAACTGTTCAATTTGTCATATAACATAACTTTTTTTTTTCTAATCAATTTCTCTTTCATCAATTTTTTTTCTCTTTTAATATTTACACCTATAATATTTATTATTAGAACTAAATCATTTCAAAATCAATATATAAATTTTTTTTTCTTTATATGTTACAATTTGAAATTTTAGAAATAGATATAAATTACTCAAATTATTTATATAATGTTAAAATAAAACGTAATATACTATATAACATGGTATACCATACAAATATATAACATGATATATACCATATAACGTGTAGTATCATATTCATTATGTTATAAAAAATATTCAAATATATTTTGAAGTTTACTGCTATGTAACATAAAATGATATTTATAATTATAACGTGTCAATATCATGTTAATATATGGCATGTCATATACCATATAATATGCCATCTTTTTATATAACATGCTATACGATACAATAATATGATGTGTATAATAATAATATGACATGCCATGTTAATATACGATATTTTATATAATATATAAATGTTATACGATATAAGAATATGATGTGTATAATAATACTTTAGCATACCATATATTATATGTTCTATGAATATAACATGCTATATCAAATAAAAATATAGTATAGAGCATGTTATACTATGTTTTATTCTCACATTATATTATATAGATAATTTAAGTAATCACAAATATAATAAAATAGGATCATCAATATATATATGGTATGTCATATTTATGATGTTACGTTTCATTGTAACATTAAATGAACTGTTTGTGTAATATGTCAATTTTTAAATTTTCAAATTATAACATATGTGGAAAAAAATTTAATTTTTAAAAAATATTAGACAAAACAAATAGCAAACAGAAAAATAAAGTGATGAAAGAGAAAATTATTTATAAGAAAAAAATATTGCCAATTTCGCATGGTATGTCATACTGTTCTCAGACACAAACTGACATAAACAGACACAATAAGAGAGGTATTTAGGTCATTTGGCAACCTATTCAGTTAATAAATTCAAAAACCGAATATATCGTTAAATATACTAGTTTGACAGGTTACATCGTGGTATTTTCTTAGTAGATAATGTTATTTATTTTTAGTTATTAAAAATCTATGGATATGAATAGTAACAACAAAATAGACGATGCTAAACAAAAGCAAGGAGATCGGATATAGCAATTAGTTAATACGGATCAAATAAATTTGATAAAATAAACGGTATAAAAATCTAAATTTGTTGGATTTAAAACGTGGTGAAATACATGGTGAAATACAAAGCTGATGTCAACAACATCGGAGGCAAAAGCCCGCAACATCGGAGCCAAAAGAAAGCCTTACATGTAACAACCGAAAGACCAACTTAACACTTTTGAACAAAACTATACCCCAAACCACGGAGAATCCAATGAAACACATTACAACACCTTATAGAAATGGGATACCAACTCTGAACCTACAATTCAAACAAAAGGAAGACGGGAACGATGGAGCTGAATTCTTGAAATCACAAACTCCAATGTCTGTGACTAGTACTAAAACCCACACGGATGACTGTAGCAAAATGAAACCAAGGCGTAGAACACCACCAACAAAGAGAATAAAAAATAATCACAAACACTCCGATGCTTCTTCACTAATACTCAATCCAATTTCGTTGAGGGAAAGCCGTTGATATGCATTGCCGCAAGAAAAATTATTCGGATATTCGGAAAAACAGAGAGGAAGGACTCTTAGTTGTTGGACGGGGAAAACCTGCCCCTAGAACATCTTCATTATCACGAACGAGAAGTCAACCAGTAACACAAACAACCTTCACCAATGAATAACCAAGGAGGAAAATGGAAGGACCGAGCCCGAGGATAGATCGATAAACTAGACATAAGTTTAAAAAATGGAGACAGTTAACCGATCTACAAAAAACAGGGTCATATAGGTCCGGAGCAGCGAAAGGGACCCAATTAAACAAGCTATACCCATCAAATAGAGCCAAATCAAACTACCTCGACTCCAAACCCCTGAATTATGACCGAGACGATCTGAACAAGATCACGAAAAAAGAGAATAGATCCAGAGAATCACCAATGATAAACATATATCCGATCTCAACCTCATCCCTTCCAAGAAGCCTAAGGCAACGACTAAACCTAAAGCCAGCCAAAACTACCTGAAGGTGAGGAGCTAGAACTTCACCTTCAGCAACCGAGCCAGACCAGATCTACCCCAGGACCAGAAGATACTTCGCGGAGCTTCATCTTTAGCAATCGAGCCAGACCAGATTCGATCTCTCGACCACACCGAATCAATTTCTCCATCTCCAAACTCGACTTAAACGCAGTAAAGCAAAATCAAAGGAAACTATAGACAATATCTAGATAAAAGAAGACCGGCGCCGGTCACAACAACGATGGATGAAGTCGACGGCTAAGGCGAAAGCTGTTTAAGAGGAAAAAATAAATTTGTGCACAACAGTCCAAATGATAACAAAATATATACATTCACATTTAGATTTATAAATTTTTGTTATTAGCGGATGCAACATAATGCGGGAAGTATAATATCTATTTGAAGCCTAACTTGCCATTGGACTACATTTGAACCACCATAATTTGGATAATGGTCCAATTGCGGTTCACAAAATAAAGCAAAAGTATAATTTAAACTAAATATTATCGTTTTATATCTTATCGAAAATAAAATAAAACTTGTAGACGGTGACAAAGTGTGAATTCTGGACTCTGCACTTTTTCATGTTACTATTCGTAACTTGTATATATGCTTTATATATTTTGTTGTTTTTGGAAGCATGGTATTAAGAATTGATCATGGCTGTTTAGCTCACATGATGGGTCAATGGTTAATTGTCAACTAAGCACATTGATGCCAACCACAAGTGACTTGTGTTCCGTAATAAACTTCTATTTATCTATTTTTAAAATTTTAATTTTGTATTTCAAAACACTTCACGTATCCGTGTAATCCAAATTCAACCTCATTAAGCATGTCTATGTACATGCTGTTTGGTCAGTGGTCACTACTTAACTTACGGTGGATTATATACAAATTAGGTTTAAAATATTAATACATGATTAGCTTTTTATTCTGAGTTTCTCGTGCAATCGAAGGAGAAACAGATAGGCGTTTTGATGATTCCAAAGTTAATTATTTTAGACTTAACTTTTGAATGTCTATTTAATAATGCATGTTGGCGACTTGGCTATAGTACACTCGTAATCTGTGTTTTAATTTTTACGAAATCATTTGGTCTCTATTATAAATACTTGTCGTGCTACGTGTGCAGTGCAGTCTATTGATTTATGAGGAAATGTAAAAATAATCTCAAATTTTATTTTGTTTTGAAAACTAACCTTTTTTCAAAATCTTTGAAATTTATTTTTTTTCATACTTAAAATTACGAAAATATCCAAATCAAAATCCACCTTATATTTTTTTATAAGAAAAAACATGAATAAATATCACATTTTTTTTAATTAAAAATAAAATATAAATCATCATTTTAGTTATCGTTAGAAAACAGAACATAAATTTTGGTCCTTCATCTGATTAAGCTATCCCTAAAATTTTACTGCATTATCTAACAAAAAAATCTAAATTCCGACACTAAAACATTCGACGATATTTGTTTAAGATTTGACTTTTTAGAAAGTTCTATATATATTTTTTTCATTTATGAAACTGAAAAGTGAGTTTTTTTTTCTTTCTTAAAAATGGTACAATTGTTTGAGATTTATGGAGATTGGATGATGCATAAAGGATCATGGAATTTTGTGATTAAACACAACAAAGAAAGTAAATTGCTTCAAATCATAGATGATATGAAATATTGAAATTGGATGAATTGGTTCAATTATGGCATAGATGGTTTGATTGATGATATAGAGCTTAATTACATGTTGCCTAAGACGATGTTAGTGAATATGCATAAGATATTCCTCCTATTATCATTGATAATGATCGACAATTAGAGAGTTTTGTAAAAAATTTGGAATATTAAACCAATCCTCCCAAAAAATAAACTACGATTAGTTTCGAAAATAAATTTTCTTTTAGTTTTAAATGTTCAAAAATTTATCAGAATATTTTTGTCTTTTTATTTAACGAAAAAATTATTTTTTAAAATTTTCAAAACAAGAGTTTTTAGTTTTCAAATTTTGTAAAATTTTTGGAATATTAAACCAATCCTCCCTTGATTTATTAGGGAATTGTTTTTGTTTTTTTGTTTTGTTTTTTAATTAAGCGTAGTTCTCAATCTTTTTTGTTTTTTTGGTAAACATCTTAGATTATATTACCGAATTTTCAATTTGTTACAGAGACAACTTAGAAAGCAGGAATACCAAAATCTACCAACAAAAGCAAAGATACAACAGAAACAAGAAACAATTAAGAGCCGAATGAGTTTGGCACACGCTTAAAGTTATTGAGAAGATCTCCGACTAAGAAACATCGATTCCAAACACCTAAGCTAAAACATTTGCGTTGTTACCACAATTACTTAAAACTCGAGTCCTCATCGTTGTTGCCACGAGCAACTTCCACTTGAGGCAAGCCTTAAAATCTCAGAGGTGAAAACGCATACAGTTTCTCTGAGAACAAACACAAAAACGCAACTATTCCAATAGCCCATTCCACAACCGTGCGGCACGGGAGCCTTATGGGCAGCCAGAGAACCACTTATGACCGCCATTTCCGAACTTGTGTAAGCTACTGGAATCATCTCCCATAGAAGTGTAATAGTCGTCGAGACAGATGTGCCGCCTCTATTCAACATCGAATCACCACTAGAGCTTAAAATATAGCCATCCTTGACCAAAATTTTGAGCTGCTCCATGAACCGTTGAACAAAGCTAGAAAAAAAAACACACATCGACGACGAAACATATGAGCCACACCGAAGACAACATGAAGAGAGAACTAAGCAAACACCTTGCCGCAGAGCTCTGAACTCCACGATGCAGAGAGCCTCACCACTGACAGTTACCACCACCCGCTGCTATCGAGAGCGCTCACCTCAAACTCTGCACCAGGACGGCCCACCACCTAAAATGTCATCATCAATGGAAGCCAACCGAAAAGCCAAACTAGAGAAGCGCCACTTCTCCAACCCACCGCGAGCAAGAACAACAAATCTCCAATCGGACAGCCACCCATAATCACCACAAAGAGAAACAGTAGCCATGTTTGGATTTTCAACCAGAGACTTGACCAAAGGATTACGCTGAAGCAACACACCTCCTCCGAAACGAGTCTCACAACTCGGACGCTAGAAATCAACTCCGTAGAAGCACACGAAGACTCCTAACGAACCAGATTCCGAGAGACAGATGTAAAATCAGGAAGAGTGCTAACAAGAGTAGCTTCAGGCATGCTACGATGAGAAGACAAGCCAAGGAATAAAAGAGGAGAAGCAGCAATGTCGAAGACCTGGACAACCGTCCTCGAGCTGAGCTGAACCAGAGACAAGACCATCAACCCTCACATAACCAAGGACTCGCGACCCGAGATAGAACTAACCAGGAAGCCGGCGATGAAACCAGTGAACCGGCGACGAAGACCCACTAAGACTTGACGAAACCTCTTAACCACACCCAACGAGAGACAACATTCTCTAGCAAGAGATGAAGGGAGTGGTGAGAGAGGCAACAAGCAACAAAAACGAGCTACAATTTTGGCGAATTCTAACTAGAAAAGGTTCCGGCAACACTATCCAAGACCAGCGTATCGGACCAGATCTACATCAAACGCCTAAAGATCTCGAAGAACTAGCTAGTGACCGAGATGAAACAAATAGACAAAGGGGTTTCCTCTCACGGTGGCGGTGAGAAAAACCGGCCACGGGAGAGGGAGATCGGAACGTAACCGTTTTGAGGACGCTAGGGCGACTCTTGCTTTGGGAGAGAGCAACGATTGGGCTGGGCTTTTTTTGTTTTCGTTCTCGATCTTTTTGCATTTGAGTGATTGTTTTTCCAGCTATTCTCTTTTTCCTTCTTTTTTCCCAATGCGCTCAAGCATCAAACATGTCACGCGTTACACTAAAGTTTTATATTTTGTTTGTCTGGTTCAGGCGTTAAAAGGGAAGCGAAATATGTTGCAAAATGTCAATAACATACGTTTTTGCTTTTTTACTCGTAAAATTTTGCATGAAATAGAAGAAAGAGAACGTCACATGCATTACGCTTTTGTAAGAAGCTTCATGGACGATACATTTTTGTTGTTGTTGTGTGTGGTTTAAATTCAGGGACGATACATTCTCTCACCCCCATAAAGTAAAAATTTATAAATATTAAACCGGTTGTTAATTTTATTGACTAACTAATTTATGTTAATTGGAATTCAAAATTTGTAGACAATTGTTTTTTGGGACAAATTCAAAGATTACAATTACAGCGGGAAACTGCAAAAAGAAATCCAGTTGGTAACAGTTTGACATATGTATTTTCATAAAAATAGACATCATTTAAAGCTCAACACGTTTGAATGAAGTAAACAGAAACTTCAAAGCGTATACAATGCTAAATCGCTAGCACAAAAATCGGTAACGAAGTTTTAAAGCAATGCCTAAAAACGTTACGTAAATGTTGCGCATTTTGATTTTTTAAAATGTGGCTTTCTAAACGAAGCTTGAAAGAAATTGCTGATATCATAAGATAATTTTCTCAACTTTCGAGTGTTAAGTTTCAAAAAAAAAAAAAAATTGTTTTTTGTGTTGTTAGCTACTATGCAGAACACACTTTTTAAACACTTCTTGTGTGTGTGTGTGTTTTATACGAATTACATTGAAAATATCACTAAAAATAAAAGAAATATTTTGCCTAAAACAAATCACTAAATATGTAACGGAGGAGGTATTTTTCATCAATTTTCCCATTTATAATGATGATCTTCGCATACACATTTATCCATATGATAATAATAATCTGAATGAGAGAATGCAAATTCTAGTTGTGTTTTACTAAATGCATTATGTTACTATGAAGTGTTTTTTCTCTCTTTTTTTTTCGCTTTTTCGATATTGTTATAAGGTCAAGATTTGATTAAAAGCGAAACCTAAGAATTTACAATATCTTTTCACTTTACTCGATATTTAAAAAGGGAATGCGCGACTTCAATTTCCAACTCAAATATCTTTGGTTAAATCACGTGCGTGTGCGAGGAATGAGATCCGGAATATTAGTCAAAGCTCTTAACTTTGGAATAATTAAACATGATTCACGTATAACCTAAAGCGTAAATAGTATAATGACCTTTTGCTGCATATATGTGGAACAAGCAAAGCTGTCTAAGCAATCTGTAGAAAGACACCAACCTGGAAATCAAAGATAAATTTAATATTTGTTTGTAGAAAATTATTTTAAATGATCAGATTAATATGCGTAATTTAGTGGAATCAAATCCCCCAAACTTTGATTTTCGAGTTGGAGGAAACTTGAACAGCATCTATTTTAGCCATTTAACAGAAAATGTTTTCAAATTTATTCCACTAGCCATACGATTTAATTGTTAGAGAGTACAGTTAAACCTCTATAAATTAATACTCGATAAATTAATAATCACCATAAATTAATAAATTATCCTGATCCCGAGTCGGGCCAATGTAAAAATTTACGAAATTTGATAAGATGATAAGATAATAATTTTTTTGAAACTCCAATGTAAAAATATGGTCCCAATAATATCATAAATTAATAATCATGTATAATTATAGATATATATATATATAATTTTTTTTGGCTTCAGTACTTTTTTATTTTACTTACTATATCAAACAAACTCTTATGATTGTTTTTCGGTATCCAAAAATCATGATAAGTTATAGACACGATAATTGATTTTGTACACATAATTCTTTCCAAATGTATCATAATATATATCGTTGCTGACTTTATCATCACATTAAGAACGATAACCATTTTTTTCTAAATTTTGGTACTAATAATGTGTATTAATTTTAAATGGATAGTATATTATAATGTTAATATTTATTCTATTACAATAATAAAAGTATAATTCATAATCTCAAGTTAATACATATTATTTTTACAAATGAATTTAATTAAATTCTTGAACAGAATATCATTTGAATTTTGTTAAAGAAATTCGTACCTAAAACATATATATCTCTATAAATTAATATTTATTAATTTATCGATTAATTAATATCTCTTTAAATTAATAAATTTTCAAAGTTCCAACATTATTAATTTATAGAGGTTTTACTGTATCTCTAATGGAGAGTTTTTTATGGGTTTCTAGCAAAAAAATAAAATAAAAAATATGAAAGAAAATGAAGAGGGGTTGTGAGAGAAAAAACTCTTGTTATTTTTGTAAAAACTCATATCAACTGGGTTGGGCTTGACATGTATTGGGCCGTATTTATATTAGCTTGGTCATCAAGTAACTTTAGGGTTTTGTGTTCTTGATAGATACGTTTGTATAGCCGTCGATGATAAAGAAAAAAACATATTCTCTTACTTTATTTTTTGATATATCCTATCGGCTGATCCGGTCGGTCCCGGGGGATCGCAAGGTGGACTGGCCCGACTGGGTAGTCGGGGATATACCACCCTGGCCTGATCCGGATTTGAAATGCCTTCCGACTAATGCCCGGGGATAGCTAGATCGCCTGTTACTGGACTACCGGGTAAACTGCTTGAGTCCGGATGGTGGTAGCCACCCGACCCCAAACCCAGACTTCCCGAGAAATTGTGAAATAGTTCCTGCAGGGGAGGGGAATCGAACCCGGATGGTGGTAGCCACCTGGGCCCGTCCCTTACCATTGGACCACAACAACTCGGGCATATTCTCTTACCTTACAAATAGCTTTAGAACAACTGTGAGGAGAGAAATCCATTTCCCAAACTCTCTCCTACAAATACAATTTAAATGTCAACCAAATCATTGTTACATATTTGAGAATAACAACAATTTTTTTTTCCTTTCATGTTTATTGATTGTTACCTCAAGAACTTGAAAACAACAACTAAAGGAAGACTGCTAAAGAGGTAAGGAGCTAATAGTGGAGTTAAAATATTGGTTGACTTCCATTTCGTGCCATCCAATATCATCAGAAGACTTTACCCAAAAGAAGAAAAAGGTAATAGATTATTGAAAGATCAAATTAAACAAGCAAAAGACTTATATATAAATCAGAATCTATATTTATAAAAGAGAAGTTATTTTGCTTATGTGTCGCGATGAGAGCGATTTGAGGAGGTAAGAAAAAATATTAAGTTGTATAATTTTATTGAACAAAGAAACAAAAAAATCATTTGTTTTATTGAGCGTTGAAGATGCATATTCGATTACCTTTTATATTAAGTTGTATAATTTTATTATACTGATTATTTCCTTTTTAACATTCTCTTGATATACTCGAGGTTTTACCATAAATATAAATTTACACATTTTCTATTTTTTTACATGTTGATCTTAATCTTCCATATTTATCTTCCCGAATAATTTACTTTTCCATATTTATCTTCTCTAATGTATATACAGCAAAATAAAGGAAATTATATATATATATATATATATATATATAAATATATGTTATCACGTAACCCTAACCCTAATAATTTCCATCTTTTATATATATATACATTTTTTTACATGTTGATCTTAATCTTCCATATTTATCTTCCCGAATAATTTACTTTTCCATATTTATCTTCTCTAATGTATATACAGCAAAATAAAGGAAATTATATATATATATATATATATATATATATATATATATAAATATATGTTATCACGTAACCCTAACCCTAATAATTTCCATCTTTTATATATATATATTCCCCACTTAGTTCACCACAAACTTAATTCAAGGTTTGCCGTTTAACTCTTCTCTGGTCCGTAAGCTATCTATACTTATAAAAGCGAAGTCACTTTTCCTACGTGGCGGCCTCACAATAAGTTTCAGAGTTGATATTCCAGAAATACCCTTAATGAATCAAGGTATTACATCGCATGCCATCGAGTGATTTCGGATCACAAATACGTTTGGTTAGTGCTAATGGGCTTGTGCCTGGTTTTCTATTAGTTTTGTAAAATTTCGTTTGTCCCATTATTATTTTAATAAAAGATTCAACTACTTTGTGATATATTCAAATTTTATTTAAATTTTCCATTCTTATTTTAACGTAAATAAGAAATATTCTTTATTTTCGTTATTTTATTAGATATTATCGTATATTTGAAACCCTAAATTTTTAGTATATATATATATATATGTGTGTGTGCTTCTTTTTCAATTTCATATCATAGTTTTACGTCTGATACAATTTTTTGTTTTGTTTTCTTATTTGCATGTCTACGGTGATTTACTCTGGGGCTTTATGTTCGTTTTCATGGTGCAACTAACGATTTTCGTCTTTTTCTTTTATGATCTTTAAAATAGGTATTTATATTTAGATTGAGATGTATTATGATTATATCTTAATAACGATTTCTAATAATTTTTTTTGTTGTTTTTCCTCTTTTTTTTTGATTATGTAGTTTCATCATGGTATCAGGTACTTATTGCAATATATAAAGTATCTCTAAAAGATCATTAGCTAAGTACTTATGTTTTCATGGTGCAACTAACGATTTTAGTCTTTTTCTTTTATGATCTTTAAAATAGTTATTATATTTAGATTGAGATGTGTTATGATTATATCTTAATAACGATTTCTAATAAAAAATTTTTTGTTGTTTTTCCTTATTATGCAGTTTCATCATGGTATCAAGTACTTATTTACGTTGTTAGAGCAATATATAAAGTATCTCTAAAAGATCATTAGCTAAGTACTTATGTATTCATCCAATTTATTTCTCCTAGCCTGGTAGATCTATTGTTTGATTCTTTTTATTGGTCAATACTCATTTTCTGTTTATTAGTTTTTCAACGATCCTGATATAATTTCCTTCGTCTTGCAGTTGCGGTTAGTCATGTAGCAAATTATTGGTTTGTGCTTCGTATTCATATGTTTCTCATTATTGTTGATCGGCTTACTGTTCTTATATGTTTAAGAATATTTTTAATTGTAAGGTTTTTTGTTGAATTACATATATCTGGGGCTTATTTTTTATTGTTTGCTTACTCTTAACAATTGTGTTTATGAACTTTTTCTTTTGTATCTTTTACTAATTAGGTTCAGTGTCTCTGATTATGATATTGTTTTCTTTGTTTTTAGGACATATCGGAGTTTAGCGATCGGAAAATCGTGTCGATGTTTTAGCTAGGTATTCATCCAATTTATTGTTTGTTTCTCCTTCCCCAGTAGATATATTTTCTCCAACTCATATAGTGCATCATAAACGACCAAATTCACCTTAATCTCCCATTCCCCTCTTTAAATCTTTATATGAAACACTAATTTGTATTTTACCTTCTAAATGGACACCAATCAGTTTACGTGTTTATATGATATATCGCATGAATTGAAACACAATCTAAAGGCTATAAAGATAAGACTTAGTCTCTTGCAAAAAATGAATCAC
The DNA here is from genome assembly GCA_964056655.1 of Arabis hirsuta. Classification (NCBI taxonomy): domain Eukaryota; kingdom Viridiplantae; phylum Streptophyta; class Magnoliopsida; order Brassicales; family Brassicaceae; genus Arabis; species Arabis hirsuta. The sequence continues at coordinate 16,798,264 of OZ053313.1, read as the reverse complement.
CAGCAGAGTTGACACTCTAATTAAGTGAAAGTTTCTAATTAATAAGTGGGAGCTATAGATTAGTGGAAATTATCTAATTGGTCGTGTTACTTTTCGATTATGTTTTTATCTTCAAAGAAAGAGGAGGAAAGTACAAGAAGAGGATGGAGAAGAAGCTAATTTTGTAAATTTTTTGTTTAGATTGTCGTATATAATTGCTTTGGACATGCAATTCATAGGCATCATTTAACCTTTTGTTTTGTGTTCCAGACTTCTGTTTTCTTTTTAAAAAGAAAACGTGGTAAAAGAATAAGAAAAAATATTATTCATATGTTAGTACATCTTGGAAAATTGCGGTTCTGGTCATATATAATGGAAACAACTCTTCAGACTTGGTTCTAATGGAAGAATAGTTAACAATGTTGTGTTACTGTCACCACTAAAGGCAGGACAAACTGTAGGTGTGATGGAAAGGTTGATGTAAATGAGATCAATGCAAAGAAGGAAACTATTGGTTTAATATCATTTAAATGTTGTAAAAACCTAAAAGGCTTATAATATGATATGATTAATTATACCCAAAAAGTGTATTAGACGTTTATTCTAGGTTTTAACATCACTAATAAAATAATTTGATGGCATAAGGTTACTAAAAAGATTAATTTTTTACGTGTTTGTATTTGGATTTAGGCTTTGATGCTAGAGTTAAGGGTTTAGGCCATATATATTGTTTTCAATATTTACGTAATTTTTGTGAGGATTTAGGCTCTCATATTAGGGATTAATACCCCTTAATTTAAACTATTTGATGGTATAATGTTAATATGAATAATAAAAACATTTGCGTTAACTAAAAATAATAAATGTAGGTATTGGATCGATTTGAACTAACTGAACTCAACCCGATTAACCACAATTAATCGAATTACCCAAAATTAACTGAATGTTTTAATTAAAACCAAATCGAATTAACATTTCAGTATTATACGGCAACATTACATACAAACCAAATTTTGCCATAATCGAACCATACTATTATTCGATTAGTTTCAGTTAGTTTGGGTAGAATATTTCCAACCCGAAAGAATCAAAGAACCGACAAAACCGAATCAAACCGACAATAGCTAACACAATATATCTAAACTTCGGATAAATTTGTGTATTTGGATTAAGGCTATAATGCTAAGATTCTAGGGTTTATGATCTATGTAATAATTGTTTCCATATTTTATGTGCATTTGTAAGAGTTTAGCCTCACATATTAGGGTTTGGTGGTCATCAATTTGTTAAAATTATAAATTATTTTCAATATTCTACATGCATTTGCAAGGGATTAGGCTCCCATGTTAGGGTTTATTACCCCCTTAATTTCAAAAAAAAAAAATTTTGATGGTATAGAGTTAATGAGTAATTTTAAATGTTCTGTTCAAAAGATATTAATGAAATTATAAATAAATATTAATTTTTAAAATTAGATCTAAAAGTTAAATATTGAATAATTAATTAAAATTATTAATACGGTATAAGTGGCATCACGTTCATAGGATTTTGTATTATCGTGTATATATTTTTATAAGCTAAGACGCTCATGGTGGCATGATTAATTATATGAGTATGAAAATTACATTAGGCATGTGTCTAAATTAGTTCTATGATTTTTGTTTCGATTTAGAATTCGAAAATATAACTATTTAAAAAACAATCAATCTCAATCTCAAATATGTTATTGATTGTCTTCGCAATGACAAAAGTAAACACTCGGTATATGTTTTTCCATAACTTAATTATTAATAACAATATCATTTAGGTTAATCATAAAAATTAAATTTAGTACCATAATATCATATTTATTGCCTTTCGAATTTGAATAAATTTAGTAGTCAACCAACTTTTTTATTTAATATATTGCATTTGTGTGTTGAATGTAGAAGTCCAACTAATAATTCATATCTACTAAGCAACTGTTTTGCCCATTTGGCGTGAAAGAAAATGTTTGGATTTTCACCGCAATCTCACTGCCTTCAACAACCATCATTTGGACCATCTACTCTCAATTTTACCACGCAATTTTTTTTTAATTGTATTTGGTTGTATGAAGTTACCTTTTGATTATTAATCAATTTTTTGTGTATTTTTGCTTTTTTCTTAAAAGTTTTTAAAAGTCTTTTTTAATATATATATATACACAATGAGCAGAGAAATGTCTCAAAAGTGCATTGGATAAAACCAAAGACATTCATAACACATATAACGCATATATATGTTTCAGCAATTTGACAATACATCGAATTCAAAGGTAAGAAATTATTGAGCTTCTATTCCTGGGTTCCAGTTTTGTGGCCTAATAAGGTGTTTTGCTAAGATACACTTTGAAACTTCAGTACCATAAACACTTTAAAGTAATGTTGATATATTTGTTGTTGGAATTGGAACTTGTGATACTGTAAATCGTGTGATTTTGCATCATAAGAAGAAATAAGAAGATATGACCTTCTATTATTGCACTTGAAGGTGTTATGGCTGGGTTTTAGCTACTTGCAACCATCAAGATTCTTTTTCGTCTTTGTAACATAAGCAATGCAATTTTAAGATTACAATGTTTGGAGGAAGAAATTTGAGTATGTTTATATGCCAAATAAAGGGTATTATCACTTTATGTTTCTTCTTCTTTTTGTTTTATGTATATATTGGCCAAACCTAGGGTTTCTAGGAGTTGTTGCAGAAACCTTTTACGAATGCAGTTATATCTTGAACTTGATAAACCTATATGGCATTGGAGTCTCAAGACAAAAATTGGTATACGGGTTCTTACTAATTACTCATATCGATTTCAAGTAGATTTGTGTACATATTGTGGTAAAATTATGTTTCGCCAGGTATGTAGCTTGGGATATCTTATTAGCAAGCAAAGGTTATATATTTCAAGAAGAGTTGAATAAAAAGTAAACAATAATAGGGTGAAGAAAACGAAAAAAATAACTCTTTATGTTCATAAATATTATCTAATTGGAAATGTTGTTTTTCGATTATGTTTTTTGTATTTAGAGAAAGAAGAGAAAGGAGATAGAAGGTACGAAGAAAAGGATGAGGAAGAAACCAACTCTATAAGTTTTTCTGTTCATATAGTTTTGTTAGTTTAATTACTTTGGACCTAAAATTCATTTAACCTTTTGTTTTGTGTTTTTAAATTCTCCTTTTTTATGAAAAATGAACGTGGTAAAAGACGAGGACAAATACTATTCATATTTTAATACGTCTCCTCTTGGTTATGATAGAGGAATAGTTAATAATGTTGTTTCACCATTAAAGCAAGACAAAACTGTGGCTGTGATGATAAGGTGGATGTAAATGGGTTAGTCCAGAGAAGAGAGCTGTGATTGATGATGGAACCAAGGAAGCAAAGTGTTTGGTGCAAGAATATAGAGAAAAGTAGATATCCAATGAGAAGAAGATGATGAAAGACTGAAGCAGAGAAAGGTTGCTATAAATAGACTAGCATTGAATCTAAGGCATGTATTGTGTTGGAGAAGAGTTTGGACAAAAATAGAGAATGGATAACGTGAGAAACCCGAGAAAAAAAAAAAAAAAATAGAGAATGGATAACATGAGAAACCAGAGAAAAAACAGAGTATGTGCTGTAGATAATCATGTTTATTATTTGATGTGAAACAAAACAATGTAATCTGTTTATGTACCCGAGAACTTACAAAACACAAAGATTAATGGTGTTAGTATCTGAACGGTATATATTTCTTTCTTTTTTGTCAACATTGTTGATCATTTTAAGACAAAGTAATTACAACATGTTCATGCTTTCATGATATGTTAACATATAGAATCATATACATGGATATATATGCTTACCATCCAATTTGTCATTTTGAGCCAAAACAACAAGGAGATCCTTCAAGCTAAACCAAAAGAAAACGAAGAATCCACCACGATCTTAACTCATATATGCACAAAAATCTCATATTGTTTTTTTTAAGCAACGCACGATCGTAAATAGAAAACCTTCGGGTCTACAAGTTTTATAGCCTCGGATTACTATATGTTCATATAACTCATGGAAAGAAACGAACGCACGTTGCTTACATTTGTAAAATCAAATTAATATTCCCGTCAAACAGACGCAAATGATCAAAATTAAACTACCAATCCACAATTAATTGTAGTTTTTAACTAAAAACCAAATCGAACTAACATTTTAGTTTTATAAGGTAACTGAACCAGATCGTAAATTTCAACATCATACTTTTTTCAAACAAAAACACAACTACATTAAACAAACCAATTATAACTAACACACTATATCTAAATCATTTAGTATTTTACAGGTATTTGTGAGGGTTGAGACTCACCTATTAAGGTTTAGTATCCCTTAAGTTGCAAGAAGTGTAAATTGTTCAATATTTTACATTCATTTGTGAGGGTTTAGGCTTACCTATTAGGATTTGCGTTAGTTTCAATTGCAAGAAATATAATTTATTTCTACGATTTAACGTGCATTCCATATTAGACTTTAGAACCTTTTAATTTGCTAAAAAATATCAAATGATAGAATTATATACAATATAAATATCTAAAACATTAATGCCCATGCCGGGGTGATAATGTTCCCAAATAATTCATTTAATTCTTTAAGGTTTTAACATGTCCGTGCTGGATGCGGATACCTCTGAATGAAAAAGACGAAATAATTACAAGGTAATTGATTGGTAAATTTTATAGATAGCATATCGTGATTGGCTAGACAAGCACGGGAGATAGATGTTGGCAATCGCGATGTGTAACATGCACCAAACTAAACTAATCACTCCATAACTAACCAGTAATTTTTACTAAAAAAAATCGAATTAAAACTTTATATCTTTCTGGAACGTTACATACGACTCCAATTTTTTTTTTAACAGAACTACATCGAAATATAGTTTTATTCAGTGTGTGAGGGTTAATAACTCCTTTTAATTTGCTAAAAAAAATCATTGTTTTTGATATTTTACGTACAATTATGATTGTTTAGCTTCACATAATAATGTTTAAAGCCTTTTAATTTCCTAAAAATAGAAATGGTATATCTATAAATTCATAAAATTATAAAAAAGGAGTATTAATTAAATTTTATGTTCATTTATTAATTAAAGTTTATGTTTTTTCTTTTATTTATAAATTTGGTATTACAGTTGATGTTGGCGTAGAAATTCGTGAGAAGAAGAATCGCGTTGGGAGCACAAGAACATACACCAAAATAAACTGAACACCCCACAATTAACCGCTAATTTTCTCTAAAATCCAAATTGAATTTTAATTTTATTTCATTCTGCAACGTTACATAAAAATCAAATTTTTCTATCGCTGAAATGAATCGAATCGTAGCTTTATCTGGTGTGTGAAGGTTAAGACTCACATAGGGTTAAGACTTCTCTCTTAGGGTTTAGCGCCTACTAATTTTCCAAAAAGAAATTGTTTACATGTTTAGCATATATTTATGATCGTTTAGCTTTACATATTAATGTTTATAAATATTAAAATTGCTAAAGTATAAATGGTATATCTATAAATTTCAGAAAAATATATAAGTTATTCGTATAAAACGAGTATTCGATCATAACATTTTTTTTTTATTGTTGTAGTAACCATAAGAGGATTATTGTAGTACTTTTTACAAAAAACCAAATCAAAATAAAACTTGAGTCCTTCTAACATGCGAGGTATATTTATTCGAACATAACATATTTTTTAGAGCCTTTCAATTTTCTAAAAATATAATTGGTACATCTATAGATTAAAAAAAAATAATAACATAAAACAAGTATTAACTAGAGTTTATGGTTTAATTATTAATTAAAGTTATGTTTTTTTCTTTGGTTTATAAATTTGGTATTACAATTGATGCTGGCGTAGAAATTCGTGAGGAGAAGAATTGCGATGTGAGCACAATATACACCAAGAATTGCCATGTTAGCACAATATACACCAAAATAATCTGAAACCCCCACAATAAACCAGTAATTTTTTCTAAAATCCAAATTAAATTTTAATTTTATGTTGATCTGCAGCATTACATACGAATATAAAAAATTTATATCGCCGAACTGAATCGAACCATAGTTTTATTTAGTGTGTGAGGGTTAAGGCTCCCCTATGGTTAAGGCTCTCTTTTTAGGGTTTAGCGCCTATTAATTTGCTAAAAAAAATAATTTTTTTACATGTTTACTATATATTTATGATCATTTAGCTGCACATATTAATGTTTGTAAATTTTAAAATTGCTAAAATTATACATGGTATATCTATAAATTTCAAAACAACTATATAAGTCATTAGTATAAAACGAGTATTCGATCATAACATTATCTTTGACTGGTGTAATAATCATAACTGGATTATTGTAGTAATTTTCACAAAAAAACAAATCAAAATAAAACTTGAGTTCTTTTAACGTGCGAGATATAATTATTCGATCATAACATTTTCTATAAAAAAATGATCATTCTTGCATTGTAATTTGATCATAACAAATGCATGTTATTCGATCATAACGATCATAACAAATGCAAGTTATTGACAAAAGCAAAAACAAATGCAAGTTATTTGATCTATTTCTCTATTTTTTTTTATATGTTCCTAAATAGTGGAAACAAAATTCAAAATTATAGAAATATCTTCAAAATTAAATTAAAATATACATTTATATACTAAAATAAAAATTAGTTATAGAATTAGAATATAGATTTCTAAAATTAGAACTAAAAACAAAAAATTTGAATAACAAAATAAATATTATTAATAATGGTATAAGTGATCATGAAAACTAAATTTAGTAATCGATCAAGTTGCTTGATGAAATGACATAATATGGATATGTTATTGCTGACAGAAAGGTCACACTAAATTGTTCATTTAAATCATTTATAACAAATGCATTTTTATGTAAAACCATAAAATGAGACCGTATACAATTTTAAAGATTACTTCGTATCTGCACTTCTCTGCTATATGTTGAAATGTTATTATTTCAAATATTGTCGGTGACGGTGAATGTAAGAGGATATTCGAACTATCCGTGGAGTAGTATATCATGCATTTATAGATGCACGTTCTGCGTTTGGTTTGCTCGAAACTGTTTGATAGTCTTCTAAAAGTGTGATGGATGACTACGTATCCATTCTTTCAAATATTGTCGGTGAGGGTGAATGTAAAAGGATTATTGCTGTTATCCATCGTGTTTTGGCATGTCGTGGTTTGGAATATGGTTCTTTCTTTGAGTTATAAAATATCATATATTTTCTTATTAATTATTTCGGTGTTTAGTTGTTTTAATGTTATCTTGGTTTGTTGTAATAACTTTAAATTCACATTGTTTAATAATTTTGATTTTATAATTTATAAAGCTATATTTTGTTTCTTGTATTTTAAATATATTGCATTGTTTATCTACTAATTTATCAAATCACAAATGCAGGACGCGGGTACCACACTAGTCTCTCATGTAAAAGAGAAGTCATTTTGCTTATGTGTCGCGATGAGAGCGATTTGAGGATGTAAAAAAAAATATTAAGTTGTATAATTTTATTGAACAAAGAAACAAAAAAATCGTTTGTTTTATTGAGTGTTGAAGATGCATATTCGATTACCTTTTATATTAAGTTGCATAATTTTATTATACTGATTATTTCCTTTTTAACATTCTCTTGATATACTCGAGGTTTTACCATAAATATAAATTTACACATTTTCCATTTTTTTACATGTTGATCTTAATCTTCCATATTTATCTTCCCGAATAATTTACTTTTCCATATTTTATCTTCTCTAATGTATATACAGCAAAATAAAGGAAATTATATTATATATATATATATATATATATATATATATATAAATATATGTTATCACGTAACCCTAACCCTAACCCTAATAATTTCCATCTTTTATATATATATTCCCCACTTAGTTCACCACAAACTTAATTCAAGGTTTGCCGTTTAACTCTTCTCTGGTCCGTAAGCTATCTCTCATGTATTGCATATTACGATCTTCTTTTTATTTGTTATTGATTAGTTATTTGTTATTGATTAGACGAAAGGAGAAGCTGAAAATATATTGAGAAAACATGCAACAGATGGAACAACGCTTCGAGGGAGGACACTGCATAACAACACGTAATCAACTATTTAATCTTTTCGGTGGTGTGATTGTCTTCTATTGTCCTATATTTTATTATCGATTGAATAACGTTGTATGTGATTCGTCGGTGACCTAGCTTCCAAAAGGGAGGTTAGTGATTCATCGTGAACTCACGATCAGCTTGGTGATCTGTGGAGATTTTATTGAAGGTTATCCTGATTGTCAAATATTTGCATAGAAATTATCAACGAAAACATTTATACATGATTAAATGAATGAAAATCTTGTTGAAAAAAAAAATGATTTGATTATCAACGAAATCATTTTTTTTTGTTGTATACAAGCTTTTCATTCAATTAAGTGTTGTGAATAGAAGTGTTCCATTATATGCACGATTATGTGGTTACAAGATGATTTCGTGCACCATAACTCTGTGGCTCTTTCTTCTCCAAAGTAAAAATCCAAATCTCTATATAATTCCTCACTATCATTTAACTGTTTGTTTTATTTTTAAAATATGTTTTTTATCTTCAAAGAATAAGAAGAAGAATTTCATATAATGTTTGTACTCTTTTTCTTTTATTTAGTTAAAAGAAAAGTTCTCCAGAGAAATGCTTTGAATTCTTAGTACAAAACTCATTATAACTGGTTTTGCTAACCACTGGATTATTGGAAAGCATGCTCTTGTGATGTTGATTTGTTATTAATATTCCATTTATTTGTAATGTTCAAGGGAAAATGAGCAGCTTTCCAAGTGTGGAGATACTACGTCTGCAAGAGGTATTATGCTAGGAGAACTTAACAAACTTATTGAGGCAAATCCACTCTTCCGGGACAAACTTCCGAGCACATATTGGTGGTCTCTCCTCAAACTATCTTATTCATTTGACATAAATTATATATCCATGTATATATACTATTAATGTATAATTTTCAATGATTATGTGAATGGTCAGTGTTTAAACGTTTATGCTACCATTTAACATTATTAATCAAATAATTTGATGGCATACGATTACAAATAAATAAATAAACAAATTTTACGTTTTTGTAATAGAATTTAGGTTATGATGCTAAAATTTTACGTGTTTGTAAAAGGGTATATCAAAGTTTTAAAAATCAATATCCCCGCGCAGGACGCGGAGTACTGCACTATAAATTTGGGTTACCACCGGATGTCGTGGGCTAGTGGTTAAGCGCAGGGGTTGGTCCTTGCGCTCCTAGTTCAAGTTCCGGTGGAAAGAATAATTTACGGCATGTTATAAAGTATTATCAAAAACTGGTTCCGGACCATGAAAGAGATTAAGACCCAAGTCCGAACTTCTCATTTTTATAAATAATATATATATATATATATATATATATATAAATTTAGGTCAAAAAGAAAGAAACTGTTTAGAGAAGCCGGCGATTTGGTTGTTTATAGCAATTTAAACACTTATCATTTATCTACATAATTATCTCTTTCTTTTAGTTTGCTAAATAAAACTAAAAACGACCAATAACGCTATGCAATCATACACTCACTACACCAAGCATAATTTTTATCAGATATATCGTGGCCTAAAGACAAACAATTTTAACTTGTTCTACTTAGCAAAATGACTAGAAAGCAAATAAGGAGGAAACACATGGCTCACTCAGCGCCGTGTGGCGATACCTCCGGCACCGGTGAGCCCTCCGGAACCACCAGTCCCCCCGGATCCGCCTCCTCCTTACATCGATTCCACTCCTTATCCAGATCTGCATCGTCCTCTCCTCGAGCCATCAAATCGATCCCTACTGAGACCTCCCCTCCCTCTACTACCGTCAGAGCTCACCCCTTCCATCGACGGCAATCTCTACCATCAGCCCGTCCCGAAAAGCCCCTCGATTCTGAGCGGCATCAGATCGAGAATTTTTCCGGTGGGTGCTCGAAGGCTCAACACTCTACCGCTCCAGACATGCTCCCTTTGTATCCATACCCGTCGCCCCCTTACCTATTACCGTCAGGCAATGATCGGCGCCGGAAAAGTACTCACAGTCCAAAGCCAAGCCGAGTGTTTGTTATTAATGGGCCTAGATTGGTTTTGGTAACTGATGGGCTTTGGTTGGCCCAGTCATCTGATGGGTCGGGCCCTTGATATTTTCTTGGGTCATTTATTGAGCTCAGTTCACGACTCTAATAATTTGATCGAGCTTGAAATCTTCTTTACTCCGAGAAGGATACAGTTTTCTGGATTCTCAAATCATGTAGTTCTTATTGATCTTGATATCTCTTCTGTTGCGAGAAGTTTACAGTTTTCATGATTCTCAAATCCTGTATCATCCTCCCTATGGGAGAGAACTCGATTACATAATCTTATCTCTTTGAGTGTAAGAACCCTCTCGGAATCAAAACCGAGCCTTTCCCTAACCGTTTTGTACTTTTGTGTAGCGGTCATTACCGGAACAAAAGATGCAATCGAGATCGCTTCGACGGTACTCAGCGGGATGGGTAACATTCCAAAGTCATGGGTCAAAGTGACTAACCCTATGCTTCTCGGTTTACCCGTAAGCTTTATACAGACGCATCAAGAAATTGGTATTGATTCACGCTCGTATAATTATCCTAGTTTTTATGCTTTAAGTTGTAATCTCTTTCTGTATTGTGCTTTGCACTCTTGTAAGATCACTATTTTAAGTTAATGGAAAAACAATGTTGAACCAAAAAAAAAAGCAAATAGAAGCTATTATTGTGAGCTTTTATAATTTATCGTATATATGCAAAATGCATTTGTAGTAACTTAGTTATTCAATTTCAAAAAATTTATTATTCTATTCTTTTGTGACTATTTTAGTTTGTTTAGATGTTTTTATAAAATAACTATAAATTAATTATATATTTCAAACTTTTTATATTAATTATTAATAATCTTTGTAATTATATTGGATACAAAGCATTTCATGTTGTATATTTTGATTCTTCATTCATTAAAGCCATGGGCCTCTATCACAGAGGCTGGCCACTGATCCACCTTTGAAACATGATAAAGCCCTCGTTTGGTTTAAATTCCGGCGTGTGTCCACCTCCCTATAAAAAAATACGAAATTTTTTTAAAAAACATGAAAATTATAATTCAATGAAATTTTCTTTTTAATGAAAACAAGAAGACTTGCTTTGACAGTAGCAAATGTCATCTTATTGGCATAAGTCCTCGTATACCTGTCAAGAAAGAGGCAATAATGATTTTAACGTTAGTTTTGAAAAGCTTATTATATGATTCAAAGAAAAGATAAAAGAACAAAAGAAACATAAAACAAAACAAAAACTATACATACCCAGCGATTTGATTGTTTATCATCCAAGGTCTCCAATCATCAATTATGGAGTAATTGAGAGATCTTATCCAAGCTTGGGTTGACATGAAAGGCACCGCCAGATCATGATCACCACTGTTCACCATAAACCACACATATTTTAATTCTCTCTTTAATCCTGTAAATAGGACTAGACAATCCCATTTATGGTTTGTTTTCGGTTTGATTTTTTCGATTTTATATATAGAATCTAAAGCCAAATAAAAACGTTTTTAATTTGGTATAGTTTAAGTTTGATTTGATACATTTCCAGTTTTAATCTGGTCTGGTTAGGTATACAATTTTAAAACAATAATATATGGTTTTAATAACTCTAACCTGAAAAACTGATTAATAAAATACTTTTTGTGGTGTTTATTGGGATAAATATATGGAGTATATTCTTATATGTGATATTTCTTTTTTTTTCGTTTGTGATTAACAAAAACAAAAAATCCTCTAACCTGAAGATAAGAGATTTGTAGCCATTAATGCTGTTATTCATATGGTATGGCACACTGCTTTTAATGTCGTGAATGTATGAATGAGCATTATCATGCCATCGCTCCCATTCACCTACACTCCCCTGTAATCATAGATCGCCCTTTAAATTTTCATTTTCTTATACTACAAAAAAGGGATTGAATTGTAGCACTTAAATTGTATCACAAAATCAAATGATATATCAGTGATCCTGATAATAAACTCTTGCTTATACCTTTCTGACGTGAAGAGCTTCGCGAACGTTCTCGTCGTTGGCCCAGTGGACCATGAGAGAATACGGATATAACTGGCAAAACAACTTTGTCAATGAGTTTCTTCAAAATACAGATTAAAATCAAGTGTTATACAAAATCAATGAAATAAACATGGATATTTCGGAATGAATTTTAATGGATTTGAGATTGATTCACACAAAAGTTAAAAATTTTAGTCAGAAACTCAGAATGCGTTAGTTTGAATTTAGTTTGACAAAAATAACTATTGGAATACTGTAACCTTATATATATTTCATATCTTTCGAGATATCCACAATTTTGTATTCCGATGTATTGATGAAATTCAATATTTTATATTTCTATGGTATAACAATCAATTTTTTTTGTTCATGACAATCATTTCTATTGTATAACAATCATTTTATACTGTAAACTAATGTATTTTACTAGTTTAGGAACGAAGTGTGTTCGTGACAAAAAAAATAATAATAATAATCATCATTTTTTTTGTCATGCGTTTATCCATACTATAATCATTAGTTACACATCAGTTTTTAATCGAATAAAATTAATTATCAAAGAGCAACCTCCAAATTTCGAATAGAAAATAAATGATTGTTGTATATATTTTTATTTCTATCATAATACATTAATATAAACCACTATTGTTGATTTATAATGTATTTATTTGATTTCTAAATCCACTTTATTTGCTTTTTAATTCCATTTTATTTGATTCTTAAAACTACCCTATTTAATCCAGGGGGTGTATTCAATCTTGTATTTGTGAGAATTTTGAGTGATTTGTATTAAAGTGACAAATCATGTGTTATTGAAACATAAATTTTAAAAAGTCTTTCAAAATCAAGTGTTATTGAACTTATAATTTCAAAATCTACTTTGAAATCCAATGTTATTGGAAATATTTTAAGTAATGGATTTTAGGAGATTTGTTGTGATTTTAAAGTGTTTTGGTGTGGTTTCTTAGTTAAAAATATACAAAAACAAATAACATAGTTTTTTAGATGGGATTCTAGATTATTTTAACCAAAATCCCTTAAATTATCCAAAATCATCTAAAAACTCATTTAAAATCAAATCACTTCAAATCCTTACAAATACTAGATTGAATACAACCCCCCCCCCCCCCCCCCAAATTTATTGATTTAAATCAGAGAATTCTATATAGATTTACGAATCCTCTATATATTAATTGAGGAAACACTAAAAAGTGAAAAAATGTATGTGTCAATGAGGATTCTAAGAGACACATCAATTAAATTAACCAATCAAAATATTTCAATTAATTATATATGTCATGTTGGAAATATCTATATAGTTACATTAGTTGTTTAACATGAACTCACAAATACATATGCTACTAATTTAAATCCAACTAAAATATAACATTTTAATATTAAAATGTTATATAACATAATGTTTTAACGATGAATCATTAATTTATCAATGTTAATTACTTTATAAAAAATGTATTTATGTTCATTTGGATATCATATCTGATGATCAATAAATTGTGGATATTATTAAGTCAAAAACTTCCTTGTTAAAGTATTACATATGTATCAGTATCACTTACGAAGCAATCACATATATATATATATATATATATATATATATGTATATGTGTCACTTACAAAGCAATCAGGAGATGACATATCGCAGTTCGGTAACAATATTTGCTGTGGATATATATTGGCAACAATCTGTAAATAGAAAGAAAAAAAACTGATTAGTGATCATCATTACCAGATAGAGTTTTGAACACCAACTACATTCCAGAATGTGTACCTTATGGAAATGTTCTACAAGTTTTAAGCATTCTCCCTCAAGTGCAGTCACATAATTTCCTTTGCATATTTTCTTCAGTGACTGTTAAATAGAAGTTCTGAACATTGTTATATCATTTGATACTTCAAAAGATAGCCAAGTTAGAAGATCTGGTTCGTAAAGGATAAAAATACAAAAATCAAAGGTACAAATTAAGGCCAGAGTAGACTCGTTAAATATAAAACTATGTAGTGACAAAACAAAAAATTAATCAGCTTTATGTTTCGTACCTCATAATGTTCATCAGAGATTAATGCCAATCCATGAGTATAAGGAATCTCATAGTTGTGTTCAATGTCAGCATGGGTTATCGGGTTTCCGAGGATATAACCCTATGTTGGTAACAAAATACATAACTATTAATCTTTAATATTCAAAATTTATACATAACATTAGAACCACTTGATTTTTTATGACCTGTAGATTTATTGGAGGTTCGCAACATATATAATTTCCTGCATCATAGTATGAGAAAATTTATGAGATGATATTAAAAAAAGGTGAATGGGCGTGAGGGTTAATTGTTATGATAAGAAAAGAAAAAAAACACATACCTTTAGAGATTTCTTGAACCAGAGCCGGAATAATCATACCGGCATAAGATGTACCGCAAGCGTAAAAAGGGTTGGACATAAATTGTGGATGCTTGCTTAGCCACTACACATGAAAAAAAAAAATGAAAAAAAAACACACACACTCAAGATTTAGTGCAAAAAGGCAAAATGTTTAAAAAGATAACAATTTTCGAATCATTCTTTAATAGTATGGATATATTAAGGCTCGAAATGGTTACCATTGAATTATGCGAGTAGAAAGACTGAGGAGAGTAATAAGGAATATCTTCTTTCAACTTTGTTCATATTTTCAGTTTTTTTTTTTTAAATGAATTGAATTATCTTTTAAGAATTTTTAACCTAAATGGTAAAAGTTTAGAGAAATTTTAATTGTACCAATTTTTGTTCCACTAAAATGGTGAAAATTTACAGGAATACTTCATTGCACCGGTTTTTAATCTTCTAAATGTGCAACTATTTGCACCCTAAGAAACCTGTCCACATTGGCAAGAGTTCAGCTCGACAATTTTTCTATAGATGATGAAACTTTTTGTTTTTTTAGAACTTTTAAAAATAATCTCGAAGTCCAATAGACAAAAAGGAACCATTAGTTTTTTCTTCTTCTTATTTTAACTTTAAAATTTGATCCAAACATATAGTTACTTGTATTAGTGCCTTGTTGTGTACTAGGGATGGAATTATTATCCGGGATCCGAGAACCGATCCGTTATCCGTTCGGAATCGCTCCGAAAATTAGGATATCCGAGGAGCCTGGATCCGGATAAAGATAGTAAAATCTAGGATTCGTGAAAAGAGGATACGGATCCGGATAACAAAATTTTAAGGTCCAGATATCCGGATCCGGATCCGGACGCATTAAATATATTAAAAATATATATATTATATATCTATTAAGTTAATTTTATATAAATAAATATATATAAAAATTGATTTTAGTTTTTTTATTATAATAAATTATATTTATAATGAAAAATATCATTTAAAATATTAATTAATAATTTTTAAAAATATATTTTTATTTATTTATTAATTATTTTAATTATTTTTAATATTAATTTCGAATCCGGATCCAGATATCCGCTGATATCCGTTTTTTTGGGCGGATATCGGATCCGAATAGTTTTTTTTTACGGATCTGATGATTCCGGATCCGGATACCTTGAAATTCCAGGATATCCGGATCCGTTCCACCCCTATTGTGTAATACTCCAAATTCAAGTCCGGTAATATGCGTGTGTGTGATGATGAAACTTGATTTATAGGTTTACCCACATGGTGAATCCTCTATCCACTCGAACAAAACACTGCGGTCACACATTCAATTTAGTTTGTCTTTTACCTTTTGAAGAAACTCATGGATCCTCTTGACTTCACCTGTGTCACTAGGCATATCAATATGTGAAGTTCTGGAGTAGGAGAAGCCGGTTCTTACAGGCTGGTCCAAATATATTATGCTGGCCATCTGAGAAAATGATAAAAAAAGCATTTAAAAGATCAAGAATAGATGATTGACACATGAATACACTCTCTCCTACCTTTGTCCATGAATATGTAGTAGACACCAAAGAAGGGATACTTCCATTGTAAACCTCGAACTTTAAAGCCAAAGGTCCTACATTTTTTTTAATTCCAATTCAAATAAGTCACCGAAAATAATGCGTAGCGAAAGAAGAGATATATTCTAGAATTTACCGTTCTCAAAAAAGAAGCCAGTAAGAGCAGAACAACCAGGTCCTCCATCTAGCCATAGAAGAAGAGGATCTTTTTCCGGATTGTTCTCAGACTTGATGAAATAATAGAACGTTTGCAACTCCTCTTCTTTACCAGTACCAATGTACCTTCATTCAAATAAAGAATGACTGATTACTAAACTACAGACACCTAATTTCATTGGTAAAGTAGAAGGGACATTTTACAAACCCCGTTTCGAGTTCGAAAGGAAGAGGGCCTTCGAAACCAGGAAGAAACTTGACAATAGAGGCTGAATCAACATCATGATCACTCAAAACGAGTAGAAGCAGAAGCAGCAGCTTTAGTGTGGAACTCATTCTCTTCCTTTAGATTTTAATAATTTATGGAAATAAGGATCTTTATAATGTCTGAAAATAAGAAAGAAAGTGGGTTAGGTAGCGTTTTGCATATCTATTTATTGTAACCAAAATGATAGTGATAAAGACAGTGAGGTTTGCTGACCACAAAAAAAGAGTGACATTTATTATCAGAAATAAATAAAATATAGACACGTTTCTCATGTACGAATGGCTAATATTATTTGATTAATTATTAATTATCCGGCAGTGATTTAATCTAGAACTTTTCTTTTAGTTGAAGACGAAAGCAATTTTTATGATACAGTCAAATCTCCATAAATTAATATTCTATAAATTAATAATTATCATAAATTAATAAATTATTTCAGTCCCAAGTCGGATCAATGTAAAAATTAACAAAATTTGATAAGATGATAATATAATATTTTTTTTAAAATTCCTATATAAAATAAGGTCCTAACAATAATGTAAATTAATAATCATGTATACTTATGCATATATGTATAACTCTTTTGGCTTTAGTAATTTTTTATTCTACTTATTACATCTAAAAAATTTTTATGATTGTTTTCTCAGTATCCAAAACTTGTAAAAAAATATAGACACGATAATTGATTATGTACACATAACTCTTTTCATATGTATCATAAAATTATGAATAATCATTTTTTTTCTCTAAAGTTTGTACGTAATAATGCGTATTATTTTTAGATAGATAGTATATTCTGATGTTAACATTCATTCTATTGTAATAATCAAAAGTATATATCAAAATCTCGAGCAAATATATATCATTTTTACAAATGGATTTAACTAAATTCTTTAATATAAACTTTAAATTTTTTTTTATCTAAAACACATATTTCTCTAAAATTTATATTTATTAATTTATCGATTAATTAATAACTTTTTAAATTAGTAAATTTTCAAAATCCCAACATTATTAATTTATAGATGTTTTATCGAGTCCTTGAGTTAATCAAGAGCTGAGTCAACTCACTATTAATGAGTTTTGATGAGTTAAATTTTGTTTGCCATATCTTTATTTTTTGTAGTTAGTAAAAATTTTTATCTCGATCGAGTCGACGTGGTTGGAAGTCCCGTTGTTGGTACAGTGGTTGACCAAAAGTTAATTAATGTTTCTACTCCAAAAAATCATTGTTCGATTTCTAAACGATGCGATTTATGAATAATTATATAAAAAGAAATTTTTAAAAATGCCATTTTTCAGTGCCACTTTTTCAAAAAGAAAATTCATTATATCATTTTATGTTTAGATTAAGTATGTTGTATTATAGTTTAGTTTTGAGGGTTTTAGGGTTTATAATTTTAAGATTTAGGTTTTAAAAATCCATAATTAGTGGTATTTTTGCAAATGGATACTCCTAAGTGGTATTTTTGCAAATGTGCACACTAAATATGGTATTTTTGCAATTGCCCCATATATAAATAAAACCAAGCTTACAAGAAATATGTAGCGTTGTACTAGTAAAATCGTTCGACTGAATTTTACGTATTAAATATATAAAGTTTTCATCATGAACATGAATTAAATAATGTAGTTTGTCGTGAACTATAAAAGGACGTTTGAAAAAAATGTTTTTGTAACTGTTAATCATAATAATTTGTAATAAAAATATAAATTGAGACGATCTGAAACCCTAATAAAACCTAATCCCCTAATTTCTATTCGGCGGCTCACCTCCTTCTCATTTCGTCGCCGCCGCTGGCCGCTGGTGTTCCTTTGCCGAAATCGCTAGACTCGCAAGATCCTCCTTTACCATTATCCATCTTCTCAAACTCTGTTATCACCACCATATCTTCGTTTTATCTACTTTCACTATCTCAGATGTAGATATAAAATTTACAGTTTTCGATCTGAAATTTGCAAATTTAGAGTTGTTCGCTCCCTCTCTTGTGCGTCTATCAGATTCAGTTTGCTTCTTTTACCATTAGACTCGGTCATATTGATTCAAGACTTCCATTGATCTCTAGGTGATGTTCGCTTGTGGTTCGAGTTCCGTGTGTTTTGCAATGAGGTACACATCTCTCTTCAAAGTTGCTGAATATCGCTGTTATGCGTCTCCTTACTGTAGTATGCAGATCCGTTTCTGTCTTTGCTCCGACCGTTGGTTGCGAGCTTCTTTCGACCAGGTACAATCCATGCTCTTTGTTCTCCTCCTATCTAATCTCTACGAGTCGCTGGTCCTCTAGATATGACGAAATCAATGGAAAAGGTAGTCCCTTTTCGTGGATTTGTGAGACACCTGTTAGTAGTTCCACTGATTAAGGCGAAACCAGTTCTCCAGTTAGCTTTAGAATCTCAATCTCTAAAGGCCTTTTCACAAAAGTTGTTGTTGATACCTTCTCGGTGGCAAATATAAGAGACAATAAGCAACAATCCAGTTCATGTGGTCTTCACCCAAATATCACGAAATCAATTTCTTTATGAAGTATTTGTTTCCCCCAAATATATATGTTTGGAGTGGTTTTATTGTAGGGAGTAAGGTGTTGGAGTTCATGTGGTCTTCACCCAACCGACACCACTTATCATCAAACCTGAAACATTCTCTTTGGCATCAATTTATGTACTTGAACATAAGCAGCTCACATATAGGATTAGATCTCATGTTTATCACATGGACTATTGTGTTGAAGTTTACAAATACTTTGGTTCTCATCCTATTCAAAGGCTCAGCAAGTCCGCGTATCTCTACATTTGTAGCCGAAATTACGTTTATTATTTTAATTATGCTTTACTTGCAGTTTCAATCTCGGCATTAGATCACCATGTGTGTTCTCTGATTTCTAAGGAGTCGTTTCACTTCTTAGCACTATTGACGTCGAAATCGTCCACAATGTTACTTGTCTAAGCGTTTGGCTCACATCTATCTATTATTTATATGTTTTATGCTTTGTTTTTGTAGCATTATTCTTGTTAACCTTGATAACATTGATTTCATATTATGGGTCTAAATGGTAACAGCGGAATCTGGCTGAATTTTACTGAATTGCATAATCTGGTTGAATTTTTAGTGAAGTTTTGCAGAATCTGGCTGAATTTTTAGTGATATTTTTGCAGAATTTAGCAGAATATCTTGCAATGTAAATGGTAACAACTAAATTTAGCTGAATCTGGCTGATTTGTTTTAAATGATATTTATATAAACCTATGAAAATTAGTTAAATAATGTTATTAGTTAAATATACTAACAAAATATTAACTATTACATTTATATTTAATAATTTTATTAAAAATAAAATAACAACATAATTTAACAAGAATACTTGCAATTAAAAAAAATTAAAGATGAATTTATCTTACAAATAGAGTAAATTAATCCAAAATTTTGTATTAGTGATGTGTTGTCGAGTTTCACCTCTCAACTAACTACCTGCAAGTGCACAACAATCACAATTAGTATAGATAAGGGATCATATCCACAAGGACTTCTTAACCACACTTCAAATTGTAATGAATAAAATTAAGCCAGAACAAGATATTTTTGTCGTTTTTGTGATTGAGAATAAAATAAACTTGTAAATTGTAATGAAAATCAATAAAAGAAAAGCGCTAGGACTTAGGTAATTCGCAGAGAATCATGCAAACAATAAAAATTGATTGATTTTAGGGATTTAGGAATTATGAACCGTCTAAAACACAAAGCACTGATTTAAGGTCATCCCACTGTCGTGACGTAACTAACCATCTATGTTTTAGCACCCTAATAGACTCAACTGTCGCAGGTTATTACAAGGTGAAAACATGCATTAAAGTTCAAGTTTGATAAAGTTCACCGAACTCCTTAACTAATCTTTCAAATTGTTAAGACATTTGGCTCATCAAATACTAGTTCAGGCAATATAACAAGCTTTTAGAGAGTATATCAACCTAAGCTCAGATCACTAGATATGCGGTAAAGCAATCATGCATTGAGTGCAATTAAAGATGAAGACTCTAATGTATTCCCTAAACAATCATCAATCAATTATCGAATTATGAAACTCATTGAAAATCTAAACCCTAACAAGTGAATTACTCGGACATGATGCACGAAAACCAGAGATAGATGACGAATTCAAGATAAATAAACTTGAATTAAAGAGTAAGGGTAAGAGGATTCTTCTCTATATCGAAGTACAAAGCGAGATCATCCACCAGATTGCTCTAGAATCCAAATCTAATGAATAACACCAAGAGAACTCGTGGTGGCTGCTCATATGATAAAACTACTCTTACTGTTTCGGCATATCCCTAACAAAAGGCTAAAAATAAGTATATATAGGCTTAGGTTCTTCTAGGGTTCACTTTGGGGCAAATCGATCTTTTACGTCAAAATCCTCTCCAATTCGGTTTGGCAATGTCGGCCAAGTAACACGACCGGTATTGGGTCCAAAGTGCCTTGATTTGTGCCAGCATCGGCCTGGAATATCGGTCCGCGAGGTGGTCCGGTACTTGGGTCTGCACTTGCTTCGTTTCTGAGGTAGCTTAACATGTCTTCAGTTAATCAAGTGTATCTTCCTGCTCACAGCTCCAATTGAGATTATTCAAACTTCATTGTAAAGCTGACTCAAATATCTATCGGCACACCAAGTTTCATCCAAGTCCAAATCGATTTGATCCTCTGTTCACTGCTGAACTTCTGACATATACGTTCTGTCCAATTTGGTAGAATGTTGTTTCTTGTGAATTCTTGGTTCTTGATGGCGTCTTTGGCTTGTGAAAGTTGCTGTGACTTGGTTTACACCTATTTTGGCTCTTTTAGATTTTTTTTGCTTGATTTTCCTGTAAAGACTCTAAAACTACAAATACGAGAAAAACTACTTTTAAAGTCATAAAACCTTAGATAAATGCATAGAAAATATAGTAACATAGATAGTAATATAGGTAAAATATGGGACATATCAACTCCCCCATATTTAAACTTTGCTTGTCCTCAAGCAAAATCCAAGTATAGAAAAGAGGTTTGAAAATAATTCGAATTTAGAAAAATCATTTGAAAATAACGTTGATACTAATACCGTATGTGACATGATCGATCCAAGGGTATCTTCATCATACGCCATCCATAACTTTCGCAGCCTACTCCATATTTTAATCACAATCCTGCAAAAACCTCAACTGCACTTCATATGACTCTCTACATTCATTAAGTGTTTGGTGGGATTTCTCATCAAGGGAATCATTCGGGGTAGACGACGCTAGGTAATGAAAAAGGCTAATATATGTGGTGAGGTTAAAAGTGTTTAGGGTTACCATAGACTCCTGGTGCGAGACATTATGCAAAATCGCAAGAGAGAATGGACCTGTTAATATCCACAATTTCCCAACCATTTTTTTCGCGTCTTTTTCCTTCCCCCAGACTTAGATCTTTCTCCGGGAATCACTGAAAACTCCTTATTTCATCTCCTTCTTTTGCATCATGACGTTCCTTGGGTATCCTTTGGCCATAAGACTCTTAGATAACCGTTTTTCTTTCCCTTAAATATATTATTATTATTATTATTATTATTATTATTATTATTATTATTTATTTTTTTTTTCATGAGGGGGAAAACGGTATCTCTTTGATACGAGTCAAGTAAAGGCACGAAATATTACCATGTTTTAAGCATCCAAGGAAACGGCCAAGCTCTTTGTAATTTGTTTTTTGTACTCCTCCATTCTTTACCAGATCGTCGCATCTTTAGCGAGTGGAAAATTGCATCGATCCTTTTCTCTCCGACGTTTTTTCACATATCTGCAAGTATGAAACTAAAAGAGAGTGCATGAGGTCTGAAAAGAGGTAAAGAGTTTTAGGTAGGGTACCAACTAAAAATGAGCTGGCTATTCATGACAACAAAGAGTGGTAAAAGAGGATAAGATGTCATGAATGTGTGATTCGTTTCCCCGATCTAACTCTTTAATGAGAAATATTTAAAATCAGGTCAGCAGTCAAATAAAATAGAGTCAAAATCGGATTCATAAAAACTTATGTAAGACGAATTATATGGGGCGAGTTCCAGTTATGAAGGTTTCTGAATCGTCTATCTTGGACAAACCCTGTGACAGTGGTCATTAGATCATAAAATCTACGCATAAATTCCTGAAAATATCATAGTTCGAAACATAAGTTATTGACTCAATAAAAGACTCAAAGAAAATCATTAAAATGACAAAACATAAGAAAATAGAAAAAGGACGTTAGTACGATAAATCCCCCCAGCCTTACTTCACACCATCATGGAGTGAATAGTCAACATAAGGGTGAGATTACTCAATAAAAAGAAAATTAAAAAGGAAAATACAAATAGTAAAGGGATAGATAAAAGTTGATACACCTGGTTTAAAAGACGGGTGACATAGACTCTGGTGAATCCGGAACAATCGCGTGAAAGTGTTCTCCATCGGACTCGTATTTGACGATCTCTGTCTCGTCTGAAGCGGTGGCCTGGACTTGTGAGTGTTGTCCATACTGGGCACTGGTGTTCTCATCATTGTCACGTGTGTTGTGACGGCTAGAGACATCATCATCGACATCCTCATCGTGCTCAAACGTATAGATGAGCGAAAGACTACCAAAATCGTCGCTACTGGTTGTTGCGGTTGTGCTTCTAGAGGAGCGCCTAAATAGATGGGGGACTGATTTCTTGACTGCTTTTACAAGGTTAGAAATCATCTTTCCTTGCTTAGAAACCTTAGCTTCAAGAGTTACTCTCTTCTCCTTTTCTTCCTCAAAGCTAGTGCGAAGCCATTCATCAAAACTGGTGTTTTTAGCGGCTGGAAATTGGGGCTCGTGGGGGGTGGCGTGTGAGATGTGGAAGGCTAGAAAATACCTCCTCCTTGTGGTCCTCTAGACCTCTCCTTTCGTGCCATCCTAGCTTTCGATTGATAGTAGGGCGAAACTCCAACAAGAGGACATACGGGATAACGATAAAACCATGTGGAACGTGGGGGGTCAAAATAAGTATTACCATCACTCAAGGCTGGGATTTCCTTATGTGGGAGTAGAACACACTTGTTCTCTTCTTCGTAAGGTGGAGTGAAAAGGTACCCATAGTTTGTAGATTGCTCGTACCATCCACAAAGAAAGTGCTTCCGTTGAAGGGCATAGAGATCAAGCTTGTTTTCAACCATCAAAGGGATTTCTAGTTGAAAATCAACACCACATGCATGTAGTATGGCCGTGATTGTTCCACCAAAATCACTCGATGCTCCCTTTGGTATCTTCTCCTTAGCGGTATCATGCTTGATTTGTACCATACGACAAGCTAAAAGTGAGGCAAGGTTCACCTTCTCGGGGTTCTCCACAAACAGTGATATTAGCATGTAAATCTCTTCTTGTTTCACCACTTCATACTCATGTCTACTGAAAATGAGTTGAGAAAGTAGATAGTAGACATAACGAATCGCCGGGTGTGTAATCTTCGATGCCTTCGAAGCTCCGGGTTTTAGTCTATCACTTGCAATCTTCGACCATTCATCATAATGGGCTTCACTACCACTGGCCTTAATCTTCTCATGACACTCAAGTCCCAAAATATCACAAAGTTCTTTAATACTCAAAGTATACGACTTCTCTTTAACCGTGAAAGCTAGAATTCCCTCATTTGCTATGGTCATCTTTGTCTTTGGGTAAGACAATGTTACCGTGGCTAGGAATTCTCTTGCAAGCTTCCCATAAGTAGGGTGAGAGATATTCACAAACTTCGATAAACCCAATGCTTCAAGATACCACTCAACATCCTTTCGAATACCGAGTAAATCGAGTGTCTCGAAATCAATACCAAGAGTTGGAAGCATAACAAACTGTTGTAGACCAGCCATGTAGTCCACGTTAGCATTTATTTCGGGTCCAACATGCTTCATTATAACACTCGGTGCTTGAGTCACAACCGTAATTGATTTGGCACGCGATTTCCTCTTCCTCTTCTTAGGCGGGGATACATGAAGTATCGTTTGTGTGACTTCCACAAACTGCATTGGTGCTTGAGTAGCTTCATCTTCTTCATCTCTTAGTTGGTAACAAATTTCTTCCTCATTCTCCACCAAAATATCTTTTTCATGTTTCTTTGATGAATTCTTCGATTTTGATTTAGAACATGTAGGGCGAGAGACTTGAGCTTCATGATCATGAGTTGTCACGTGGTACTTCTTGGGGTTATGTCCTCTCTTAGACTTCCTTGGAACAATCTCATTCTCCATTGAAGTTCCTTAAATTAGGTGAAATATGAGATTAGGAATGATAATCCTAGTGAAAAACTAAAATGAATTTTAGTGAATTGAGCACAAAACCCCAAAATTGGATTTTTAGGGTTCTTGAGTTCAAGAACACTTTGAGAGAGAAAGAGATGATGTTATGTCTTTAAGAGACAAAAAGAGGTTTGTAAAAGCCTTTTAAATCAGTTTTTTGTGATATTTTTGGTTAAATTTCGGTTAAAATCGGTTTAAAACCGGTTTGGGATTTAAAAGTAAACCGAAAACTTATCCGGGTCGGATCGGTCGAACCACCGATCGAGTGTATCAACCGGTACCTTAACCGGCACTTACCGCGGTCACGGGACGAGTGAGATGATCGGGACGGGCTGCGGGTTGGACGAGGATCGGAACGGGTTGCGGCAAGGATTTGGGACGCGGTATCTGTCACGTATGTGACCCGATATACGCGTCCGGTATTGGACGTGGGACGAGGCATCGGTACGAGGGCAAGCATGCGGGACGGATCGAGGCAAAACCTCCCAAGTGCCGGTCGCGACTCCCGACCGTTACGCGTGACCGGCATTCGGTCGTGCGAGACGCGGGACGATCGGTACTCGATACCAATCAAGGAAGCTGCCCGGAACTAGCGACGTTGGTCGGTCGCGGTCCGGAATCGTGACCGTTACCGACCAAAGAAATTTGTTTTTTTTTTTTTTAGCTTTTTATAAATCCTGAGAATATAAATAAAATAGATTAATATAGAATAAGCCTAGAAAAACCAAAATTGAAATTTTAAAATCTATTTAGAGCATAGAAAAATAAAAATGTGGGTTGCCTCCCATAAAACGCTTGTTTAAAGTCAATTAGCTCGACTCCTTTGAAGATTTTAGACTTCCAGTGAATCCACTAAAGGAATGGTGGTTCCTTTAGCTTCATTAGACTTTGATATTTCGACTTCTATGATGACTCCAAGTGAATCTCTATCGTCATATTTGACGATTAGTGCATCCGAGAAAAGCTTCAAAGTGTTCTCAAGTTTCCTCTTGATTGTCTCCTTGTCGATCTCGTCTTCTCTTGGAACGAGGATCTTTACCACCATATTTTCATAGATGAACTTCTCCTCTGCTTTGTTCCCATCCTTAACATTATCCATAGGTGTCAAATTTGGCTTGATATCCTTGTAAACGTCTTTATGCTTCACCTTGGATAGTTTTGCAACTATCTTTTCTTTAGTCTTAGGATCTCCTTCTTTGACTCCTTTCTTAGCATCTCCAGGGTCTATACTAGGATTCATAATCTTTACTCCAATCGAGCTTGGTACACGATTAGCATCTACTTCATCATAGAAGAAATTCTTGTAGATGTTTGCGAAAGAGATTCTTCGATTGGGAAAATCAACAATGGCTCCGGCGGTTGCTAAGAATTGTAATCCAAGTATCAATGGATTCAACTTTCCAGTCTTCATCTCCAATACTTGAAAATCAGTAGGAACAATTCCTTCTACTACTTTAACCATGACGTTTTCAAGCATTCCATAAGGGGTAGAGGATGATAAGTCGGCATACTCTATATAGACTTTGGATGGTTTAAAATCGGCCAATCCAAGTTCCTTTACCATGGCTAGTGACATGACATTGACGTTTTCTCCAGTATTACACAAGCAATCGTGGATCACCTTTCCATAAATAGAGCATGGAAAAACAAACTTCCCCGGATTATCAACTTTCTCCAAGGGTATCCTTTTTAGTCTTCTCTTGTAAGCCCTCTTAGATTCGCTGGGAAGGCATTTCTCTTTAGGTTCTTGGACCAAAATAACCTCTTCTTCAAGTGGTTTAGGAGTGGCCACGACCTCCTCTTCCTTAGTAGAGGCAACATTGCAAAACTTCTTTGCTTTCTCTTCGTCTTGTCTTCTAACAGCTTCCGAGGTTTGAGCGAGTTGTGTATCCATCTTAGAGAGATGAGTAACAATAGACTCGATTTTAGTGTTAAGCTCCGAACACCTACTTTCCACTATTTGGTTTACCTCTTTCTTGTGTTGGCCGAAGGCTTATAGCATTTGGTTCTTCATGTCTTCGAGTTTAGCATCAAAAGAAACTGGTATGGTTGGTTGGGATGGGTTGAATGGTGGCTTCACTTGTTATATTCACTTAGAGTAGAATGGTTGCTTGGACTGATATTGGCCTCCTTGGTTGACGTTTTGTCGAGGATAGAATTGATCTTGAGGGTTCTCGACATTGTTGCTTCGATAGGACAAATTTGGATGAGATCGAAAATTATTGTTGTTGTTGAAATTTCGATTCCCATAGTTTCCTCCTATGTAGTTTACTTCCTCTTGATTCTCTTCTGTTCCATCTCCAATACGTTCCATGTTAGGATCACAACTTGTATCATTAACGTCTTCAACGGCATGAACTCCTCTTTGGCTTCTAAGTAGTTATGAAACCATGTTCTTGAGCTCCGCAAATTGAGTTGAATTGGTTGATGATCTAGTAGTGTTGATGCTCCTATTGTAGTCTTGAGAACAATTAGCATCACTAGCGGCGAGGTTCTCGATCAAAAGCTTTGCTTCCGGTACAAGCTTTGTCATGAAATTTCCATTACTTGTAGCATTCAAAGATGTTTGATGCTTGTAATCGATTCCATTGTAGAAGATGTTCCATAAGTTACCTTCCAAAAAACAATGATTAGGGCAGTCCCTAGTGTACTCATTGAATCGCTCCAAGGCTTCAAAGAAGGATTCGGTTGGTCCTTGCTTGAAACTCGAGATCTTGTTCCTTATAGAATTCGATCTTTGCTTGGTGTAGAATTGGTTCAAGAAGGCTCCTTTGTATTCGTCCCAAGTAGTGATGGACCGTGGGGGTAGAGACTTCATCCATCTAAGTGTCTTGTCATTTAAAGAAAACGAAAAGAGCTTGCACTTAAAGTAGTTGGCGGGAACTCCATTAGCACGAGTTGTACTATAAATTTCTTCGAAAGTATCGAGGTGGTCAAGAGGATGTTCCGTGGACAGCCCATGGAATTGGTTTTGTTTCACCAATGCGATGATTTGAGGTTTGATCTCGAAATCATTCCTTTGAGGTAGAGGTGGGCGGATGGGATTTCTATCAAAGAAGAAAGCATCGGAGGAATCGACATCTCCAATAGTTTGATGTTAAACTTGTCTTCGACGCAAGGGTTGTTGGAAGTTTTGGTTCCCATGAGGTTGAAAATGTTGAGCTTGTTGTTGGATTCTCAAATTCCCAGGTAGAATGAGATGTTGGTCATCTCCATCATTTAGATTTCTGACAATGTCTTCTTGAGGACCACATACATCATCGCAAATAGGATGGTTTTGGCGAGCACCAATGGGTTGGTTCTCGTTGACATTGGCTCTCTCAAGAGCGGCAGCAGCAGCAAGAGCTCGTTGCTCGTCGGTCATGGCTTGTTCATCAATTTGATCGGCCATCCTTTGTTGTCTTTGTTTCCTAAGGGCTCGTTCAAGCTTGTCGATTTCTTGCTCAAGTTCAACTAGATTTTTCTTGTTAGAATTTCTAGTACTAGGCATAAACACCTGAAACACATGGAAAAGGATAAATGAAAACGAGAAATCAAATCTGAAAAAGAAAGAAACAAAATTGAAATAAAAAGAAAAAGTGAAATTAAATCGTTCTAGACTGAGTTTTAATCAAAAATTCGAAGGTGATGTTCTTCGAAATCCCCGGCAATGGCGCTAAAAACTTGATGTGTTGTCGAGTTTTACCTCTCAACTAACTACCTGCAAGTGCACAGCAATCACAATTAGTATAGATAAGGGATCGTATCCACAAAGACTTCTTAACCACACTTCAAATTGTAATGAATAAAACTAAGCTAGAACAAGATATTTTTGTCGTTTTTGTGATTGAGAATAAAGTAAGCAACGAATGTAAATTGTAATGAAAATCAATAAAAGAAAAGCGCTAGGACTTAGGTAATTCGCAGAGAATTATGCAACAATAAAGATTGATTGATTTTAGGGATTTAGGAATTATGAACCGTCTAGAACACAAAGCACTGATTTAAGGTCATCCCACTGTCGTGACGTAACTAACCATCTATGTTTCAGCACCCTAATAGACTCAACTGTCGCAGGTTATTACAAGGTGAAAACATGCATCAAAGTTCAAATTTGATAAGGTTCACCGAACTCCTTAACTAACCTTTCGAATTGTTAAGACATTTGGCTCATCAAATACTAGTTCAGGCAATATAACAAGCTTTTGGAGAGTATATCAACGTAAGATCAGATCACTAGATGCGCGGTAAAGTAATCATGCATTGAGTGCAAGTAAAGATGAAGACTCTCATGTATTCCCTAAACAATCATCAACCAATTATCGAATTATGAAACTCATTGAAAACCTAAACCTAACAAGTGAATTACTCGGACATGATGCACGAAAAACCATAGATAGATGATGAATTCATGATAAATAAAATTGAATTAAAGAGTAAGGGTAAGAGGATTCTTCTCTATATCGAAGTACAAAGCGAGATCATCCACCAGATTGCTCTAGAATTCAAATCTAATGAATAACACAAAGAGAACTCGTGGTGGCTACTCATATGATAAAACTACTCTTAATATTTTGGCATATCCTTAACAAAAAGCTAAAAACAAATATATATAGGCTTAGGTTCTTATAGGGTTCACTTTGGGGCAAATCGGTCTTTTACGTCAAAATCCTCTCCAATTCGGTTTGGCAATGTCGGCCAAGTAACATGACCGGTATTGGGTGTAAAGTGCCTTGATTTGTGCCAGCATCGACCTGAAATATCGGTCCACGAGGTGGTCCGGTACTTGGGTCGATTCTGCACTTGCTTCAATTCTGAGGCAGCTTGATGTATCTTCAGTAAATCCAATGTATCTTCCTGCTCACAGCTTTAATTGAGATGATTCAAATTTCATTGTAAATCTGACTCAAAGATATATCAGCACACCAAGTTTCATCGAATTCCAAATCGATTTGATCCTCCATTCACTGCTGAACTTCTGGCATATACGTTCTGTCCAATTTGATAGAATGTTGTTTCTTGTGAATTCTTGGTTCTTGATGGCGTCTTTGGCTTGTGAAAGTTGTTGTGCCTTGGTTTACACCTATTTTGGCTCTTTTATAACCTTTTTTCTTGATTTTCCTGTAAAGACTTTAAAACTACAAATACGAGAAAAACTAACTTTAAAGGCATAAAACCGTAGATAAATGCATAAAAAATATAGTAAAATAGATAGTAATATAGGTAAAATATGAGACATATCAATTAGTAAAATTTACGCTAATTTTTGAATTTTATGTTCAGAACATTCTTGTGTTTTCTTTAAATTATATTAGTACAAACAATTACGAAAAAATCGAATCAAGCCAAACAAAAAAAAATTAAACTTAAAATACATAAACACGAAATTTGTTTTAAAAGTAATAAAACTATCTCAATTATCTAAAAGTTCTACAATTACAATAATTAATTTATTTTTTTGAAAACAAAATATCTATAAATTATCCAAAATTATTTGTTTATACATGAAATATCCAAATATGATAAAGTTTTTACGTGGTTGATAATGATTTTAAATATCCGAAATCATATATATTATATTCATATTATCCGATTTATTTTCAAAACAATATTTCCGATGTACTTTCGATCTCTTAAATATTACTCCATCTGTTCCATGAAGATTGATGTTTTGAATTTTTTTCTTTTTCCATAAAGATTGATGTTTTAGATTATTAAATGATACTTTCTGCAAACTTCAAAAAACATTAATTAATAGTATTTAAATTCTGAATTACTATTGGTTAATATGTGTTGAAACATAGTTAAGATTAAAAAGTAATGCATTAATAAGTTACAACTAATTGTTTCTTAATTTGTGTGAGAAACCTAAAACATCAATCTTCATGGAACAGAGAGAGTACTGTCTAACTCAAATATCCGCTCTTATCCAATCTATTATCCAAAATAAACATATTATACATCATTTGGTGTAGGAAAAATTGTTGAATCTTGCTGAATTCAACAGAATCTTACAATCTGTTTTTTGTTGAATTACTGAATCTACCTGAATCAGGCAAATTTTTTTTACATAGCAAATGGTAACTGTAACAACCGCGAACCAAATGTTGTGAATTTTGGTCGTGCGTCGATCGGCGCAAAGTGGAATTGAACCAGTTCGATATTAAGCGTCAGTTCGGTTCGGTTTAAGGGGAAAACCCTAGGGCTTCTCTATATAAACTGATGGTCGCATTTTTGGTCATTTTCAGAGTTTCCAAAAAGTTTCAGAGAGTTTTTCAGAGGATCGAGAGAGAAAAATGGATTATTGTTGATTTTCTTTGAGTTCTTGATGTGAAAAGCTTGTGAGTGTGATTGTGAGGCTCTGAAAGTGTGATTTGATCTGTGTTCTTCGCGAAGGAAGAAGGAAATCCGGATTTGGTGATATGGTTTCGAGTGTTATTCGTGTTCTTCGCGTTCTTTGTTGATTTCTTATCCTTTTCATTTCCGAATCGAGGTGAGTGCGTGATTATGGCTTATCTGGGTAAAAGGAATGTCATAATACGTTTGATTGAGGTTTATATTGTGTGATTTGGATGATTTTCGTGTCTGTGTGATAATTTTCGTGCAGGAGATCGATGAGTCACATTCTGAAATCGATCCATGAGAGGATAGGTTCGACTTCACTCTGTGATGTTGCGTCGATCGACACACAAATGGTGTGTCGATCGACATAGAGAGGTTGCATCGATCGACATAAGGAGGTGTGTAGATCGACGCAAGTGGCAGACACGTGTTTGTCATGTTATTTTGTTGAGTATTGCATTGTTGATTGGTCGCTTGGTGTTATGGTATTTTTCTTATGCCTGTGTGTATATCCGGTTGATAGCATGACCGTCTCACTGAGTATTTGTGATAATACTCACGCATCTCGTTTTTCCATGTGATGCAGGTAAAGATAAAGTGTGATCATGGAATCGCGGCTATGAAGAAGAGATGATCTAGTGTCTCGGTTATTTGGCTTTAATGTTATCGATAGAATTGCTAAGTTTATGGATTGTGAACTTAGAATTGACAAGTTATGTAACGCCCGTGAACCAAAATGTGTATTTTGGTGATGCGTCGATCGATGCAGTGGGACTCGCGAGGAGTCGGTTTCTGGGTGTTGCGTCGACCGACGCAAGGGAGGTGCGTCGAGCGACGCAAGTCATTAATCAGACCTAGAGTTTTGATTTTTGGTTTGTTTTGAGTTGGACCAGTTTAGGGAACTCTAGGGTTCGAGTATTTAAGGTCTGGGGTCGTGTTTCTCAGTTCCTTTGGCCACTTTTGAGAGAAAACTAGGGTTGAGAGAGTTGAGAGAGTTTTGAGAGATTTTGTCAGTTTTGCCGTCGGTTTTGGAGGAGACAAAAGACAGGGAAGATCAAGTCGGATTGGAGGGAAACTTTGAGGGTAAGTTCTCCTATCTTTTCTCTTGATTTGGGTGAAAACCTCGTGTGATTTGGTTAAGTATTCGCTGAGTTATGGTCGTTTGAATGTGTGAGGTTGGTGCTGTTACGAGTCTGCGATCAGTCTTCTTCGAGGGAGGATTCCCGTCGAGCCAAAGAGAATCAAGAGACGATTGAGATGTGTTTTGAAAGCTCTTTCTGTCTAGTTTCTAGATCAGGTTTCCGATCTTGATTCGGAGGTAATCTCCGTTCTCTGTGTTCTTTTGACTTCAGGTTGTCGTTTCTGAAATCTCTGATTTTCCAGTTCCGATCAGTGGGATATCGGGCTGTTTTCCCGTCGATTCATTGGGAATCAGAGGACGATCTACATACTGTTGAAGAGATAATCGAGTCCGAATCAGAGGTTCTGGGTTAGGGTTCTTCGTGTTCTTCATTCTTTTTTCTCCAGAATCAGGTGAGTGCGCGACCATAGACTCTCGGGAAGTAGGATTGTATGGTATGATTGTTTTTTTTCGTTCCTTGGTTGGATTTGGCATTGGTTGGTTGATTTTGATGCAGGTTTCGATGAAAAGGGACTGGGATTCGAGCCATGAGAGGATGAGGCTCGGACTCAGGTTCTGCGCGACGTGTCGCGCGACACATTTAAGCGTGTCACGCGACACAGTGCAATTCTGGACGTTTTGCGTGTCGTTTGCTTGTCTTGTTCACTGCTGTTTGATAACCTTGGTATTGTATGGTTCTATTACTGAGTACATGGTCTGTAGATGGGAGGACCGCCTTACTAAGTATTTATGATAATACTTACGCATCTCTTTTTGCTATGTGATGCAGGTAAAGACAAAGTGTGATCGTGGAATCAGGGTGAGGACGGAATGATGGATCTAGTGGCTCGTCGTTTTGTGTTTTAATTGAATTGTTAGGTTGATAGTAATTCAGATTAGAACGGGTTAGGTTGTTGGAATATTGGTTGACTGTTTTGAATGATTGGTTAAATTGATAATGGAATTGTTTAGTTTAAAGGTTTAGTTTGATTTCCGCTGGTTATTTGTTGACTTGTAAAATTGATTGGATTATTGAGGATTATCATTTATGGGAATGATAATCTGATTCAATGTATAAAAAAAAAAAAAGGTCGGGTTGTTTCAGTTTGGTATCAGAGTCCTTATGGTTCTAGGGCGGGAGAACGTAGTTGATTGAATGTGATTGTCAATTGCGTTGTTTGTGGATTGCTTGATTGATTATGAGTAGTTAGTCAGTTGATTGTTGTGTGGGTTTGGAGTCCTAGATCATCATCTCCGAGCCTTCAAAGAGATTCCACGGTATGTGTTGTTTGACCTCTTATGTTTTTTAGTATGCTTAGTTTCTGCTTCTGGTTGAGAAGAGGAATTGTTAGAGATACTAGAGTTCTGCCATTGGTAGGGCAGAGTGTGATGGGTAGAGGTACTAGAGTTGCTAGAGGTATTGGCCGGGGAGGCCAAGGTGGGGGTGGAGGGCGTAGGCGCGGGCAGGGACTTGTGAGTGAGTCTGCTGCCGCGTGTGTGGCCCAGGAGACCACGCAGGAGCAGGTGGCGGATTCGCAGACGTATCAGGAGGGATCCGTGAGTGTGGCCACTGCGTGTACCAGTGTGAGGGCTGGTGGGACTAGTGAGATTTCCGGGGTGGCCACTGCGTGTACCAGTATGAGGGCTGGTGGGACTAGTGAGGGTCCCGGTGTGGTTGGCGGTGCGGCGGGCCCAGGTGCGGGTGCTGTCGCAGGTGTCGGCCAGGATCGAGATGATAGTCTGGCGAGTCTGCTACAATTGATCTTAGAGCGGTTACCGGGAGGGGTGCCAGCTCAGAGTTAGGCTCCAGGGGTTCAGCCTGGTGTGACTGGTGTGCAGCCGAGTATGGCTGGGTGCAGCCGGGAGTGGCGGCTGTGGAGGAGCTCCCATCCTATCTTAGGATGATGGAGTAGATGTAGAGGATTAGCACGAGAGTTTTCTCGTGAGGTGCTAAGCTTGAGGGCCCGATGAGCGGCGGATGAGTGTGAAGCGTAACTTCGACTCTTTGAGGTATCCGGAGGGATTCCGAGTGCAAGCAGTGATGGCATGGGTGGTTTTTTGGCTGGGTTTAATGCCAACTATTCTGCAAGAGTCGGCATCGACCTGAGTTGAGTTTTTGGAGTTGACTCAGGGCAACCGATCAGTGAGAGAATTCGATGCGGAGTTCTGTCAACTCCTGGTTCATACGAGTGGAGGCATGGAGGGCGAGTAGGCCTAGGTGGAGAGGTTCTTGAGAGAACTTCGAGCTGATTTGAGGACTTGCTGTAGAGCGAGTAAGTTTGCCACGAGGGCGGAGCTGGCTGAGATTGCTGCGACGGTTGAAGAGGACCTGAGAGAGCATGTGGTGGTGGTTAATCCTCCTGTCCAGCAGAGAATGTCACCGTAGCAGGTAGATCCGAGCAAGGGCGGTAAGCCTGCGCAAGGACAGAAGAGGAAGTGGGAGAGCACTTTGGAACCGAGTCAGAGGGTTCAGGGTGGTCTGAGATGCTTTGGGTGTGGGAGCATGGATCACAGGTTGGCGAGCTGTCCTAGGATGGACGAGTCTCGGGATAGTATGTTAGGGTTCTTAGGCACATGAGAATCACGCAGGGACCTTAGTAGTGGGCGGGTTTGAGTCCCACGATTGTTGATTCTGGAGCAACGAATCGCTACATTACTCCGGAGTGTGCGGATAGCAGCGGGATCCAAGTGATTCTAGGGAGACGTCGGGAGTAGTTAGAGTGGCTGGTGGAAAGTCGTTGGCTACTTTTAGGCGGGCTCGTAGAGTGAATGCTCTGGTGGCGGCGAGTTGATGCCCGCAGATCTGATTATCAGTCCGGTGGAGTTGTATGATGTCATCTTGGGGATGGATTGGCTGGATCGGTATAGGGTCCATCTTGATTGTTATCGGGGACTTAGTTGAGTAAGTGTAGTTTCTGGTAGCGAGAGATGGGTTTTCTCGGCCATATTGTGTCGGCAGAGGGAGTTTCTGTGGATCCGGCTAAGATTGAGGCTATCAGAGGGTGGCCTAGACCGAGGAATGCGACGGAGATAAGGAGTTTTCTCGGGTTAGCTGGGTATTATCGGAGGTTCATCAAGGGTTTTGCGAGTATGGCGCAGGCAATGACGAAGTTGACGGGGAAGGATGTCCCTTTTGTGTGGTATTCAGCTTGCGAGGAGAGTTTTGGGAAGCTAAACGAGATGATGGCTAGTACACCAGTATTGGCGTTGCTTGATCCGGGTGAGCCTTACGTGGTGTATACGGATGCATCGGGAGTTGGTCTGGGTTGTGTTCTGACTCCCGATGCTGCAGAGGAAGGTAATTGCATATGCTTCGCGGCGGTTGAGGAAGCATGAGTGCAACTACCCTACTCATGAATTGGAGTTGGCTGCGGTGATCTTTGCCTTGAAGATTTGACGATCTTATCTTTATGGCGGGAAAGTCCAGGTATTCACTCAGCCAGAGCTTAACCAGAGACAGAGACGCTGGATGGAGTTGGTAGCAGATTATGATCTGGAGATTGGGTACCATCCGGGTAAGGCTAATATGGTGGCTGATGCTTTGAGTCGGAAGCGAGTTGCTTCGGCTCAGAAGCAGGATTTGGAGGAGTTAGCGAGTGAGCTTAGTACATTGAGGTTGTACGTGATCTCACAGGAGCCGTTGGGGTTGAGGCAGCTAACCAGGAAGATGTGTTGAGCAAGGTTGGGAAGCTCAGGAGAAGGATCAGGGGTTGATTGATGCTTCTCGGGTTGCAGGTTCAGAGTATCAGGTCTCGGTGAATAGGACGATACTAGTGAACGGACGGGTTTGTGTAGCCAGGAATGAGAGTCTCGGTTAGGAGATTCTGAGAGGGGCTCGTTTGAGCATGTTAACAATTCATCCGGGAGCGACCAAGATGTACAAAGTCTGAAGAGGTATTATTTTTGGGTTGGGATGAAGAAGGATGTGTGTGCTGGATTATGGTGGTCTTTGGGCAGATCATCTGAACCTGGTAGAGTTTGCGTATAACAACAGCTATCAGGCAGGTATCGGGATGGCTCCATATGAGGCATTGTATGGGAGGCCGTGTAGGACACCATTATGCTGGACTCAAGTGGGGGAGAGGAGCATGTTTGGTGCGAGGTTCGTTCAGGAGACGACGGAGAAGATCCGTGTCTTGAGGCTGAACATGAAGGAAGCTCAGGATCGGCAGAAGAGTTATGCCGATAAAAAGAGAAAGGAGTTGGAATATGAGCTGGGAGATCTGGGGTATCTCAAGGCAGATAGATTGAGGGATCCTAACAGATCCATTTCAGAGAATAAGCTAGGTCCGAGGTATAGGTCCGTTCAGAGTTGTGTAGCGGGTCGGACCGGTAGCTTATCGTTTGGAGTTACCTCAGATGGGATTTCTTATTATTTGTGCTTCATAAGATGTGAGTTCTTATGAGGGTTTTTTAGGATGTGGAGTTCCTATGTCATGACAGAGTGTCATGAGGTTTGGACTATGAGATGTGAGTTCTTATAGTAGATGAGCGGCGAGGGTCATGTGTGTTGTGTTGTCTGGCAGCATGGACGTTCTATGGAAGTTAGAGCTAGTCCATGGCTAGAGATCCTAGGGGCGGCGATCCTATGGGTAGTTAGGTTTCGTCCGTTCGCTAGGAGAGCTGGCTGGAAAGTAGAAGTCTTAGGTGGAATCGAGACTGGTCTATTTTCTAGAGGAGTCGGGAAGAAGGCCTTAGGTGGGATCGAGGTTTGTCTGTCTCAGGACTCTAGCTGGCTGAAAAGTAGAAGTCTTAGGTGGAATCGAGACTGGTCTATTTTCTAGAGGAGTCGGGAAGCAGGCCTTAGGTGGGATCGAGGTTTCTCTGTCTCGGGACTCTAAACTGGGGAATAGAGATCCTAGGTGGGATCGGAATCTGTCTATTTCCTAGTGGAATCTGGAAAGAAGAATCTGCAGGACTTGTCTTTTCCAGGGACTCCAGATGACTCGCTGAAGGGTCATATACGATATTCCGCTGAGGGAATGTCATGAGAGCCACGTAAAGGAATTCGAGTCAATAGGTACTGATAGCCATGTTACAGAAGATGCTGGGCATACCTGAGGGAACATGATTCTCTCTAGGGAACCAGTACGGTTTCCTGTATATATATATATCTCGAGAGACAGATGAGATCTCTCCAAGGGACAATTGGTGTCTCCTGCTCGCAGAGCGTTTGACGGACTGTGTGTTCCGAGGATGTGTCAGCGGGGAGCAGACCAGCCTGACGGGTGGCCGCCCGGAGGGTGATTGGATGTTATACACTTGACCTCAGGGTGACGACCTTGGGGGTGCTGGGGGTGTATATATATATATATATATACATATACATTGAGTGCTGGTAGGGCGTTCTGAAATGTGACTATGTGTTGAGACTTGATGAGCTTCGGGGATCACTGAGGATCTCAGGTGGTATCGGCCGGGTAGGGCCAGGAGTGTGTTTTGATGGATCTAGTCTAGGGCTGTTGTTTTTGTCAGGAACCTCGTCCAGACGACTCTGGAACTTATGTAGCGTCTTGGTCGTGCATGTTCTTGTTTGATTGTTGCACGATCAATTGGTTCTTTTACCGGGTCTACAGTTGGTCGGGCATGTTCTTGTTTGATTGTTGAACGATCAATTGGGCAGGCCTGGTCGGGACTATAAACGGTGCATTTCGGTGTGTTCCGGGGAAATTTGGTCGGGTTTCAGGGCGTAAGTGACGGTTTTGGCAGGGGTGAGGTATGTGTAACTTGTGATTCGAGGATGAATTCTTGTTAGTGGGGGAGAATTGTAACGCCCGTAAACCAAAATGTGTATTTTGGTGGTGCGTCGATCGATGCAGTGGGACTCGCGAGGAGTCGGTTTCTGGGTGTTGCGTCGACCGACGCAAGGGAGGTGCGTCGAGCGACGCAAGTCATTAATCAGACCTAGGGTTTTGATTTCTGGTTTGTTTTGAGTTGGACCAGTTTAGGGAACCCTAGGGTTCGAGTATTTAAGGTCTGGGGTCGTGTTTCTCAGTTCCTTTGGCCACTTTTGAGAGAAAACTAGGGTTGAGAGAGTTGAGAGAGTTTTGAGAGATTTTGTCGGTTTTACCGACAGTTTTGGAGGAGACAAAAGACAAGGAAGATCAAGTCGGATTGGAGGGAAACTTTGAGAGTAAGTTCTCCTATCTTTGATCTTGATGTGGGTGAAAACCGCGTGTGATTTGGTTAAGTATTCGCTGAGTTATGGTCGTTTGAATGTGTGAGGTTGGTGCTGTTACAAGTCTGCGATCAGTCTTCTTCGAGGGAGGATTCCCGTCGAGCCAGCGAGAATCAGGAGACGATTGAGATGTCTTTGGAAATCTCTTTCTGTCTAGTTTCTAGATCAGGTTTTCGATCCTGATTCGGAGGTAATCTCCGTTCTCTGTGTTCTTTTGACTTCAGGTTATCGTTTATGAAATCTCTGATTTTCCAGTTCCGATCAGTGTAATTTCGGGCTGTTTTTCGTCGATTCATTGTGTAGATCTCTCTGTCTAGTTTTCAGAACAGTTTTCCGATTATGTTTTGGAGCTGTGGTTGAAGAGATAATCGAGTCTGAATCAGAGGTTATGGGTTAGGGTTCTTCGTGTTCTTCATCATTTTTCTCCAGAATCAGGTGAGTGCGCGACCATAGACTCTCGGGAAGTAGGATTGTATGGTATGATTGTTTGTTTTCGTTCCTTGGTTGGATTTGGCGTTGGTTGGTTGATTTCGATGCAGGTTTCGATGAAAATGGACTGGGATTCGAACCATGAGAGGATGAGGCTCGGACTCAGGTTCTGCGCGACGTGTCGCGCGACACATTTAAGCGTGTCACGCGATACAGTTCAATTCTGCACGTTTTGCGTGTCTTTTGCTTGTCTTGTTCACTGCTGTTTGATAACCCTGGTATTGTATGGTTCTATTACTGAGTACATGGTCTATAGGTGAGAGGACCGCCTCACTAAGTATTTATGATAATACTTACGCATCTCTTTTTGCTATGTGATGCAGGTAAAGACAAAGTGTGATCGTGGAATCAGGGCGAGGACGGGATGATGGATCTAGTGGCTCGTCGTTGTGTGTTTTAATTGAATTGCTAGGTTGATAGTAATTCAGATTAGAACGGGTTAGGTTGTTGGAATATTGGTTGACTGTTTTGAATGATTGGTTAAATTGATAATGGAATTGTTTGGTTTAAAGGTTTAGTTTGATTTCCGCTGGTTATTTGTTGACTTGTGAAATTGATTGGATTATTGAGGATTATCATTTATGGGAATGATAATCTGATTCAATGTATAAAAAAAAAAAAGGGTCGGGTTGTTTCAAGTTGATTCATGTTGGAATCTGGTTATTTGATTTGTTGGAAATTGTTGAATTCTTGTTGGTTAATGAATGATTATTGGTTATTAACTGGTTTAATGATTTCTGAGAATAATCCTGGTTTATTTATTATGGTTGTTCCGCTCGTTGTTGATGAGAATTTAGCATATTGAGAGTGAGTATTTATGGGAATACTAATTCGATGCTATAAAAACAAAAATAACGGGTTGGAGTGTTGAAGTAACTGCAGAATTGCTGAATCTAGTTGAATCTGGCAGAATTTTTTTATATGTCACCATTTACAACTTATGTAAACAAGGTTTTTGGTTTAGAGTAACTAATCTACCGAGCCTTGTTTGCTAAAAAAAAAAAAAAAAAAAAAAAAAAAAATCTAGACATAATGAAAACTAGGGGTGGAATTATTATCCGGGATCCGAGATCCGATCCGTTATCCATTCGGAATCGCTCCGAAAATTAGGATATACGGGGTGCCCGGATCCGGATAAGGATAGTAAAATTTAGGATCTGTGAAAAGAGGATCCGGATCCTGATGGCAAACTTTTAAAGTCCGGATATCCGGATCCGGATCCGAACGCATTAAATATATTAAAACCATATATATAATATATTTATTAAACTAATTTTATATAAATAAATATATATAGAAATTGATTTTAGTTCTTTTTATAATAAATTATATTTATAATGAAAAATACCATTTAAAATATTAACTAATAATTTTTTAATATATTTTTATTTATTTATTAATTATTTTAATTATTTTTAATATTAATTTCGGATCCGGATATCCGCGGATATCATGATTTTTGGAAAGATTCTTAAAACCCGGATATCCGAAGGTCACGATTCCGGATCCGGATAGTTTTTTTTCACGGATCCGACGAGTCTGAATCCAAATCTAGATACTCTGAAATTCCAGGATATCCGGAATCGTTCCACCCCTAATGAAAACAATAAGAGTCGACGTGGCATGTCAATTTGACAATGGAAATATTTTTGTTTATCTTGTCTAATATATTAATTTTTTCCCCAATTTTCTATAGGATCATGTCCTCTTATACCCTTATAGAATAGATGGTATTCAGATATAACATTGTGTTAAAAAAATAAATATAATTTTGTGTGTAAAATTGGAAAAAAGGCTAAAGACCCAAAACCCCTTAATGAAATTTCTTATTTACAGACCCAACCACCCTAAATCGATCAACCCACATCCAAACCCAGAAAATTCGAATCCCACTCTCCCTCTTTAACCCGACAACTCCCTCGACAGTTTAAAAAAAAAAACACAAGTCCGCCCATCTTCCAACTCTGTTCGCTTCTTCTAGTACAACCAAGGATAACTCTTCGTAGCTCAAAATCTAATTCTAAGGTAAGTCCGAATCTAATTTCTTTATTCAAATCCGAGTATATATTTTGCAATTTTGAGTACAATTAGTGTCAAATTTAGGTTAAAATGCTTAACCGATTTCGCGAAGTTATAATGTTGGGTTGTTTGGTTTTTCGAAGATCAATGGCGCGCACGAAGAACCCAAATTATGTTGGTGATTCGCCTCCAGGACAACGCGAGGTCCCTGATGGTTCGAATGACACTGAGTCGCATGTAAATGACACAGAAAAAACTGTGTCGGACTCCAGCCATTCAAAGGTATGTCTCAATACTGTGGCCAACTAAGTGCAAATTAGTATAACTTGCTAGTTTTTATAACTTAGTAATCGGTTAAATAAATAGTGTACCTTAGTAAATCTTGGTATAACTTGTTAATTTTTATAAATTGAATTCGGAAATAAAAGGGGTAACTTAGTAAATGTTTGTATAACTTGTTAGTTTTGTAGCTCAAATTCTGTGAAACAAACGGGATAACTTAGTATATATTGGTATAACTTGTTAATTTTCTAGCTCAAATTCTATGAAACAAAAAGGATAATTTAGTATATATTGGTATAACTTGTTAGATTTTTGTAATATATTTCGGAAAACTAAAAGGATAACTTTGTTAATCTTGTTACAACATGTTTTGATTGCAGGATTCTAACGAGAAAGTCACGTTAGAACGAAATATGAAGATGTACTTTCCACCCTCAGAATATACAAAGCCATTTAAGATATCGGCTAAGTGTTGTATCAAAGAGACAATGGAACTAATTGAAGGCCATCTTACACAGGATGAGATGTTAGGTTCTTAAATCACCCACAGTTCAAACATTTTTTCCATATGCCCAAGTCCGCTAATCATAAGTTGATGGGCATGTGGATGCTTTTTCTTCGCACGGCGAAGTTAGAAAAGAAAAATGAATGTTGGTTCGTAGTGAACGGAGTTCCCATTCGATATTCTCTCAGAGAAATGGCATTCTTGTCTGGACTGTATTGCCATAACTATCCACCTAACAAAGAGTCTTTCGGCGGTTTGGAATTTGCTGCTACTCATTTTGGGGTGGGGGCAACAATAACTCGGGACGAAGTGAAGGAGAAGCTACTCTCACTGAAGGAACCTTCTCATGATCGCTTGCAAATGGCAGTTCTCTTTTTTTTTTTGTGCAGTGTTCTTATTGGGAAAAGAAAGGGAGGGAAACAAGCACCCTCTGTTCACCATTTCTTTATTAGAGCCGTAGAAGATCTTGATGGGTGCCTAACATATCCGTGGGGACGAGAGGCGTTTGAAAGACATCTTTCATTGTATGGTCTACTACGGAGGGGTTGTGAGCTCACAATAGGTCTTTCCTAGCTTCATTATTCCGCTGGAGGTAAGTTTTTAAAAATGTATAATTTAGTATAACTCAATATATTACAAAAATCTTGGTATAACTTGTTAATTTTTCTAAATTGAATTCGGAAACAAAATGGGTAACTTAGTCAATCTTGGTATAACTTGTTAGTTTCAAATCATGTGAAACAAAATGGATAACTTAATATATATTAGTATAACTTTTTGAACTTAGTATAACTCAGTTCATCTAACTAAGTTCATCTAACTAAGTATAACTTGTTAGTTTCAAATCCTTCGAAACAAAAGGGATAACTTAGTATATATTGGTATAACTTATTTAACTTAGTATAACTCAGTTCATCTAACTAAGTATTTATGGATTTTGTGTGATGATGTGTAGTATCTTGCATTTGAGGCCATTCCTGCCCTGAAGAAAAGTTGCATTGAAGTTGTTAGTCATGCACATAGAAGCTGTCCTCGTATGTGCAAGATGAGTTCAAATCCGGTCGATTGAGAGGGTTTGCTCTGAAGGACATCAATGTCCAACTCGGTACAATTAAGGTTAGAAATCCGTTGATATTGTAAAAACATTTTCTTTTTGTATTAATGGGGTAGGTATTAATTTGTATTTATTAATTTTCTCAGGATATTCAGAGTATCCTGACTCCATCTAGCCGTGAGAGACGTATGTTGCATGAAATCATGGATATCAAAAATGGATGGAATGATAATGATGATGGGATTGTTGATGGGTGGACTAGGATTATTCTCGTGGAGAAGAAGACAGTATGGTCAAGGGATTTTTACATTGAAGATGTAACCGCCAGAGGATTTGATGTTGATGTGGGTGATGATGACGATGATGTGGGTTTTAGTGGTGTGATTCGGGGTGGTGTGGTTCCGGATAATATCGCTCAAGATGAGACTATGCCTGGGGATGCTGGTGAGACTATGCGTCGGGATGTTGCGGATGCTCCTGAGATGTGGAAAAATGAATTGCTTGCGCTAAAGAGCCAGATGGAAAAGATGTTTTCCGAAAGGAATATGAAGATTGAAGACCTTGGTACCAGAGTCAAATCTATTGAATCAACTCTGAATTAAGAAAGAGAAGCAGATGACTATAACCGTGGGCTTGATGATTATGATAGAAATGCTTCATCAACCCACTTGAAGACATGACCATAGTTCATAAGGTACACATAAATTATAAACAGATGTGAAAGTGTAAAAAAGATGTGAATTCAGTCAAGTTATGAGATGTACCTTCCTTTGTGCAGCATACAAACACCGGTAGTACCGACGGCAAGGATTCGATACCGACCCTGAAATTTTATCAACAATCACCAATCCGCAGTGGCACTCTTTTGGAATTCCATGAACCCTAATTCAATTAGAGAATGTGCCATATGTGTTCGTCGATACTTCAGAGTTGCAGCTCATATCGATTTATGAAAGGCAAAGCCCAGGAATCAGAAAGTAATCGGTAATGGGTAAGTAAGCGGAATGGAAAATCGGAATCGAAAAATTGGGAAAGGGGAGGAGGAGAAAGTCCGATAAAGTGAAAAAGTCCGTTTTTCGGAAATGGATTTTTGATTTTTGAATTTTGTCAATTTCTGAAAAGAGGATATATGATCAAAGAGGATGATTCATGTACGAGCCGCCTTTTTGCGCGTGTGTAGCCGCCAAATATCCCAAGTTATACATCACTGACCAGTTGTACCATTTTTTGCAAGTTGTACTTTTTGAAATTTTCCTTTAATGTTAGGTATACACATGTTTAATGACAACATTTGTAGTTGCACAAATGGTTTATGGTAATTTAGATATAATAGCAACTGTTTTGTAGAATAATATGTGATAGAACATAATTTTTATATCTTTTTGAAGTTTGAGTGGTTAACATATGCAAAATAACTATTAAAATATAAGGTATAACCAAGTGACACATCTAATTCTATTTTTGTACTCAAATATTAGTTTGAATATGGAATAATTGTTCAGATTCATATTTAGATAAAATAACGTTTTAAGAAACCAAATATAAATTTAACAAATTAGTTTTAAAACTATTATTATAAAACAACATCTAACAATAATTTAAATATCAATCTTTTTCGAGTAAATGAAAAAGATGAAGATTAATATCACAAGTCTAGTTGAACA
Source organism: Arabis hirsuta (assembly GCA_964056655.1). NCBI lineage: Eukaryota > Viridiplantae > Streptophyta > Magnoliopsida > Brassicales > Brassicaceae > Arabis > Arabis hirsuta. The sequence continues at coordinate 16,753,779 of OZ053313.1, read as the reverse complement.
ATCACGAAACAAGTTGTACTTAGTTATACAAAGATAAAACCATCAATATCCATTACACTCCACAATTAAACCAACGATCAGCATAGTTTCCCGGTTGTCGCACAGATGACGACTGAGGCACGGAAGACGACTGATTAGCAAAGTTTCCTAGTTGTCGCACGGAAGACGACTGAGGAACGGAGGATGATCTTGATTTCCGACGTTCTTGTTCTCCGGTTGAGGGAAACCTCCTTGTTCGTTTTCATCCCTTCTTTTTCACATACGCCTTAGGATGGACAATCAAATCATGCACATCCTGAGGTACCGTCCACATATCCGTATTAGGAACTGGATATATCGACTTCGCATATGCCAATGTCCACTGCTCCATCCAATAATACTTAGAGCAAAATACATGCAATGGAAACTTAGTACATGTGCTATTCTTTGCTGCCATGGCAGCAGCTATAGCATGCACACACGGATATTTGTCAATATCAAAACACTTGCAATCGCAAGTCTTATTCTTCAGATCAACCACATAACTACTCCAATCAATTGCAGTCACCTTGTACTCAAGAAAGTACGAGTTTATCTCAGTCACTGGTAAGAGCTTTGCTTCTTCTGTACATCGTGTATGCATCAATTTCTCAACATACGGAACTAACTTCTGCCCTTGCGGTGTCTCCACGAACATCTTTCTATGCTTGTTCCACCATTCAATAACTTTTTCAATAATCGCATCAATCATTGGTAATAACGCATATGTCCTCGCTTGTACATAAACACCATTAATCGATTCAACATTATTAGTTGTATCTATATTGTACCTTGCCCCGGGAAAGTAACACCTTGCCCATTTCTCCTGTCCAACACTATTCTCAAGATATGCACCTACATTCGGATATTTGTTTACGAACGCAGCAAAGAGCTTCAGGAACTCAGACTCTGTGTAAGCCCTACTACACTCCATGAAAGTTTTTGCAACCAAATCTCTGTTGACGTTTTTGCAGCTCAATTTAACATTCTGATACAAATGATAAATACAATACCCATGGTGAGACAAAGGGTACACTGCACTTATTGACTTGATGAGGCTTTGATGTTTGTCAGAACAAAACACCAGTTTAGGACAATCTGGTACAACTGTTTTCAACTTTTCGAAAAACCAGGTCCAACTTGCATCTTTCTCACGATCAACTACACCAAAAGCAACCGGATAATGGTGTTGATCTGGATCTTGACCTGTAGCCACGATAAGTACTCCACCAAAATTATTAGTAATACATGTGCCATCCACAATGATCACCTTCCTCATGGCTTCGAAGCCTTCAATGCAAGGACCCAAAGCAAAAAATAGGTACTTAAACCTCTTTTTTCATCCAGTTCAACATATGAAACTGTACCGGGATTCTTCTTCTCCAACATGTGCAAATAAGAATACACATTCCTATAGCTATCCTCTGGAGTACCGCGAACATCAGCAGCTGCTAGTTTTTTCCCTCTATTTGCGGTCGAATATGCGACTTTAACACCAAGTCTTGTTTAAACCAAATGGATGAGATGTTTTGGAGCTGGAGTCTGTATCGAACATGGGTAATCTTCTCGTAATACAGATGCAACCATTCGTGTTGTGCCTCTCCTTTTCTTTCTCATTGTACTCGTAGTTGACCACGAGCATGTATGCATCTTGTGGTACGTTCTGACCGAGAAAGTGTCTGAAGGCATATCCCTCGCAGCTCGAAGAAACCACTTGCAACCTTTTTTACGTTCACAACATTTTACCACAAATAACACCTTATCTGACTTCACTATATCAAACTCAAAACAGTTTTTGTGCGCCGCTGCCTCAACTATATCTTTCACTACATTCTTACTTTGAAATTCTTAACGTGTCTTCAGATTCAACCCATCTTCCCATTCTACATTTACAGTCAGGGTTGCCGGTGTTGCCTCACCTTCAAATGTTCTATAGTTATCAATATTTTCTCGATCTTCAGATCGTTCTTCATAGATAACCATGGTGGTTCCATCTTTAGAATTTTTTGACGATTCTCCTTCAAACTAAGTCGGGTTCTCATCTGAAGTCGTGTTCTCATCTGAACATGTCCCACTTGAATTCACCTCATCATTACTTACAACAAATAAACTTCATCGGTCTTGCTCACGCTCATGCTCCTTATCTCTGACAACTTCCACATGCAAAACATAAAAATTATCTTCATTCATTTCCAAAAAAGATAAAACATCATCATCGTCGAAGATATATAGTGGTATCGTTCGGTCCACTGGATCTGTAACGTAACTCAATTTCAGCTTTGTCCTACCTTCATCAACTTTTGCCTTTATGCATATTTTATTCACCAAATATGAATAAGTGATGTCTTCGTATGATCTCTCCAATCTAAGAAATTGATGAATTTGACTTGAAATCCATTTATTTTTATTTCTTTTTTTTTTCAAATAATATCCCCCAAAATCAAAAACTATCTTCATGCGATGATTATTACTCAATGCGTCCCTGAAATTCAATAGAAAGCCAAATTAGATTCGGTTATACCAAGGTATTGATTTTTTTTTACAAGTTATATCAAGTTATACAAGTTGCACGATTTAATTTTCAAAAGTTATACCAAGTTATACAAGTTGCACGATTTAGTCATGGCCAGTTATACCAAATTCGATAAGTTGTACCGAAATCAAGTAAACCAAGTTTAACAAGTTATACCAAGTTAACAAGTTGCACGATTTAGTCATGGCCAGTTATACCAAATTCAATAAGTTGTACCGAAATAAGGTAAACCAAGTTTAACTAATTTCAACCAAGTTATAACCCACTCAGTTATACCGAGTGTTACCAAGATGTACTAAATCAATTCAACAAGTTATACCGAAATCAAGTAAACCAAGTTCAACCAAGTTATAACCCACTCAGTTATACCGACTGTTACCAAGATGTACTAAATCAATTCAGTTCCTCAGTCCCAATAATGTCCTACGATTCAATTCAGTTCAATTCAAGTGTTAATACAATCTATGCATATTCATCACAATTCAACCCAGATCGACTACAAGAACAAATGAGAATGAGCATTCAAGAAAAAACATTGAAATCTACCAAATGTTTAATTTAATTGATTTGCAAAATTATGGTTGCCATTGTACAAGATCTTCTTCACTACACAATTTATGAGTTTCAAACTAATTAAACTTAAAAATTATAAGAAATAGAACAAGAAATTATCTCAATCCAATTTTTCAAAACTTGGTCGGACGTTAATGGTGGATTCGAGAAGAAGAGAAACGAGCTCGATGATGTTGGATCGGATTGGAGGAGGGGAGAGACTCGCGAGGTGGATCTCACACGAATTTTTTTTTTTTTATCTTTAATTTTTTAGTCCAAAGAAATTTATTTTATTTTTTGTCTTTAATTTTTTAGTCTAAAGTATTTAGACTCAATAAGAGTAGTGAAGAATAAGGGTATATGAGGAGATGGTCATTTTCTCTATACCACATCTAATTGTCAATTTGCTTGGCTCAGCCATTTTCCTGTGTCATCCAGAACAATGGCTTCGACTATCTCGCTCTCTTTACTCAACGGTGGTTGTGCTCTCCAGGCGCGTCACACACGAAATGAGCATGTTAGCCCACGCGCGGCGCATCCTAACAAACCCGCGCCTCCGTCGTTCTCGCTATCCGGCGCCTCTCGCCGGAATCTACTGTTTTCCTTGACGGCAGCGACGGTGGTGACAGGTATGCAGCTTCCATCATTGGCGGAGAATATTCCGTTGTTCGGGATCAGAAAGAAGCTGAGAAAGGCGGAAGAAGAAGCGGTGGAGATCGTGAGGGAAGGCTTCGAGACGGCGGAGAAAGGCGTTGTTGCGGCGGAGAAAGGATTAGAGGCGGCGGAGAGAGGAGTAGAGACGGCGGAGAAAGGATTAGAAGCAGCGGAGAGAGAAGTTGTGACGGTCGTTAGTTACAACGGATTGACACAGGCCGGAGCTGTCGTAGCGGCTGAGTTCGTCGGAGTTCTTGTCGGAACTTCAGTCGTTAACGGGATTTTAGGACCCGAAGCTCAGAAATCGTAGGGTTTCTAATCATTATGTTGTAACATTATGTCTTAATTTGTGTTAATTAAGCGTTAAACGTATCATAAACCATACCCATATGAAAAAGATCGGAATTTTGTGGTCGATTGTGTTTCGATTTTTATTTATTTTTGTCAGAAATAATTAAATTGTGTGGTTATAAGAGATTTGGATAGATAGAAGTGACATCGAGTATTTAGTACCCTACTTCTTGAAATTTTCGGGTGTTGGTTTTGTTTTGTTTGGCTGAAAATGTAAATATTTCATTAAATGAACCAAAATTTATAAACCTATATAATGGTTTCATGGCAGAAAAAAAAAGTATAATTCATTACGTTTTTCAATCTATTCACTCGACATAAACATGTATGCTAATGGAGTTAGACGAAGTGATAACGTTATTGTTGTTCTTTCCACATCCATTGTTCGAGACGAAGAATCTAAAACATGGGGTTAGGCAAAAATTACTAGAACACATAGCACTAAAAACCTTTCAAATGAGGCCCGAAGAATGAGTCCTCAACGACAAGTTCTCACAACCCTCAATCACATACTCCTCTGCGTCATGTGATAGCGACTTGATGCACAAAACCATGAGCTAACACAAATGGAAACCTCACAAACCAATATACGCGAACGATGCAAGTTCACCCTAGCAAGTTCCTTCCGAAGTCGCCTAGTACAAAGCTGGATTTTAATCCAAGAAACTACATCGAACATCATTAGTTTGTTTATTATGTGGTTGTAAAGTACTAGTATATTATAAGCTTGTGTGTTGTGTGTATAAAATCCAGCTTGCATGTTTTAAGGTTTCGTTAATCCAGCCACGGGAAGATGAGAGATATTTGAAGTTTACAGAATCCTCTCTAAATGAGTCGAATGTTGAAGACAAGTTTTTCGATCATTATTAATTAGTTCGTTTTTCTGTGGTTAAAATATGAAACAAGATTTTTTTCTTACGTTGTTGATTTTTTTGTTTGTTTTATATGATACTTGTTTTTTATGTGAATATTTTTCTTTTGTATTTTAAATGCTATATTAATACCGTGCTTGCTTCTTTATATTTTTGAATTTGTTGTTTCATATTATGTTTTTGTCCCCATTTCCATCTTCGTATATGTCAGTCCCTGTCGATGTTTTCCATCCGCATTGAAAAATAAATAGTAAAATAGAAGTTAAATTATATTGCAAATTATCTACTTCTTATTCAATGGATTAGGTTTAGGTTTTATGCCATGGATTAGAAGTTTTGCTTATGGTCGAAGATTTCTTTTCCCGATGTTATATTTAGTCTTAATCTATGTGCAGATTTTAAAAGAAATTGGGATACAAATGACATTTATCATAAAATTTCCATTTGAAAATTGCAAAATAAAAAATAATTGACTTTAATGTGAACAAGAGGCTAATGAGACAATCTACGAATGACTCTCTCCATGAGCTTGACACGTCATCAATTTCAAGTTTCTCCCGACATGCCACGTGTATTTGTGAAAATCTACTATATAAAAGTGTTCCCCTCTTCATCTCCTCTCTGAAAACAGTGCCTTCGTTCTCTCCAAAAACCAAATCCACCTCAAGTAATCACGACTCGGGAATCAACTCACGAAAATCATGAACCTAGCAGTTACATTCATCTAACTTTGTAACCATTCTCACTCCAAAGTAAGTCCCCATGTTAATTTTTCTTTGATTTTATCGTTGTTACTTTGCTGCAATGTTAGTTTCTGGTAGCCCAAACTTTTATATCGTAGAAACAAAATTCAGTTCTCGAACCATTGATTTGAAAATTGTGTATTGTGTAATCAAACCGGTAATTAATCCTCTAGATTTATGTTCAAGATCAGCTGTTTGATCAGGTTGACATCTCCGAAGGTCTAAAACGTTCTCTCCGCTTCAGTAATAAACCATTTGTGGCTTCATCGATCTCATTCTATAAAACGAAACATTGTTTGTGTCTTTTAATAACAGCATCTCTGTTTTTCTATTTTCTTTTATCTTGTTACCCTTTCAGATCCTGCGGGCTATTCACACTTCCTCCAACAAGAAAGATCAAAGCATTGTCTCTCCCTACTGCGTCCCAACGACACCTTTGGGGTGATTCTAACCTCATGCCACAATTACTCAATGTGCAAATTTGATGGTCTTAAACTATTAATATTAGAACCGTGAATAGTTCTTTTCCTTCGTTAATTAAATGCCTGTTATTTTTTCTTCGCTTTTGTGACTTCCATTCATGACATCGTCAGCATCACAAGGAGGTGCTCCTAAGCCTTTTTCCAAAAGAAATGAGTTTCATTAGAAAGAGTTGCAAGATTCTCGGTGAGTTTTTTAACCATTGTTAAACCAGTATACTTATGCATCCCCCTTCCCAGGCCCTTGTGTATGCAGATCCTTTTACACAGAAGAAAATAGCACATCAATTCTATAGGTTAATGCTTCTTACTTCACTTACAAGTACCAAACTCTAACCTGCCTTTGACTGCGAATCACTTACAATTCGATAGGAATCCCAAGTATGTTATAGTATATACTGTATATGGCTTATGATCTATGGTTTTATGGCTTTCTAGGTTATGGCTGCAGATCTATGCATTGATCGATGGTAAAGAATGAAGAGGAGTGCACACACGTTGACCCAACAATAACAAACGCCGACATCATCGATGGAGAAGGATTTATTCCCAAAGAAACTGTTTCTCTAGAAGTTTATATGATAAGTTCCTTTAACTTTAGCCATTACACGATTATTAAATCGTAAAAAGTGAGGTAGAGCAAGAAGATTGATTAATCATGACTCTCTTGAATCTCCAATTAGTTCAAAAGATGATAAAGATTTTTCTAGATAACATAAATGGAGGAAGCTGATAAGGCTTGCACGTACATTCGTTCGACTGCTGACAAACATGGCGCAAACAAGAGAGAGCCATTCAGTTTCATGGTTAAAGGATTAAAGGTAGTAGCTCTGAGTTGTTGCAAGTATGTAAAGTTCCTAAATTTCATGGTCCTCACGTTCTAAGGTAACATCCCATGCATTATTTATGCCGTTTAAGTTTGTGAAGAGTACTTAGATGGATACAAAGTTAACTCTTTCTGTGTGATATCGAAAAGTTGTCATTCGCGAAAAAAAATTCACGGATGTACCCAACAAGTAGATTTGCAATCTGGTTAATTATTATGGATTAGAGATTTGAAAAAATTGTGTTCTCATGTATTTATTATCCTTCTCATGTATATGCAAGATTGAAGGTGAGAAAAAGAACAAATGACTTCAAGTTTATGGTCTTCTGAGTTGCTGATGCATTCATTCTTACTCAAAATATTTCAGACGAATCTGATGCGTTTCCCATCTTATATTTTGGGTCTTCCTACATTAGTGTTCTCCATTTGCTTATGTCTTACATTAACGTTTTCTCATCCGGTAATCAGTTTTTAGAAAATGATCAATTTATGTTGCATAATCTTCACTCCTCTTGCTAGCTTTCGACCTGATTACGGTTATAACCTTACGATGATCTGAGAAAGTGAAGCATAAGTTTATCTTTGTTGTGGACTTCAGGTAGAACCAAAAAATTCCATAAGTTGAAATCCATTCATATAAAAAAATCAATACATGTACTTAGGACTACCTGAACAGATATGTGGATCTAAAAAGAAAGTTTTTGCCTATGTTCAAGAAAAACTAAACAACCGAATCAATGCATGGTCTGCAAAATTCCTTTCTACTTGAGGGAAAGAGATCTTGTTCAAATATGTAGCTCAAGCAATTTCGGCATATGTTATGTCGTGTTTTTTATTACCAAATTGTATAACAGAAAAACTTAAGAGTGCTATCTCTACATTCTGGTGGAGAAAAAAACAAGATAGTAGAGGAGTTCACTGGATCGCATGAGACAAAATATGTACTCTCCAAGAATTGGGTGGCTTGGGATTCCGAGACCTCCATGATTTTAATCTAGCTCTCATTGATAAGCAATTATGGCGTTTTATCTAATATCCATCATCTTTTCTAGCTCGTGTTCTGAAGGGACGATATTTTAGACTTACTAGTCATTTGGAAGCTAAAGAGACTTATTCCCCATCGTTTGGTTGGCAGAGTATCATGGCGGCCAAACCATTACTTCAACAAAGCCTTAGGAAAACCATTGGCGCGGGAACCAGCACACAAATTTGGAACGATCCATGGATCCCCAACATCCCGACCCATCCGGCTACTAAAGGTCAACGCACTGATTAGAGGTGATTCAAGATCATGGGATTTACCTCTAATTAGAGACCTAATCCATCCTGACGATATCCCTCTCATTTTAGGGATGAGGCCTAGTTGTAATTCCATACCTGATGGGTATGCGTGGAGCCATACGACTATAGGGGTCTACACCGTTAAGTTAGGATACACACTAGCTAGCAATATTAGACGCTCTCAACAACCCACGTTTGCGTCTGAACCAAGTATTACTTTTCTTTTGAGCCAACTATGCAAGACCCGAGCTCCCGGAAAGCTTCGACATTTTATATGGCAAGCACTATCTGGTTGTGTTCCAACATGCCAACGACTGACCTATAGACATAGGGCTCAGACATGATATATCCACGATGTGGTTCACCAGAAGGGACGATTAATCATTTACTCTTCGAGTGTCCGCCAGCCTTACAAGTTTGAGCGCTATCGGAGTTTTCGTCATCTCCGAGTGTCTTCCCGAGTACTACTTTATTCCGAAATATGGATTTCTTATTTTCACGAACAAAACGAGATCGGTTTATCCGAGTCTCAAAGAAAATCTTTCCCATGGATACTTTGGTATATCTGGAAGGGCAGAAATGATAAGGTGTTCAACAGGAAAACAAAATCCCCACGGTATACTCAGCGACCCTCGAGGCAGAGAGTTGGAGTATCGCTAATCAAATAGAAGAGGAGGAAGAAGAAGCAGAAGATCTACGCCAACATGATGACTCACATGGTTTATCTCCCCGGAATCCCCAAATCTCGACATGCCAGATTGATGCATCTTGGATTGATCATGGTTCGATCAGTAGACTAGGGTGGTGCCTTAGAGACTATACGGGCCTCTTTACTTTCGGCATGAGAGGATGTAGACGAAGCATCTCGGCACTTCATGCTGAATTTGACGGGCTGTTTTGGGCGATGGAGTGCCTAAGTGAGAGGAGACTCTCATGAGTAAGGATTGAGACGGACTGTGCAAGTCTGATTTCTATGACTATGCATCCACAAGATTGGCCAGCTTTTAGTGCGGAGCTTGATTGGTTCACTATGCTAAGACAATCTTTTTTATCCTTTAGTTTAGTTCATATTCCACGTAGTGGTAATATTTGGGACGACTCTCTTGCAAAGAGAGTTCGAGCACGAGATTATGTATTCTCCCATGTAAATCAGACATTTCTGTTTGGGGTTGTCCGTCAGGGAAACCATACAATCGATCGTACTTGATTTAAATATGGTGATTGTTGATTAAAACAAAAAATCAATACATGTCTGTTTCTGGATGTGAATGATCATGCACTTGGTCCGAGAACTACTGCCATTATGTTTGCGTACGAAAAGTAGACATACGAGAAAAAGGTGCCAGCTACAAGGTTAAAATTTTGGTCTCTTTCGATCTTCTGCTTGTACTTTAAATTGCCATTGTTCTTACGGAAAATTTGTATTAATTAAACTACTTACTATTGATGCTCATTTCAAGTTTGTATTGTTTCTTGTGGTCTAAAACTAATATTTAACCGGTATATAAATTCAAAATAGTTGGTGCTCAATGTTTAATGACATCACACCTGATCCGCAAAGAAAGATTTATTCCCAAAACAAGAGAAGTGTCACACTGGTTGGCTACGTCCATGTCGTAACATTCTCTTTACTCTCAAAACCTATAGGTGCAAAATAATAGTTTTTGCTCTTACAGACATGAAATTGCATCAAAGCTGTTGAGTTTATTTTACCTAACAATTAACTGGTTGGGGAGTATTGTTTTAGCTTCAAACCGCACCACAATGTGGATCAATAACAAGAAAGGTCTTTGTGATGTGTAATTTGGTCATCCTATAAACTCAATAAAAGCGCCATTTCTCTCATTTGCTATGTAGTTTACTGATGAAATGACTAAGCAGGTAACAAACACCTATATATTTCTAAACAAACTACGTGCACAAATAAAAACATACAAGCTAAAAACAAAAAAGGTCAAAAATATTGAATGGATTGTCATAGAGGGTGAATAAGATTTGGGTATTGAGAACACCCTAAAATAACACAAACCCGTACGAAAATCTTAAATAGCTTTAGCGTTCGTGTTATTTTGGCAAAATATAAGTGCAACATGATGATTTCACAGTGATCAAAAGCTATTTTTACATGACATCGCACACTACAAAAAATGTGTGTATTGCATCAATTAAATAGTATCACAAAATTGAATGATACTATTTTGAATTACTTATTAATAAATTATAGAAATTCGTTGTCTAATATCACTTATGTTAATTGATGTTATTATTGATTAATTTAACATCAATTTAATAAAATTGATACAAATTTTTATTAGTTTACATCATTTCAACAAAATTGATACAAAAAAATGAATTTGTATCAATTGAGTAATCGATGCATTTGCTAATTTATGTTAACATCACTAAAAAATAATTCAAATTTTACATCACTAAAAATTGATACTAATAAAATTATAATTATAATTACTTAACCGTTTTACAATATTGGTTAAATTAAACTAATGTTAATTCACATTAATTATTGATACAAGTTGATAAAATCAAAATTTCCCACATCGACAATTGTAGTAGGATTGAAAAAAAAATTGTTTTATAAATAAGGTCATAGATATGCCGATTATGGGCAACAAAATCAAGGAGACTTAATTCTAATAATATATGATTAATCTTTTAACTTATTTTCTTGATTAAATTATGTTTAATAAAAAATTACTATTAAATGTATCATCAATTAATCACATATAATACTAAAAGTTTTTTTAATAATTAATGTAATTATAAAAGCAACTAAATAAATGATATAAATATTCAACATCAATTGTTATAACCGAAACAAATATTTAACATCATTTATACAAACTGATGTAAACTTTTTTTTATTTTTCATAGACAACACATATTAATATCAATTACAATAAATGATGAAAATATTTACGTCTGTCTTTTTTACTAATACAATATATTAGAGTCATCATTTTCAAAATCACTCATATAAATGATGTAGTTTTAGTTGTGTCAATAAAAATGATGTAAAATAATAAAATAAATGATACAATAAGCCTCTTTTTTTTTGTTTGAAGTGGCATGATTAAAAGAATCGAACTTTTTGACACATAAACCGAATAGTAGTATTTCTTAAAATTTCGCATGTCGAACTAACTAAACCTAATAACAAAAGATAGAAAACATTGTAAAAAAAATAACTAAATTTGTAAGTCACATGTTAGTTATGAAAGGCTGCCACGTGTCAGTTTTAGTGTTAGCAACTTTTCATTTTTTTTTAATTTAAGACCTCATTTTTACTTAATTTTCACATTTAGCCTTCTAAATTTAAGATTTTTGTATTGATTCTTTAAAATAAAAATGTGAATAGCAATACATAATTTAAAGTAAAAATTTAACATCAAATTATATTCATAAATTAATTAAAAATATCTGAAACCATATTCTAATAGATAATTTTTTATTTCAATAACTCTTTTCAAACTCTTTAAAATTTTATTAATTAGAACATCCGAAAAACAATCATATTTATTTAAAAAAAAATATATATATATATATATATATATATATGTGTGATCAAGTAGATTAAGAGTATATCTTATATTAAAATCAAATTATTATATAATAAACCTATAAATTAAACCTATAAGATGTTCCAATATTTGTTTTGTTTTGACCACATGCTATAATGTCATTATATAATTTTCTATCATGTTTAATATATCAATATTGTAATAACATGTGAAAACTTTATATATTTTATAATAATTCACATAAATAGTTTGAAATTACTGTTCACTTTTGAATCTCTACTTTACTAATATAGTAAGATCAAATTAACTCCACAATTAGAAAAAACAGTCCAATAAGTACACTTCTTAAAACGTATGGGAACATCTTAAGGGGGGGGGGGGGGGGGGGGGGGGGGGAAATTGAGATTATAAACAGCATGTATTGTATTACAATTAAACCATATATGTGAACACTTTAATCTATAACGTATGGTATTAAATATCAATAATTGATACTATAATTTTGTAAGTTTAGGCCAAGCGAGACTAATCTTGACACACCATTTACTAAAATATGGTTATGTAAGAGATCGATTAAAAACGAAAAGAATTTTTTTATGTCACATACAATCTTAATTCTTGATTTTTATATAGAGTGTTACGCAAACACTCATAAAGACATAAATAAAAATAAAGTTGTATAAAAAAAACTATCATTTTGTGAAAACATTGTAGAAGGTATATAAATTAAGATGATATAAGAATCAAATTCTGTAAATCAAATATGTGATCAATCAATTTCAAAAGCAATTAATTTTCACTAATTTTTTTTACTCATGTTTATCTATAAATTATTGTGTATTTCACTATATAAGTTTTATCTTTTCGACCTCGTGTGGACTCAACATTTTTTTTTACAATAGGCCTTAGTCCAAAGAGCTATAAGGCTTTTGGGGATACTGTTGTCATTTTTGAACTGAAACAAATTTTTTGGAACCGGTATGAAAGAAGCAAAAGGAAATCCGGGGTTGGCTGAAAAAGAGTCAGATATTAGGCTAATAAGGAAGAAAGCGGTCGTTCGCGGATTGCAGGTTTCGTTTATCAGGAAAGAGAAAGCAGGAGAATGTTGGGAATGTACTATTATAAAATCAGCGGAAAATCCCATCGAGCGAACTATAACAAAAAGATTCAAGAAGAATACGTTGAATTTTAGAGCAAAATTGAAAATATAGTATTTAGATAAAAATAGTTGTATATAACATCATATGGTTCACTTTCATATTAAACATTTAAAAATGAAGTTTTAATTTGTATAAATCTAAATTGTGAGCATAAATCCTAAATATCATTTAATATATCAATGTTAATATTATATATATTAAAATAATTTTCAAAATTATTTGTTCCGCACAACGCGTGAACTTTCGCTAGTAATTTATAATCCACAAAGTAAATGCACTTGCCACTTGCGTGCATGTGACACTTCAATTACTCATTATTTTGTTGCGGAACTTTTGTTAGTTGTAGAGGTGATTGCACTTATTATTATTATTTTTTTTTTTTATAATTAGGTGGAGTTCGGGCCTAGATCTAGGCCTTAATCTCTTTCAGGACCTAGAATCAGTTTTTGATAATATCTTAATATAGTGTAAATCATTTTTTCCATCGGGGACTGAACTAGGAGCGCAACAGGTCTAATTCCTGACTTTTTTTCATTGCAATTGTCTCTTTTTAGACTCTTTGTACATTGAAAAATATATTAGATTTTGACTGTTGAACTAAATATTTTTTAGGACTCATTATCATGATCATGATTGTCTTTGAAGTCCAGATCTCGCATATGATTGCTTGAGCGCTTTTAGCTTTTTGTGTTATGTAGTGTTGAGACTTGAGACAAAGATAAAACGAAAAGGGAAATGAAAATAAGAAAAACCGAGAGGAATATTGATAAAGAAAGAAATAGAAATTTTAAAAAATATCACTTTTTAAATGTTATTTTACAAAAATATCACATTTTTGAAATTTTTATAAAAATATTATTTTTTTAAAAAAAAAATTTATATTATTTATGTTTAGGTTAATTATGTTCTATTAGAGTTTAGTTACGAGGGTTTAGGGGGGTTTAAAAGTCAAAATATTTTTTAGTGTTTAGAATTTTAAGATATAAGGTTTAAAAATCTATAATTAGTGGTATGTTTGCAAATGAACACTCCTAAATGGTATTTTTGCAAATATGCACATAAAAATGACATTTTTGCAATTTCTCCATAAAGAAAATACATAACAAATATTTAAAATTACCTTTACTAAATTTATTATTATTCTTTTTTTAAACACTTAACCGAATTTTGTTTTTTTTTGTGAATTTCATAGGCGTAAATGATATCTTCTCACTCCGACAAAAAAAAAATGATATCTTCTCACTATTTTTGTGAACAGTTAATATATTATACTAATGAAGATTTTAAAAAAAATTGAAAAGTTTTAACAGATTTTAGATATTGGAATATACTCAAGTTAAATTTATGACGTAAAAAAAAAAACTGCAGAATGCAAATACATGAAACAATAAATCAAATCATCTTTTACATAGAAACACAGCCCGTCATGAGAATATAAGGGCTACAAACCAAAAAATAAAAAAAAATGTAGAATACACTAAACAATAAATCAAATCATTTTTACATAGATATAGGCCCGATTGGTTGGAGCTCTAGCTGTAGATTTTTTGCTGCAGAATTTTTTTGCTGTGGATTTTATTGCTATAGGATTTTTGTAACGCACGTGAACAAAAAATTGAGAATTTTGGAAGGTCGAATTGAACCGGTTGGTTCGATTTTAATCGCCGGTTTGGCGTTTGGGTCAACGGAGACCTAGGAATTCTGTATAAAAGCCGAGCAGCATAGAGAGGTTGCATTTTTGAGAGAGAAAATGAGAGAAAACAGTTTTGAGGAAGAGATCTTTGTGTGTTCTTGTTGTTTAAGTTTTGGAGGTAGTTCTGTCCAGTTTTATAAGACGAGAGTAACGGCCAGTAAAAACAGATCGGATCGAAGCAAAACTTTCAGGTTAAGTTCTTCACTCTCTGATCTTGATATAGGAGAAAATGGTTTATCAATCGGATGTTTATTCTAGGAAAGATTTCCGTCGAACCAAAAGGATTCAGAAGACGATCCGCATACCGTTAGTTAGATCTCTCTGTCTAGTTTTCAGATCAGGTTTTCGATTATGATTCGAAGGTAATCTCCGTTCTCTGTGTGATTTTGAAGTCAGCATGTCGTTCCTGTTTTCTGAAATCCTAATTCGGTTTAGGTGGTTTTTGGAGAAAAGATCGAGGTTTTGTTGGTTCGTGAGGAAGGGAAGGTAGAGCAGAAGCTGTAGGTGAGAGAGAGGTCTCTCTTCGTAGTTGTTCTTGTCTAAAATTGATCCAGAACCAAAGTGAGTGCGTGACCATGGCTTATCTGGGTAAAGAGAATGTTATAATGCGATTGATTGATGATGAATTGATGTAATGATGATTGATTGTGAGTTTTGGACAATCGTTCGTGCTGATTATCGGGTTGTGCATTGTTGTGTGCTCGTTTGGTATTGTTTCATTTCTTATGCCTGTGTGTATAGTCAAGTAGATGTGATGACCATCTCACTGAGTATTTGTGATAATACTCACGCATCTCTTTTAACCATATGATGCAGGTAAAAGCAAAGTGTGATCGTGGAATAATGGCTGGGAAGAGGAGATGGTTTAGAGTCTCGATTGTGTTGCTTATCGTGTTGTTTATAACTGCTAGGTTGCTTGTTTGATGAATTGGATTGTGGAATTGAATTGTGAAATTGATTATCGAATTGGGTTGATGAATTGGTTAATTGAATGGTTTAATAGAGTTTTGCTTCCGCTGATTTTTTTTTTTAGTGTGCATGATTGGATATTGAGAATTAATATTTATGAGAACATTAATTTGAATCCAGTGTAATTTAATAAAAACAAAAAAACGGGTCGAGTTGTTTCAATTTTGATGATAACAATTTAAAAAATAATTGATTGGTACATATCAAAGTATGTCATAGATTAATTATTTAAAATCTATATAAAAAGGTTACTAGTATTAATAAATAAAAAAATCAAAATATATAAAACAAAATCATGTGTTACGTATATGGTGGTGAGTATAAAACATATTAGATACATGGGTTAGTGGTGCATTAAAAAATTATATTGCATTTTCTGTAATAAATACTTTTTTATATTGCTCTTGTACAGATTTTTTAGTATTCGATCAAGGGTTTGATTTTGCTCTCGTTAATTCGTTAATTACAATTTTTTTAATAGTTATTATTTGTTCCCAAAAACGAAAAGATATAAAAAAATATTTTGTAGAGCTCATACATTTGAGCTGTGGGTTTTTTAGCTTTCTACAGCAAGGAAAATAAAAAAGGACTGTAGACTAGAAAATCTGTAGAAAGCATGATTGGCATAGTTTTTGGGCTGTAGACATAAATAGTGTTCCCATAAGCTTTGAATTAAATAAAACGAAAGAAGAAAACTTCTAAAATACATTATATAACAATATATAATGGAAGAGATGGAATCTCAATTTTAAATCAGTAAAGTATTTATAGACGTTAAAAAGTAAAATAATTCACTTTTTTTTTTTAGTTTCATACATTGTTTTTTTCTTCGTTGTCAAAAAAAAGAATTTCGTACATGTTAAATGTCAATTCTCATTGTTTAGTTGAGCAGTTAATGTATTATACCAAAGAATATATTTTAGTTTTTCTATATAGATTTTAAATATTTTCAAGTTAAAATAAATAATTAATTAATCTATTTCAGGAATAATCAGTTAAGAAATTTGAAACAACGCAATATCTAAAAATATCACTTAGTTGATTTTTTTTTTAATCAAAATTTGAATTAGTCATCTTCTAATTATGCAGATTAAAAAAAGATCAGAGCTACAACAAATGACACTTGCATTTCCTTTATTAATTACGAAAGAAATATTAATCTTTCCGTATCATATTAAATGATTTTTTAGAGAGATTTTTTTGTCTCAAATTAGATGATGTTTTAAATTTTCAAAGTAAAATTAATTATATTTTTGTTGTTTTTGACTCTTTAAATTCGGCTGATTAGTTTTCTATTGGTTAAATTGTATTGGAATTGGTGGTTTTATGTTGAAAAATAGAAAATTAAATAGTTTCTTAATTTGTGTGTAAAAACCTTAAAATTATTTAAAATGATACTGACGGGGTATTATTTTGTATGAACGGTTAAGATTGAAATTTCACCACACGTGCGTAAATAATTGTAACACGATGCATCTAAACTCCTCTTGTTCTGTTTTAAGGTTTCTCAATCTCATTTCTTTTTCTTTCTTTTTCTTTTTCCCTTAAAATTTTCTCAGAAACATTTTCCGTCATTTGTTCCTCAGTTCGGATCAATCCTCACGGTTCCTCAGGCACTGTACTGGGAAAATCTCTGTCTTATTTTTTTTCTCCTTCATTCTCTCTCACTCTCTCTCTCTCCCAAAAATCCAGTAACTCTTTGTTTTTTTTATTGATTTTCTATATTTTCTGATTTCAATTTTTTTTTTTTTGGATTTTTTTAAAATAGTTATTTAATTTCAGGTACCATCATCGAAGCTTCAACGAGAAAAGGATCGGTTGATTTTCGAAAGATCAGGTGCGATTTCTTAATATCAATTTGATTTTGATCCTTTCTTAATTTTCTCCTATTTGTCTTTTCGGTTTTCTTAATGAGATTGATTTGCCTGAAAATTTAATTAATTTCTCTGTCCTCATAACAATTGATTAAATGTTCATAATTATAGTTTTTTTTTAATAGAAAGTTGATCTGATCTGCTTTGATCATAAGAGGATCATTATTGATGATTTTTTTTGTGGGTATCATTAGATATAAAATTATTAAAATTTGAGTAAAAGAAAGAAAGAGAGTATTTTTGGTTGAAATAATAGAGTGTATTGAAATATAAAATTAATAAAATTTGAGTAAAAAAAGGAGATGAGTTGATACTTTTGGAGAGATGGTGTCTTTATATCAATGGGTTGATACTTTTGGAGAGAGTTTAAACTTTAGTTGGAGTGTGTTTAAATATAAAATTAATAAAAGTTGAATAAAAATATGAAAGAGAAAGTATAAAGTTGAGTAAAAAGAAGAGAGAATGTGTGTTTTAATAATTTTATATCTAATGATATCCAGCAAAGATCATCACTAATGATGGTCAAAGAGTGATCTGATCTGCTTTAATTATAATTATGTCTCCTGACTTGTTCTTGGTTTCTTGTGGTCTAAGCTAAAACATATGACTATATTGTAATATTCAGTAATGTGTTTCTTGTGCTCCAAGATTTCTCTCAAATTTCATTTTTCATTTTGACAGTGTTTCTTGAGAGAGAATGGCTTCAACACCTTGTGCAGCTTGCAAGCTCTTGAGGCGAAAATGCACTCAAGAATGCGTTTTCGCGCCGTATTTTCCACCAACTCAGCCTCAAAAGTTTATCTATGTTCACCGAGTCTTTGGAGCAAGCAATGTAACCAAGATCCTCAACGATCTCCCACCTTTACAACGCGAAGATGCTGTTAATTCCCTCTACTATGAAGCCGAGGCACGACTCCGCGACCCAATCTATGGCTGCGTTGGTCTCATATCTTTCTTACAGCAATGTCTCAAGAAAATCCAGCAAGATCTCGTCACTGCTAAAGAAGAGCTTGCTAGTTACATGGGACCCGATGCTGTGATTCCGCAGCCTTATCTTCCTCCACTAGGCAACAATCCTCCTCCCAATTTCATGATGGCTATGGAAGGAAAGCCACCTGGAGTGATCCCTCAAGGAGAACCAATGATCATACGCGAACCAAACTTACATCAGCATCAACCGCAAGATGAGCAGTTGCAGCTCACGGCTGCGGATGCACAGAGAATGGCTGCAATGATTTTGGATAGAGGAGATCAACAAGGGATGTTCAATGGTTATGGAATAGACAACAATGGTTCGGTTACAGCCACCGGTTTTAACCAGATGGATGTGACTGATCACGGTGTTGCTGGTGGGTCCTTGTCTGGACCATCTCTTGCTTTAGGAAGCTTTGGTGATGGTTATCAGATGGGTCAGGAGACAGAGCATCATATCAACCATGATCAGCTTCAAACACAGCTCATGCTTCAACCTCCATTGCAAGAAGGTCAAGAGCAAAGTGAAGGACAGTTTCTGATGCAGCCAATGGGACAAGAGAATGATCTTCATGAAGAGGAAGAGGAGGAGGAAGAGCTTGAGCCGCCGGTTAAATGGAGGAAATCTGAAAACAAGGAAGGGAGTTATTAAAGACCAATTGCCATTTTTTTCTTAAAAGAAGACATTTTACTTCTTGAGGATCTAATTTCTGTTTTATTCAATGGCATTATTCATTTTGCATCTACATATTCAGTATTCTAAAGCTGAAGTTTTCATCACTTCTCTATTTTTACACCAAAATTGATCCGAGGACGACTCGGATTTTCTGATATGTTTTCTGGTTTTTGTGAAGCTAACCAATTATCACACATCTCAACATGAAACTGTGTCTCTGATTACAAGAGAGGCATACTTTTGATACTTATCAGTTATCAGGTTGGTGTGGTCATGACTATTCATGATAAGGGTTAAATGAGAGATGCCTTTCCAGTGTTACGGAAATAACTTTCTTCTTATATCAATAAATCATATTTAATACACTCTCTTAACTCTGTTTTTTGATCTCCAACCTTTTTTTTTTGTTTTTAAACTACCTATTGCAATTGGGTATTTATATTGGTGGAGATCAAAACAGAGTTTGTCCAGGTCCTTCTCTCATCAAATTTTCCAATTTATACCTTCTCTCGTCTCTGAAAACGTTAATCATCAAATGCAATTGATATTGGAAAAATTAGGAATAAAAGCTGATACAAAATAGAGTAATAATGGTGAATGGAAAGAGCGACTACAGTGTAAAATACAATTGTTGACGTACATATAACAAAAATAATCAGAGTGGCGCAGCGGAAGCGTGGTGGGCCCATAACCCACAGGTCCCAGGATCGAAACCTGGCTCTGATAACATTGTTGACTTTTTTCCTACTTTTTTAAATACTCTTGGGCTGGGCTCAGCCTGTTAAACACAATATTTTGCTTACACAATTCATTGGCAATCTAAATTATGAGCTGGAACCGACTCACAATGTTAAATCAATTTTTTATGCTCAAATATTAGATATTTCGGTGGAAACGGCAAAAGAAAACTAACATCAACTCCATTTTTTGTCTACATTTACATATGTCGCAAGTTGTAAATCTATTTTCGTATTAAAAGACAAGTGTAACTCTACTCCACTTTTTTCACTTTATCCTCTCTTTGTAACTTGTTCTTCATCATTAAAATCTTCTCATGAGTTGCATCATACGCTCCCTTCGATCTTTCTTTAACATTAGCCAATTGCTTCTGTATTCGATCTCCATTTCTCTCCCACAATTTCGGAATCGTCAAGCCGATGGCCAAACCTACAGAATTAAGAAACATGAAGACATCCACCTGATAATCAATGATTATACTAACTAATTAATGATAAATTAATCAATATACTACTAATTAAGAGTGATCTAACTAATGGGACAGGTCGGAATTTTAAAAGTGAGGGTACTACTAAATTAGTTACGTACCAATAAAGAGACAAGTATGAAAATCGAGAAGGTTCCCAATTCTTGACAAGACCCAAAAACCGAAAACGGTTCTCGCGAAAACAAACCATTCACTCTCCGCACCAACCAGAAACATCCATCTAACCATTTCTTCCATTAGCTTTCGACAAGACCTCACCGTCTCCTCTACGAACTCCTCCGACACTTCTAACCCTGACAGTTCCGGTTCGACCCTGTCCAAAAATATTTAAGCAAAGAAATAAAAAGTTCTGGCCCTGAATTTATGGACATTCAATTTGTGAGGAAATATACTCTTGGCACACTTAATTTTCTTTAAAATAGATTTAAACAACAAATTTACATTTGCATGTAATATTAACCAGGTCTAGTAGTTTGTATTAGTGCAATCATTGTGTCACCACTCGTGTTTAAAAATTCACATGTTATACGGACCAAATAAGACTAGTTTGAGACGGGAAATTAATTACTTGCTTAGAAGGCGAAGTAGATTCCCCCAGAGGAAGACCATAGAGACAATGGCCATGCTTGTCCAAGAAACAATGGTTATGGAGTTGAAACCATAAATATTGAGCAAAACCCATGTCGCTGTTGAAACCGAGAGTATAGAGAAGGCCAGTTTCTTTCTCCTCCATAAGTAAATATCCTCCACAATATCTTCGATATAAATTCATGAAACATAAACAAGGCAGACAATAGTATTAAAGCATGTATAAATTAACCCAAAAAAATTTATTCAGATTAAAAAGTGAATAATTTTATTTTATTTTGTATTTTGTTTCTTAGACTATTTTTTCTTACCAGACTTGCCTGATGGATCTTTGGTCACGTCGTTGGCCATGGCTGTTATGATAATAGCTTATAGATGGAAATTAAAATAAATTTTTTATAGCATATGATATATAGTGGAAATTTTTAGAATAATTGTGTGTGGGTATGACAGAGAGATTGCTCTCTAGCTCTTGTTTCCTTGATGTAACACGTCCTGGGTTGTGGGGACGTGGAAGCCATGCATGGTTGATATGTGTTGCTTTGTATGGAAACTATATGTTGGACGATGAAGACTTATCCTTCACTTGGACAGTAAATTTCAAACTAATTCGTTTAAATTCGATTTAGAAAATATCAAATAAAAGCAAATAAAACACATTTTATAATGGTCTTGAGAGATATCGAACTTTTACAGCTGCAAATTTTCTCACTAGTCAAATTCGCGAATTATAATTTTTTTTCGTAGATCTATTTTCATTTTACAACAAATAATATGAACGCTAGAGTAAATAAAAAAAAAATTACAACAAAGAAACGAATACAAACTCATAATATCAAAAGTTTAGTAGTCTTTTAGATATGTTTTAGTGTATTGAATGGCATACATCACACCGGATAGTTCGTAGAATTTGGTAAAAGTTATATCATTTTCGTAAGAAAATTTTAGTTTGATATCCGTACACAAAGCAAAGAGTGTTTTTGTTACTCAAACTTATTGCCAAATGTTGTTGCTTTGATCATTCTAGACTTTTGTTATGGTTTAACCACTACCAAATGTTCTTACTCTTCAGTTCTCCATTAATATTACAAATTACTTTTGTTTTTGTTACTCTGCATGCTTGTAGTAATTAGAAAATCTTTAGTCAAGGATACCAAAACCTCTTTCCCACCTGGATGTTTTCCATAGAGCCTCTAAAAGCTCTTATCGAAAAAAGGTCATAATAATCTAATAAAAATCATAAAATTATAGACAATAGAGTTAGAACGGACATGTCTTAGTTTTGTAACGCAAGACAAATAAATTCAAACTTAAGTTTTGTTGGTCGTACTAACTACTTCGGAGCTAAACACGATAATAGCCCGTTGATAACCCAAACATCTCCCATTAGTAGATGAAGAGAGAGCTAATGACAGAAGTTTGGTTGGTAACGCAATAGAGTTGGAACGGACGTGTATTAGGTTTGTAACGCAAGACAAATAAATTCAAACTTGAGTTTTGTTGGTCGTACTACTACTTAAGAGCTAAACACGATAATAGCCCGTTATAACCCAAACATCTCCCATTCGTAGATGAAGAGAGAGCTAATTAATGACACAAGTTTGGAAATATTCTGTAGATCCGAAGGAAGCTTCTTATAGTCTTGAGCCGTGGCGAAAACGTAGTCGATCAAATAGAGCAAGAAAACACTATTACTTGAATGTGGTTAAACAAGCAAATTAAAGAGTTATACACTAATGAGCATGGATTCTTTGGGGTGAAGCATGACGTAGATGACAACTTCATAGAGGAAGATACCTCTAACAAACTTATGACTCCCTTATGAATCACAACTACTTGGCTACTTGATACAGGGCGGAAGCAAAACAGAGCTTGTGTACGGGGCTCAAGCAGAGACACGAAACAAGTTGTTGAAAAACTCTAGATATTTAAGAAATCTAGAACAAAGGGGCGCGGATACTCTTCGCAGTGCTGAAACACTCTTATAAAGGCTAAGAGAAAGTACCGATAAACTCAAATCCTAAACTAATGATAAATGTGAATCCTAAAATCAGAACATTCGGAATTATCCTACAAGAGAAAACAATAAGAAAATAAAAGAAGTCTTCATAACATGTCGAGGAAGATTGCCCAACACCGGCCTCGACAAGAAGCCCATGGTCTTGAATATGTGCTACATCAGGTCCCTCCAGGTGGGGAAGGATTGGACCACGAATCGACGACGTCATTGTCACCATGAAATGGGTAAAGGTGTTTTACGTTGAACACATCAGACGTGTTCAAATGCGGAGGTAAACGAACGCGGTAAGCATTGTTGCTGATACGAGCCACCACTTCCATAGGCCCAATCTTGCGATATTTTAGCTTATTGTATTCATGAAATTGTATCCTATCTTTCGTCATGAGACCCAAACTAAATCCCCCGGTTGAGATATCACCTCACGACGCTTAACATCAGCTACAGCTTTGTACTTTGACGTTGCTGCTTCCAAGTTAGCACGAGCCTGTTGATGAACTTGTTGCAAACTGTCACAAAGTCCACAGCCTCACCATGCAGCCGGCCTTGATCTAGTAAGGTAGCCAAATCCAGTGGACCACGAGGCACCAAACCGTAGACAACCCGAAATGGGCTAAAACCCACACTACGATTAGTGGCATGGTTATGTGCAAATTCTGCTTGACACAACTTTGAATCCCAGCTCTTAATATTATCACCAACCAAACAACGCAAAAGATTCCCTAACGAGCGATTAATGACCTCTACTTGGCCATCCGATTGGGGATGGTACGCGGTACTCATATCCAAACTGGTATGAAAAAGCTTCCAAAGTGAACGCCAAAAATGGCTAAAAACCGCGTATCCCGATCCGAAACAATTGAAGCAGGTAAACTATGAAGACGATAAATCTCACGATAGAAGAGGACATCAACATTGACAGCATCCGTCATTTTCGTACACAGAATAAATGCGCTATTTTTGAAAATCGATCCTTCATGACGAAGATCGAATCAAAGCCTTTTTGAGTACGAGGAAGACCCAAAACGAAATCCATACTCAAGTTAGTCCAAGGGTGGGTGGGAATGGGCAATGGGAGATACAACCCAACATTAGATGATTTGCCTTTCGCCTGACACGACAACGCTCGACAAATCGTTCCACATCGCGACGCATGGAGGGCCAAAAATATGTAGCTACGACCAGTTGTAACGTTCGGTCACGACCCAAATGCCCTTCATTATGTAGTTCACTGACAATTTGCAGCCGTAAGCGACACGCATGAATGCACAATTGAGACCTCTGAAAGAGAAAACCTTCATGAAAAGTTAAATGAGCAGAGGTGCTTGTTGAGCTTCGGTGAAAATACGGTGGAAGTATGGATCAATGACATAAAGGTCTGCAAAACTGGAGAAACCAACGACAGAAGTATGCATTGTCGTCAACAAAGTGTGTCGTTGGCTAAGAGCATCGGCTACACGATTTATTTTTCCAGAGTGATGATGGATCGAGAATGTGAACTATTGGAGGAATGCGATCCTTCTCCTTTTTTGCTTCTCTTCTCCTCCTCCTTCTTTTTTTTGTTTTTCTCAATCCACGAAATTCAAATTCATGTTTTCAATTTAGTTTTGAGAGATAGAGATGAGATTTAGTTCAAAAAGAGAGAAACAAGATCTGAGAAAAAAGTTTTGAGATCTGAAAAAAAAAAATATTTTGAGATCTGAAAGAAATAATGAAAAAAAAAACTAAAATCTGAAGAAAAAAAAAGGACAAAAAAACTGAAAAAATCAAATTAAATGAGTTAAATGACAATATGAAAATACTAAAAAAAAAGGGTGGCATACTTGCAAAGTTTTTAAATAGTGGCATAGTTGAAAAGTGGCATTGAACATGTGACATATCTTAAAATTTCTTAAATTTAATATTAAATCTCACATTTAAATCTACATACAAATTCTCTATATATAATTTAATTTGACAAAAGTAAAATAAATAAGTTTTCATATTATATTTGAAATCTATGAACCTTTAAAGAATTTTTCAAAATATATTTTAACAATAGTTGATATATTAGTAAATACAGTTTAGATTGAAAACAAATTTTGTTTGGAAAAATGTGTTAGCAATTAAAAATTTGGTAAATACATAAAATATGTCAAGAATTAGTAGATTAATTATAATGAGACAAAATACTGCTAATTAATTCAAAAATATAAAATATAGACTATTTTTTAATAAAGCATGGTTCGTATAGATAAATATTTTGTAACATAGATGAATTACGGCAGTTGAAATGTTTTGTAATTTATCAGATAAAAACTTTTGATTTCCCAAATGCATGATACTCTGAGCTCATTGACACTATTCAAATTAGTGTTAACAAAACATATGTGAAAATAGATTTACGAAAATTCATATATAGGTACTGGATAAAGTTAATATTAATACGTACTACTGAAAAGGTAAATACTTTTTGATCAGTAAATAAAATTTGGTTAGTAATATATCTCGTACTTTACCGATCATGTTTTCGTAACTCAAATGAAATCCACTAAAAATAATTTTAAGTCCTAAGAGAGTTCTGTTTTACTTCCAAAATACGTATATGTGTGAATGGTTAACTCCGTAAGAGAGTTTCTTTGTACTCACAAACGCATTTTAATAAAGTATTAATTACCCGTTATACAAAAAGGGTTTGTGGCAATTGCATGAAGTACGGCGCAAAAGAGCAATGCGTAACTTTGTGTACATATGCATGCATGGGGATTCACAATTTCTCAATTCCACTCTGGCAATACGAACTTACTTCCTCACTTCCCTTTGATTCCTTCTTCACTTTCTTTGTATTTAAGGTTTGGTGGAATCTCTATAAATAACACTCTCAAACTCTCTCTGTCTTGATCTCAAGAAAACTCAAAATTTGTTCACTTTTAAGACAATGAAGCAGGCAAATCTCTTGTTTCTAGGGTTCTTATTGGTTTTTTGCTTAGGCTCTGTTTTTGTGATAAACGCAGAGGACCCTTATCTTTTCTTCACATGGACTGTTACTTATGGAACTAGATCCCCTTTAGGTGTTCCTCAACAGGTTATACACTGTTTTGCCTTTTTCTCTCTTTTTTTGTTTTTCTTGGTTTTGTTTTAATTATCATTAATTGTTATTAATTATAAGTTATTTTGATGTTGTCTTTCAGGTCATTCTTATCAATGGTCAGTTTCCTGGTCCTCCAATTGAAGGTGTAACAAACAATAACATTGTTCTTAATGTCATTAACAAGCTTGATGAACCTTTCCTCATCACTTGGTACGTACAATTTTTATGCACACTCATACCACTGTTTTGGAAATGAAACTAAGTTGCAAAGAATATGTAGTCTAGTGGTTTGTATTTGGTAGAATCTCTATTCAAGTCCTAAAGATTTGACAATAGTTGTTTAATACATAAGTCACATCCAATTTTCAATTATTATGAAGTCTTTTGGGAAGAAACCCAAAAATAAATTTGTGCTGGTTTGGTCATTAAGTTCTCAACGCACAGTATCATACTAACCGAAACTTGGTGTGGGGTTGTAAAGCCAAACAATATTATTGTTATCATTGTGTCAGTACCACAGGTTTTTTTTTGTCGGCAGTACCAGAGGTTTAAACCCTCGTATTGCAAGTTATTGACAAAAAAAATGTTGTGATATGGTATAAGTTAACCAGAGCCGGATCTGAAATTTTGGGGGCTTGAAACAAAATAAAAAATGGGGACCAATATAATATATCAAAAAAAAAAATTTCATATATAAAAAAGGTTAAACCATTAATGAAACATCAGTTTTCTCAAAAAAAAAAAAACTAATAATAATCTACGGCTTTTTAAAAATATCCCTTCTTGCATTTTTTGCGGCAAAGTCATTCATCAAACTTTGATAGTCAAGTTTTCCAACCATGTCTCTCTCAATTGACAACATCGCCAACCCATTCAATCGCTCTTCTGACATACTTGACCTCAAATAAGATTTTATCAACTTTAACTTGGAAAAACTTCTTTCGGCTGAGGCAACTGAAACTGGAACCGTTAGCATCACTCTATATGCAAGCCATGTATTCGGATAACAACGACCTTCATACCTTTTCAAAAAGTCTAACACTTCAATGGCCTTCTCGATCTCAATTGGTAAAACTTCTCTTAAAATCATGATCTCTAGGAATAAATGATTTCCATCAATGTCTGAAGTATCACCATGTTTAAGAGAAGTTTCAAGGTTGATACATGCTGCCTTTAAACTATCACCTGTTGCCAATCTGAGCTTCTTTAGATCAAACAAAAATCCAAAAATCTTCTCATATTCTTCAAATTGTTCAAACCTCACCTGAAGAGATATTATAGCTTGATCCACGATTCTCAGGAAAAAATCAATTTTAAACTTCTCTTCCTCGCTTAGCATCTCAAATTCATCATCCCTTCTTCCAATCTGTTCATCAAAATGTATTTTCCTTTTAATAACGCGCTTTCTTTTCATAGGAAAATCTGGCTCTATATCCATAGACTCTGCAATAATCTTAGCTTCTGCTTTTGCTTTTTCAAATCCAGTTTCCCTGTAGTTTTTCAAATATGAAACAAGTCCTTTCAATTGAATAATGGCATTATCAATATCAATATGCTCTGATTGCAGCGCCTTACTTACCGTATTAACGGTAAATAGAAGATCATACCAAATAACCATACCAAATAAGAACTCAAATCCTCCAATTCCATGAGTTTCACTTGTAGCAAGAGATTCAGCTTCGCTACGAGCTCCAGGATCAGCACAGTTTTCAGCCAAGTAATCCAACGCATCTCTTATTTTTGGAGCCTGGAAACGAATTGTTCTAACACTTTCCACACGACTTTCCCAACGAGTTTCTGATAATGACTTAAGTGTGAGACCTCCTACCATCACCTTGAATAGCTCCCACCTATTTGTAGATGATGAAAACAAACAATAAATCCTTTGAATGATTCCAAAGAAATCAATCGCTTTTGTAGATGATTTAGCCATATCAGAAAGTGCCAAATTAAGACTATGACAACCACAAGGTGTATAAAATGCTCTTGAGTTGATATCCAACAATCTTTTCTGTACCCCTTTGTGTTTTCCTCTCATATTAGATCCATTGTCATAACCTTGCCCTCTCACATCATCAATATTCAAATTTAGACCAGCCAACGTATCACAAAGCAATTCAAAAAGTCCTTCTCCAGATTTATCTGCAACTTCTAGGAATGTCACAAAAAATTCTACAACTTGTGTTTTCTCCATAGAGACATCCACACATCTGATAATAAGACTCATTTGTTCTTTATGACTCTTATCTGGAGTGCAGTCGAGAATCACTGAAAAATACTTCGCCTCTTGAATTTTATTGATGATCATAAGTTTAATCTCATATCCTAGCATAACAATCAGTTCATCTTGAATAATGTGGCTTAAATAATGGTAGTGAGTCTCACCTTCCTTAACTCGTCTGATATGCTCTCGCATGACTGGATCAAACTCTCCAAATGATTCAACAAAAGTCAGAAAGTTTCCATTGTTTTTTTCACCAAGCTTCTCATTAGTCCCACGAAATGCTAAATTTTGTTTAGCAAGAGTTGTTACCAATGAAAATATTCTCAACAAAACCTCTCTCCAATGGTTTCTTTCTCTATTGATTTCTTCTTGGAGACACTTATCAATGGTATGATTTTTCCTTAGTCTCAACTCTAATTCCATCCACTGACTCATGCACACAATATGACAATGACTGGTTTCATGTTGGCTCAGTCTTATCCTGACATTCTTCCAATCATTAAACCCCTTGCTTGACAACTGATTGGCATCTTGATCTCGACCAAACAACTTGCAGCAAAAACAATATGCTCTATGCGATACTTTAGAATAAAGTAGCCAGTTCCTATCTTGTTTATCTCCATTTTTCATCTCTCTTTTGTAATACCTATGAGAAAAATGTCTACCAATACTATCTTTTGGAAAGACGTAGTTCTCATGTACTCTTTCCATAGGACCCTTTTTCACTAGAAAATCTATCAAACTCTGATCAATTATTTTCCAGCTTGCAGGATCAAGTTTTTCCAGAATCCTTTCTTGTTCTTCAACATTCACTTCATCTTCTCTACTCCTTTTTTCCACATTCTCAGACTTATCTATAACTTCCTCAGTCTTATCAATAGTTTCCTCTATCTTATCATCCTCTAAATCAGTAGGATTTTCATCACCAGCTCCACCACACTCATCACTTTCAAGAGTTTTTGATTTTTTAACAAACCTTAACATAGAATTGGCTAGAGATTTATCCTCTTCTTCTTTTCTTTTCTTCTCTCTTAGCTTTTGGGCTCCTGATTTGCATTTTGTTTTTCGTGTTGGAATTCCTAAAAAATTTGTATAAAAAAAACAAACATAGTAAGAATTATTTTTTCTGATCAAATTCTCAACTCTAACACAAAATTTAACATAATCTTAAAATTAGTTACCTGACATGGTTTATGGCTAGGATTTTGATATAAAACAGAACCAATTGAGATGAACTTGTGTTTGAGATTGAGAAGAATAGAAGAATGGAACTTAGAGAAGAAGGAAGAAGGAAGCGTCAGGAAGGAGGAAGCTTAAGCGACGAACAAGTCGCGTAGGTTTTTTTTTTTTTGGTTTTTGTTTTATTGATTTTAGTTTTTAATTATTTGGACATTCTATTGGGCTTTTTTAATAGCCACGTTTTTAAATTTGGGCCACATAGAAAATCAAACATTTTTTTGTCTTTATATTATGTATATATATATTTAAAAAAAAAATATTTGGGGGCCTTTAAAAAATGGGGGCCCTAGGCGAATGTTTCATCTGGCTATGCCCAGATCCGGCCCTGAAGTTAACCATTAACAAAAAAAAGGTTTTATTAAAGAAACAAGTTGAAAAATGTAGAGTAGCATTGTATTTACTATTTTTTTTTTTTTTTAATAACTAAGAAATTTTGGGTTTAGACCCGTACATCCTCTCATGCTCTGGACCAGAGCATATTATATGGTCCTGTTACCTGAGATCTTTACCAGTTGAACTATTGGCTCTTGGTCGCATTTTGGCTTAAACTCGAAACATAATGAAATACACAATAACAACAAAAAAAAAATTATTTAAAAGATACAAAATCACATACTTTGTTTGTCAATTCGGTTAGTTACGAACCATAATTCATATGACAAATGTGTAGGAATGGAATTAAACAAAGAAAGATGTCATGGCAAGACGGAGTTTTGGGAACAAACTGTCCGATCCAACCAAACTGGAACTGGACTTACCACTTCCAACTTAAGGACCAAATCGGTACTTATACTTACTTTGCTTCGACTTCGATGCACAGAGCAAGTGGTGCTTTTGGTGCAATCAACGTTAACCAGAGGTCAGTCATCTTCGTTCCTTACTCTAAACCTGACGGTGACTTCACTCTCCTCGTCAGTGACTGGTACAAGATGGGCCATAAGGTACGAGAAAACCCTAATACGTGAGTTAACTTATTTTCCAAGTAACCAAATTAGGTTCGCTGTTTAACTAGGGCGCTCTGGGACTTACTGCCTCTTGCTATTGTCTTTGACAGGAACTACGAAAGAGGCTCGACTCGGGTCGTGCTCTTCCTCTTCCGGACGGTTTGCTCATCAATGGTGCTTCTAAAGATTTAGTCCTTATCGGTCAACATGGTAAATATTCTCATCAGTCATCACCAAGATCCATTCTTTTCTTTTTCTTTATATGCTCAATTCTATATTCTATTTATTGATGTTATTTTTTCGCGTTTATAAAGGAAAAATATACAGATTTCGGGTTTCAAATGTCGGAATATCCACGTCGATTAACTTTAGGATACAAGGACACATGATGACCCTCGTGGAAGTAGAAGGCTCTCACACTCTGCAAGAGGTCTACGAGTCACTTGACATACATGTTGGTCAGTCCGTGACCGTTTTGGTCACATTGAAGGCTCCAGTGAAGGACTACTTCATTGTGGCTTCAACTCGGTTTACCAAACCAGTACTAACCACCACAGGAATTCTCAGTTACCAAGGCTCCAAAATCAGACCATCTCATCCCCTCCCCATTGGTCCTACTTACCATATTCATTGGTCCATGAAACAAGCAAGAACAATCAGGTAATATATACTAGTTTACCACTCTGAAACCAAACCGAAGTATGTCTTATTTTTTTTTTTGTTATATAACTTTTTTAACGGTGAATATAGGCTAAATTTGACGGCAAATGCAGCAAGGCCTAACCCACAAGGATCTTTTCACTACGGTACCATTCCGATAAACCGAACATTGGTTCTAGCCAACGGGAGAGCCAAGATCAACGGAAAACTCCGGTACACAGTGAACCGTGTATCGTACGTTAACCCAACAACTCCATTGAAACTAGCCGATTGGTACAACATCCCCGGAGTGTTCGATTTCAAGACAATTACGAACGTACCTACACCTGGACCATCCATTCTCGGAACTTCGGTATTCGATGTGGCTCTTCATGAGTACGTCGAGTTCGTGTTCCAGAACAACGAGAGATCCATCCAGTCATGGCATATTGACGGCACTAACGCCTATGTTGTTGGGTACGAATTAATCCCTAGCTCATTGATATATGTCTCTCTCTCTATATATATATTGGAATCGATCGATCAGATCAAATTTCGAATCTTTCGTTTGATTTATTAATGAAATGAAGTTTCGACATATAATCAGATATGGGTCAGCCACATGGAACATGACCATGAGGAGACGTTACAACTTGGTTGATGCTGTTTCAAGGCACACTTTTCAGGTAGAATCTAAAAACAACTTTGAATTTTGTTTCTTTCTTTTCTTAAATTTCTAAGAACGAGAAAATTGGGCTCGTTGGACGGTATAAAGCCCAAATGTTCCCACCCAAAATATCTGATTTCTGCTGTAACAAAAAAAAAAAAAAAATGATTTTTGATTTTTGTTTTTTTAGAACGATTTAAAGATTATAATATATTTTGCCCGGAAATAAAAGCGAATAACTTTATAATAAACATGATTCTAACACATGTAACAAACTGTTTTTCACATAAATTTTGGTATGTGTCAAAAAAGTTTATCAATGAATAAAAAAAATATTATTATTATATTTTTTAATTAAATTACAAAACGAAATAAAACAATTCTTATTATTATACTTATGTGCAATATAGTATATATTGTGAGTTTTAAAAGTTTAGAGTTACTATATATATATGGTTCTATATCTTCTATATATACATGTGTGCATAGGTGTATCCAATGTCATGGACGAGCATATTGGTATCACTAGACAATAAGGGAATGTGGAATGTGAGGTCACAGATATGGTCAAGGTGGTACTTAGGACAAGAACTCTATGTTCGTGTTTGGAACAACGAAAAATCTCTCTACACCGAAGCCGAACCTCCTCTTAACGTTCTCTTCTGCGGCAAAGCCAAACTTCCCCGTTTGTTTTAGATATGTTTTATTTTTAATAATATATTTCCGTTATTGTTGTTTTCTTCAATTATATTTGAGCTATTATTAATTGGGTTAATTAGCTGAATATTACATTTAGAATCTATAATTAGGGAACTAACATATCCAAAATTATATTTAGGTAACTAGGAAAAAGAATTAAAAATATGACGAAATTGCCCTTACAACAATAATTAAGGTAAATATATATATATATATGGCTTGGGATCGCCGAATCACGAGGTTTTGGAGATTGAGGAGGATTCGGAGATAGTGGTTGGTTTTCTCACAACAAAGATAGATGAGTCTCATCCGCTGTCATTCCTAGTACGGTTGTGCCATGGCTTCATATCATTTGACTGGGTAGTCCGTATAGAGAGGCTAATCGTCTTGCAGACGGGTTAGCAAACTATGTGTTTTCTATGCCTTTGGATTTTGTTGCTTTCAATTCTGTTCCAGACTTCATAAGTCCAATTGTATTAGAGGATATCGGTGGAGTGTTGTTTCCATGTCAGGTCCGTTTGTAGACTTTTATTTTACTTGAATAAATTTGGGGGACTAGTCCCCCTCTTCCGACAAAAAAAAAAATATATATATATATATATATTAGAAATCTCTAAAAAATCTTCTCTTGATTACATCCATGAAAATATTACTCCTGCGATTGCATCTCAGCCAAAAGTAGATTCCAATTGTTCTGAAAAAAAAGGATCAAAAGATAACAAAAAATGCTCTAACAGTTAACTATATAATAACATAGTTAACTATTTCCGAAACATCTCATAACATAGTTAACTACACAACATTATTTGTAACTGTCTAAAATATACTATTTAAGAAAAATAGTTATCACTTTAAAAACATAGTTAACTATTTAAAAAAATAGTTATCAATTTAAAAACATAGTAGACTATTTTCAGAGCATAATTATCGACTCTACTGATTTTAAGACATAGTTAACTACATGAAAATGTTGTTGTAATAGTTAGTTATTTAAATAAACATAGTTAACTAGTTCAAAACGTACATAATTGACTATTATCAAAAACATAGTTTACTATTATCAGAATCATAGTTACCTACTATAATAATAAAATAACATATATTGTAAACTATTATAAAAAAACATAGTTACCTTTTAGACATAGTTAACTATGTCGATATTCGGCGACGATTTGATTTAACCAAGAGATGAATGACGGTGGAAAAATTAACAGAGGAACAGAAACACCATCTTAATCCATGATTGAAGGTTTTGATTTATAACAACGAGTTAAGACAACGTAATTAAGAGAAGTGAAGAAGAAGTGAATTGTGAAATTGAAAAAATGAAGAGAAGGGGAGCAAGAGGAGAAGAACAAGAAGATGGAGGAGGAGGCGCATGGGAAGGAGGAGGCGGCGACGGCGGTGGAAGAAGGAGGCGGCGGAGGGAGAATGACGATAAAGAGTTGAATGGAGGAAAAGAAACATTATGTTAATTCACAACTAGAGATTTGGATAATGATAAATTAAATATAAACAAAAAAGTAGAAATAGGAGAAGAGAATGATAT
This sequence comes from Arabis hirsuta, assembly GCA_964056655.1. NCBI lineage: Eukaryota > Viridiplantae > Streptophyta > Magnoliopsida > Brassicales > Brassicaceae > Arabis > Arabis hirsuta. Next base: position 16,719,729 of record OZ053313.1, on the reverse strand, counting down.
AATAAGAAGAACAAGAATAATAGTATAGAAGAAGAAGAAAAGTGAATTAAACAACAAAAAAAAGTCAGCTTGGAAGTGTGCTACGAGACGACGTGAGAAGAGAGAGAGGAAGGAAAAAAAAGAATAAGAGATGAAGATTTATTTTGGATTAGGTTTTATTTTGTAGATAAAAATTAACTAATTGCATAAAAGTATTTTTGGGATTTTAACTAGGCTATGTGTTACTTATTTAATTATAATTTAGTTATTGTTAGATGTTTAGTTAGACCATCAATGATGATCTTATGGTTACAAAACCTAATTAATTACTCTTATTAATTAGGTCACGAGCTGACGTATAACAAAATGACACTTCTGTAAGTTTGAGTGACGCGTCTCAAATGACGAGTTTCACTTGTAACGACTTGCAATCTCATCTACAAGAAGAAATAATTTTTCATTACAAAATGAATGACGACTTTGTTAACAAAAACTAGTTGCACATGGGCTCCACTATACGAAATAAAGTCATCATTGGCGTCAAAATAGATTCACATCTTACTTTATTATATAAAATGATAATCCACGTTTGGTATTGTCATCGTCAGAGAAACTATGCACGGAAACTTTGTTTTGGTGTTGTTTCCTCTACCGAAAACATTCCGGAGATGGATACAGTTTGAAGATACCACCGAAATATTTTTGAGATGTCTCTAATATGTTAGGGACATCGACAATTAATGGAGACAAAACTTTTCGAATTTAGAGCGTTTCTCAAATGTATTATATTAAAAAATTTTGTTTTCGTTGTTTGTTATATATTTTAATTATTATTTTTAAGAAAAAAATGAAAATAAAATGTATAACATAAAAAAAGTTATTATGAAATAGGTTTTCAAATTTATTATACATCTTATATATAATCGACATTCATTTTTTCAAATAATCTCGATTCTTGACTCTTTACAAGTCAACAAGGTTTACGTTACTCCGATCACCGTATGTTTTTCTATATCTAATACATTTTTTTCTTGTAATTTAAGCTCTATTGTTACGTCAAAATAAATCTAATTCTTATATTGATTGAGTTTTATTTTATACTGAGATTTATGATGTAATTTTCTTATATGTATTCATAGGTATTTATATATATATATATATATATATATATATATATATATATATATATATATATATATATCTATAGACGTATCTCTACGGTACCCGTATCCATAAATTTTTAGTATTACCGTTTTCCGTCCCAATGTCCATCTCCGTTTCTTGTCCCCGTACCGGTCTCAGTGCAACCTAGCATAGAAACCTCTTGATTCTTGATGGAGGCGACGAACTAGGGATATTGTTTTTTATCGGGGACTTCTTAGAGCCAAGGTTGGAGTTGAAACTTGAAACATTTCCAAAAGTTTCCAATTAAAAAGAGGTTTCAATTTGGCGGTGGATAAAAATCATAAAATGGTTGAAGGAGGAGGCTATAGCGGAGAAAATAACTGGTTTGTAAACCATCTGAAAATTACAAGCAATCCGTCCAATCGGCTTTTTTTTTGGGTGGTCTCTTACCTCCTTTTTTTATTTATTAAATTTTATATATAATTAAAGTGTCTATTTATATATTTATTACTCCTTTCGTTTCATAAAAATAAATTTTTTCTTAAGAAAAAATTGTCCACAAAGATAAAATTTTTAATATTTTCAATACATTTTTTATCATTTAATGCTAACAAATTGTAAATTTCAAAAAAAATATTGAAACACTATTGGTCAATTTTTTTAAAAACTGTTTATTGTAAAAATTAATACATTTATGATACAAAATTAATTTGTTGCATGAAAAACTCAGTAAATTAAAATGGAGAGAATATTAATTAAAAATGAAGAATCAATTTTTTTTTAAAATATTAAAGATCAATAATCTAATAATTGTGGAAACGTCTTTTGATTCAGCTGTTGATTACTAGTGATTTTACCTCATGTGTTTCATGCTCATCTTTTTTTTTCCAACCACATTTTCATTTAAGAGTAGATTTTTTATTGGTTATTCGGTTTGAAAAACAAATCATAAAATTTAATCATAGAAAACCGGATAAGGAACATATTCATGTAAGCTATGTCCTTCGAACTTGCCGACAGAAGTCGTCGCTGCCAAACTTTCCCAGATCGGATTGTCCTCGTTGACCGGCGATGGGCGGCTACCACAGCGCCGTCGTCGGTTCCTTTGTATTTCTAACTTGTTTCGTTGTAGCTCTTTAGTCGGATTCTTTAGGAGGAATTCTTAGATATGATTTTCTTAGATCTTGTTTTTCTAGATCTAAATTTTAAGATTGGATTTGTAGTTTTTTCTTTAGAAGGTTTGTGTTTATCTTTATGTCTCTGTGGTCTTGAGCATGTTTGGAGTGTTGTAGCGATTTTGCCTCTATTAGGATATCGGTTTCGGTGGCTGGTCTAGTCATTCATGCTGATTTTTGTAGTGGTTTGAGTCGGGTTCTTGGTTCGTAGTTCTCGACTCTAGCCACTGAGTTGAGATAGTTTTAGTTGGGTTCTGTTCTGTTCTGATGGAGTATTGAATCTAGGTTGGAGAGTTGGGGTTCGTCAATTCGGGAGTCCGAATGTATTGATCTTCATGATCTCTTGACGGTGCGGCATAGCTGCTCTTACTACGAGTCGGGTTCCTTTCTTCAACTCTATGCTTGGGTTTTGTTCTGCTTTGGTTCAATGGTGATTGGATGTTTAGATTTTTGACCTGGGCCTTTGTGCGGCTCCGGTGGCGGGTCGGGTCTCGTGTCTTTTTACTGGCTTGGTTTTAGCTTCCATCTCCTCTTGATGCGTCTGATATGCTTCATCGTTGACTCCTCTTCCAAGTTTGCTTGTAAAGAAGTCTGAATTTTTAGTGTAGCGTTATTCTTTCGCCACGGTACTTCGTTACATGAGTAGCCGAGTTACGATTTGATTCTTTGTTGTGGAATGGTTTCGGGGCATTACCTTGCCCAACTTCTAAGTTGGTGACCCTCTTCCTTCACTTTCTTCAAGGGGTCAAGTCTTTTGCGTCCGCTCGAGTTCCTTGGGGATAAGACCCGGGAGTCCGGAGAGATGGCGTTTTAGTTCTATTGTTTCACTTCTTTTATGGTGATAACTCGACCTTGTAGTTGTTATTTTCAAGTATTGTTGTTTGGAATTTAGCAATGTATCACTCTTTTGATATAATCCAACCAGTTGTGAAATGAAACAAAACTCTAGATGGAAAAAAAAAATTCATATATAACCAGACTAAACAATCTGTAAGGAAAATTTTTTTAAACGAAACATTAAAAAAAAACAACAAGAAATCTGAAAACTTTATACGAATTAAACTGATCTCAGCTAGCATATTGGAGAAAACATACCACTTTTCTAGAGTTTATATATAAGAGGAATTCTCTTGGATACCATATTTTGAATAACACATTTTTTCAAATATTCCACAGATAAAATTGTTTTTCAAATGTTCTTTAAATAACACAATCACAATATTGATTATTAAAGTTTTATAATTTAAATTTTTGGGTTTGGGTTAACAATTGTATAGTTAGGATATAGTTTTTAAGGGGTAGGGTTTAGGTTTAATTTAAGATTTAGTTTTGAATGTTGAAAGTTAATTTTAATTTTGTGGTATTTGTGGAAAATTTAAAAAGTTGTGGTATTTGTAAAATATTTGAAAAACGATGGTATTTAGAAAACAAAACTTTATTTAGTAGTATTTGTAAAAATTGCCTTTTATAATTTTTCTTTTTATATAGGAAAAATCATTATTAACTACACCAACTATTGGCTAATATATTGCAATTCATCTCAAGTATAGAAATATCTTCTAAGCTACACAAACTATTATGTAACACATAATGATATACACCAAGTGTATGTAAACATGTTAAAAACTACAAAATAGAGTTTTTCATAAATCTTTATAAATTTAGGATCAATTTGTAATTATTTTCATGAAAACAAATAAAATATCCAAAAGAATTTTAAACTTACAAAATTTAACAAGTCAAAAGAAAATCCATAAAAATTTCAAAATTTAAGGAAAATAATAATAATAAAATTCTAGATAAAATTTGAAATTATAGTTTTTCTTTTTATCGAAAAATTATAGTTTCAATTTTAAAGAAAAATTAAATTTAAAAAAAAACAGTTTCTAAAATTAAAAAAAAAAATTCAAAAACAACAAAATAATTCCAAAAAATCTTAAATTTACAAAACACATAATTTGAAGTTTATTATAAATATTTAATTATATTTCAATTTTAATTTCGGAAACCAAATTAAAATTTTAAAATTACCAATATTTCTAATAGTAAAAAATTTCAAAATAAAATCTAAACATCTATTTTGTTTTAAAAAAAAAAATTTATACATAGATAGAAGTTAGATTATAGGGGAATTTGGCTCAATAACACTAAAAAGTTATAATTCAAAACCCAACCATTTTTTATAAGAGAAATTTCAAAAAAATGCCACTTTTCAAATGCCACTTTACAAAAATGCCTCCTATTTACAATTTTTACAAAAATGACACTTTGTAAAAATTATTTATTCATTATATCATTTATATTTGGGTTAACTATGCTGAATTAGAGTTTAGTTTTGAGGGTTTAAGTGGTTTTAGGGGTCAAAATATTTTTTAGAGCTTAGAATTTTAAGATTTAATCTCTAAAAAATCATAATTAGTGGCATTTTTGCAAATTGACACTAAAAGTGGCATTTTTGAAAATGTGGACACAAAAAGTGGTATTTTTGCAAATGTTCCTTTTTATAATTATAGTGGATTTGATTAAGCCACATAGGTTAATTTTTGTTAGTTGATGATTTTTTTTTCTTGATTATTCTTGCAGTTCACCCTAGATTACACTTGCAATTTTGAATTTTAAAATTAAAATAAATTTAAAATTTACTAGTTAATGTTGGAATATTACCGAAAACAGTATTAAAATTATTCCCCCAATAAAAAGTGTAATATATGTCGTTTATGTATTTTATTCTAAATTATTGAACTTTCTTCAACATAATTTACAGTGTATTTTTTAACCAACATTTTAAAACTTTTGTTAAATTTTGCCTAATAAATTTATTGGTTTCAAAATATATAAATTTGGAACTCTATATATCTTACATTTTCAATTACCTTTAAGAGTTTAATAAAATTTTTGTAATTTGTAGAAACTTTGTGATTTTACAAATTTAATTTTAATTTTTATCTAAAATTTAATTCTTATTTTTTAAAAATTTAAAATCTTAAAATTTTATATATTTTATTTCGCTTTTTAAATTTTTGTATTTTTTTTTAATTTTTGGACTTTTTAAGAAATTGTTCTTTTAAAAAAAATAATTACAAATTGACTCCTAAATTGATAAATATTAATAAAAAACATCCAATTTATAGTTTTTAACATGTTTACATATATGGTGTATGTTACTATATATTACATAATAGTCTGTGTCTGAATACATTTTTATATTTGGAATAGTTTGTAATATATTAGCCATATTTGGTGTAGCTAAGAATAATTTTCTTTTTATATAATTGAAAACAGTTCAACAAATTTGTTTTGAAGGTTTGAAGATTTATCTTTCGGGTGAGAATATTCTACAAAGTAATCCTTCCATCTCGCACTAAATTGTTGGATAATGCAATTTTTTGTCGATAGATGCAAATTTTTAAAATACTATATCTCGTTGTATGTAGAATATTTAACGTGCTTTCGTATATATACAGATTTCCGGCCTACTGGAATTGGTAGTTTTGGGCATTTTAACCGAAACCAAAAAACCGAATCTAAACCGAATTAAAAAAGATAGTTTGATCAGATTTGGATACATATAAATTATCCTAGTGGATCTCAGCGTTCCAATCCATTGGTTTCGGTTTGGTTCGGTTGATAACCGATATCCAATAGGTTAATTGAAAACCGAAATTCTTATATACATTACTTTATATATATGTTAATAATGTTATTAATATTTACTTATTATGTTACTAATTACTATGTTTAGTTTTTGATTTATTATATAAATTATATGTAATGGGCCGAAACATAAACCAAACCCAACTCAAATCTAAAAAAAAAATAATTGTAATGAATTTTGAACTTTTTATTTTCGGATTGTTGTACTCAAAATATTGGTTTTTGTTCAAAATATCCAGATCAAACCGAATCAAACCGAAGATCTACTATTTCTGGTTTTATATTAGTCTTATTCAACATATTTAGACCGAACCAAACCGATAATTAAGTACATACCTATATGGATCCTAAATTCAGTAACCGAAATAACCCTTAACCGAAATAACCGAACCAAACTAAATCCATAATCTACTATGTCCAGAGATAGGTATTGTTACAAAGAGAAATTGGATGTTTAACAAATTTTTTTAACAAAATTAGCAAACTACCAAAAGATTTAGCAAACAACCTTTTGTTTTACTACATAATTTATCTTTTCTTTGTCATTCTCCTTAATTAACCATTTATTCTTTGTCATATAACTAATAGTCCTATTTAAAAATATATATTACTTTCTACATGAATGTTGACGTAATATTGATGTAAGAGATTAGGAGTTGTCTAAAGTTTCTGTTGTTTATGGGCTTTCTGTATAGGAGGAAAAAAAATAAAAAACTGTTTTGCATTTTGGATGCTTTTCATTTTCCAATAAATTCTGCTACTATTTAAAATTTTTATTTTGAAATCCACCGAAAAATTAGAAAAAAAAATCAAAAGGGAAAAACTCTCAACTTTGATTAAGATTTTTAATTTATTAGGCTCTTTGAAAATGCTTATGATTGTATTACGCTCATTATAATTTTTGTTTAGTTCAAATTAACTATGATCTATGTTCTGGATTGCCAAATTAAAGTCATCAATGCCACTGATGTCAATATCCTCCCTATCATAATCCGAATATTGAGAAGTTCTTAAAATCTGATTAAAATCTCCCACAACCGCCCATGGGTGTCGAGAAACAAGAGTAGAGGCATTCAAGTGAATCAACTTGATTGTCTTTGATCAACTTGGTTGAATCCATACACAAAGGAGACTGTTAGGTTGATGTTTTCAAACCGGATAAAGATAGCACAAGTAATCATTAAGGCATAAGCTTTATACACTACCAATGATACAATTGGAGCCCACACCACAACAATTCTGCTTGTCGGATGATGCTATGAGTTACTGCATTAGAGATTATTCTTGAATTTGTAGGTTGTATATGAGTTTCTGTAAACGCTTCGAAAAGAGGCCTATGGTTTGTCATGGTTTGTCGTCTTTCACTATTCAATCCTCTTACGTTCCATCAAAAAAACATTATAATGGGTGATTAAATTGTTTTTCTGACCTTGCGACAACTCTTCTTAGGTAACCAAGAAGAAATGAGGTTCTACTTCTACAAGAGCAATACTCCCATCTGATTTTTTTCTAGCATTTTTTTTTTAACTCTATGAGATCCAAGGGAGTTAAGGTTTCTATTTTACCAGTGACCGGATCAGAGGCTTGATACTCTTCAGGTTTATCGTTCGTTTTTTCTTAGACCGAAACTTCTGAGATTTGGATTTTATGAGAGCTTCGGATGACCGGTTTGTAAATTGGACCTTGATAACGGCTAACTCATAGCATCCTTTCTCGGTATTTTTGTCTGCTCCGAGAGCAATTGGTCTTTTTTGTTTTTATCATGACAACCATCTGTTTCCGTGAACTGGAGAAACTATCATGTCCATAGTCATTGCAACTATCGCATCTCTCCGGTTACAAAGGATATGTGACTGAAATCTTAAAATCACGTCCATCACTAAACCCGGAGACAATCATATTTGGTAACTCTTTCAACAAGTTTACCTTGACAACAAGTTTTGCAACTTCAAAATTTTCCTTTCTTTCTGTTTATGGAGTTAAAGAAACTGGTTTCCCAATGGTGTATGCAATCCTGCATAGACACTCTTTGTTGAAAAAGAGGTAAGGAACACCACGGAGCTCTGCTCCAACAGTATCTTAGGTCTTTGGCGGCTGAACCGAAAAAAACTCTACAGACCAAGAACTTAAGAACATAGGCCTTCCTACATTGTGTCATAGCTTCCGGCTAAGTAAGATGTTACGTGTCTGAGGATTGGAGACTCTTAACAGGAAAGATCCAAGCCCGACACTGTGAACAAAAATTCGAGGACCTGTACGAGCCCAAAGCGCATTAACAACTCCAATTACTCGCCCCATTTCTAATGGAGGACCATGGAACTGAGCATAGACGAAATCCTAGAACTCCTCTTTTCCAGATTGAATGTTGTCATCAGGAATAAGAACAAAGGGAGCTCTAGTAACATATATTGTAGGTGTTCCAATTTCCTCAAGAGTTTAAGATTCTTGTAATAGACTCGTCCATTTCCTTGTTAAGGGAGTTGAAGCTTGCGACTGGTCTGTCTCTGAAGGGGAGCCGCCATCAATTGATATGCCCTCTCCACCCTGAGTGTCACATCCCGGTTTCTGGAAATATGTGGTGCATACAGAGAGGCTTAAGAGAATTGATTTGGCTACCTATATCACCAAAGTGCACTTATTTTTTCCGTCACATATCTAAAGAGAACTCCAGAGTTAAGCGTGCTTGGGCTGAAGTAATTTAAAGGATGGGTGACCTACTGGAAAATTATTTCCTAGTACCATGTGAGTGAGGACAAAACACGGGGAAAGATCACGTTGTGATTTGCAGGGTCAGTAAAAAAGTCTTTCTAGCCTTCCGGACTAACGCACCGACCGTCGGACAGGGGTGGGCCAACGGGCCGAGAGTGGACGTGGGGCCCATTTGGAGATGAGGATTTCTCCTTAAGGGATGAGGATTTCTCCTGAAGGGATGATGATTTTCTCTGTATGTTATTGAGAGATGAGGATTTCTCTCGAGGGATGAGGATATCCCCGGCATACCGATAGCTCGACGAAGGTCGGGACGTTACAAGTGGTATCAGTGAGAACTCTGACGAGTGTGTGAGTCACACCGTCGATCCTGGTACGCAACGAGGACGTTGCAATCAGTTAGTGGGGGTGATTGTAACATCCCTGTTTCTAGAAATATGTGGTGCATGCAGAGAGGCTTAAGAGAATTGATTTGACTACCTATATAACCAAAGTGCACTTATCTTTTCCGTCACACATCCACAGAGAATGCCAGAGTTAAGCGTGATTGGGCTGGAGCAATTTAAGGGATGTGTGACCTACTGGAAAATTATTTCCAGTATCGTGTGAGGACAAAACACGGGGAAAGATCACGTTGTGATTTGCAGGGTCAGTAAACAAGTCTTTCTAAGCTTCCGGATTAACGCACCGACCGTCGGATAGGGGTGGGTCCACAGGCCGAGAGTGGGCATGGGGCCCATTTGGAGATGAAGATTCTCCTGAAGGGATAATGATTTCCTTTGTATGTTATTGAGAGATGAGGATTTCTCTCGAGGGGTTGAAGATTTTCCCTGCATACCGATAGCTCGACGGCGGTCGGGACGTTACACTGAGCTTCCGACTCTGTAGTTAGAGCCACACCGAGAGCACTAGGCGTGCCTTGAGTTGTGAGTATATGAGGGAGACGAGTGAGAGTTCGAAATATCAAGATCTAAAAGTGGCACAATTATCAATGCAGGAGAAACTTTTAGATCTAGATAGTCCATCTTTATGGGAGACATAGATTAGGTCTTAATCGCACTTCATGGACTGGCAAATTTGCCGATAGAGCTGGACGGAGGTGCTCCGGTTGATTACTTACTAGAGAGAGAGCCCGAGGTCGATTTTTGTCTTGTTGGAGCTACAGAGGAAGTTGACACACGAGTGGATCAAGACTTGTTCGCCAAAGCATCTAGCATGAGGCCCTTCTTTTTTGACATCAGAAAGTTTGTTTAAGCCGGCCGAAAAAGAAAAGGTTTTAGAGAAAGAGGTTTATTATGAATGGTTGGGAAGTATTTCTCCTCAATAAAAAAATTCAGATTAACGAGATTTATTAACCCATCGTCATTGCACCTATAAATCTTTAGTTTTGCCAACCAAAAATTTTAAAAAAAAAACCGAAATCCAATAAATCAAGGAAGAAGAAAATCCACACTCCTTAGAGATGCTTCTTGAATTTTTAGGTTGTACGTGAATATGCATTTCTGTAAACGCTAAATGATGTATACGAATGAATGGTTGGGAAGTATTTCTCCTTGATTTCTTTTAAATTAAATCCAAAAGAGAGGATAAGTTTATTATGAATGGCTCAGTATTCCATTCAGTTAACAATTTCAGATTAACGAAATTATAAACCCATCATTACATAAAAAATAAAAATACCCATGGAACTAAATACGACAACTTGATTTGGTGAAATATTGATATTTAAATAAAAGGAAAATTTATGTAACCTAAATACAATTCAAGAAAATTTGTTTGCAGACTTGTATAAGTATAACCAAAATACACTAATATCCAGACTTTCGATGATCTTGTTTCAATCAACAAAGGGTAATGTAATTTCCGGATGCTTACTCTGAATTTCTACCTTCAGAATAGTCATATCATTATCGATGCCTGTTCCGGATGCTTACTCTGAATTTCTGCCTCCAAAACAGTTAGATCATTCCCCATGCCTGTTCCATATTCCATCTACAACGAGATCTCCATGTAAGCCATTCAAATTCTTTAACGTTGATCATCCACAATATGCGTTCATGGTTAAAGATGCTTGGGATTGTGATTCGATTAGGGGTACCTCTCACTTGAAACTACAACGAGCTCTAAAGACACTAAAATCGGTTCTCCGAAAGCTGAACAAAACTCACTTCAGTGGTATTTTATTGAGGGTTAAAGAGCAAGGTAAACGGGTTTCAGAATTACAAACCATTCTCCTAACGACTCCTGATCCTACTACTGCCCGTGAAGAGCACCTAGCAAGAATCCAGTGGAAAGTTCTTATAATTGTTGAAGAGAAGTTCTATCATCAAAAATCTAGGTTAAATGGAGTAAGGTTGGTGATAGGAACGCATTCTGCTATTTTTGGAATTAAATTTAGTAGAAGACGTATTCTAGAGTTTGTTAACAAGTATTAGAACACATATTCTAAATTTTGTAGAACATATAGTAAAATGCAAATTGCGTATTCTTAATCTGTCTTCTAAATTTCGTAGAACACATGTATTCTAAATTTTTTAGAACATGTACAATGTTTTAGATCGCATAATTTTAATGTTTTAGAACATGTATAAATGCAGAAAATGTCTTCTGAATAAAGTAGAACACATTTTATAAATCTATCGTTTAACAAATAACAATTGTCCCTTTCATAGAAAATTTTATTTCTTTATTCTTCACATGTTTGACAAAAAAAAATTTGAAAAAAATACTTTTTAACAGTTAAAAGGATAGTTTAGGCATAAATGTAAATTTTCAAATAAAGGTATAGATTAACAAACTCCAAAAAAACGTCCTTTATTTCCAATTTTCCCTAAATTTTAATGTGTTTACCCGCGTATCAACGCGAGTCCTAATCTAGTCAGTGTATAAACATTCGAGAGGTTTGGTTGTGGTGATTGTGTTTGAATAAAAAGGAAGCTTGTGGCTCTTATTAATTAAACAACCAGAACATGATAAATATTTGGAAAGAGAATAAGTGACGGGTAAAGAGAACTTAGAAACAACGGCTTTGAAAATAGGAGATGATGGATGGCCAAGTCGAGAGTGCTAGGAATGGAGAGACATTTTTGGTGATGGTGAGGCAAAAATAAACATTGGAGCAAAAGGGTTCACCGGCCACTCGTATAACTCGTTTTTAGTTTTGCCTTTGAACAATCAGACCCCTGTCCTGAGATCCTTCAGCTGAAACGAAGCGGGAAAGAATTCCACAGACACTTGGTTAGAATTACATAAATGATAAATTGATATAAGGTTTTTCTGTAGGTTTGGAACATATAAAACACCTTTTAGTGAGAGAAAATTATAAGTAGTAGAGAGGAAGGCGGAACTAGTATGCGAGATTGGTAGACTAGAGCCATTGGAAATAGTATAAGGTTGATGAAGGGATAAATTGTTTATATCTGTAGTAAGCTGATGAGTTGCGCCGTTCCCCAAAATTCAGTTGTTTGCATCATATGTTGGTGCAGAAACAAAGTGCGCTCGAGGCTGCCACGGAGCAGAGACAATGCCGTGTTGTTGGTTATAACCAGATGTTTGTCCTTGCATGTTAAGTTGTGAGCATCGCTTAGCGCTGTGGCCATGAACACCGCACCATTGACAGCGACCTTGGTAATCTCTACTGACATGGCTGTCTTGTTTCAGATGGAACTGTTTTTGTTGCCAAGTTTGTTGTCGTTTGTTGACTGGACGAGGCTTGTGTTTGTATTGGTTGGTGTTGCTACGATAGTTAGCTGCATTCGCCGTGATGGGAATTGATGAAGTGGAGATAACAGCAGTTTGGAACTTTATCTCGTGATTAGGCAGCTTCTCGTGAACCTCGATAAGAGACGGAGGGCTACACGACCTTCAATTAGATCCACTACAGTTTTGTAGTCATTTAGAAGCCTTTCCAAAATGAATTTCACCTGATCTTCATGATCGATCGCTTTGCCGAGTAAAGCAGATGATCAAACCGTGTGGTGAATCCTTGAAATTATTCACTGATTGACTTGTTGCCTTTCTTCCAATTTTTGAGTTGTCATTTCAATTGTCTGATACGGCCTCTATTTGTTGCATAAGTAGAGGTCAGAGTACTCAAGATTTCGGCAGATGTCTTGGTTGTGGACAACAAAGGTTGTAACATCAGCAGTAGGATCGTTGGAAAAGGAAGTAGAGTTGATCCATCAATATAACCGGCGAGATCATATTCATCCAATAAAGCATGGATTTGGCGGCTCCACATCATGAAGTTGGAAGCGGTAAGTTTCTTGACATTTGAGAAGAAGGATATGAGAGTCAGATACATCAATAGTTTCAGTGGTACCAACCGGAGTAGAAGACGCCATGTCGAGCAGAGAAGAAGAAGAATAAAACAGATTAAATTTTGAAAAATTAAAATGATGGCTGTAAATTATTTTTAGGTTTTAGATATTGTGTGATCTGATACCATATAAAATTAGTGACTGAATTATTTTATTAGATCTGAAAAATACAATATATATATATATATATAGAGATTACAAGAAGATAACTAGGCATTTAAGAATGACATTTATGTCTAGCTATTATATATATCTTACCCTAAGTCCCTACTCTACACGCAATGGAAAAAGATCTTGGCTATCAAAGAGGGACCCGCACTCTACATTTTGTTTGGATTTAAAATCTCCTTTGTTTTTGAAACGTAAATTTTTTTCCAACATGATTCCATTAGGGTCCATTATAGGGTGATTTGCAACGGTAACTAAAAAAATTATATTTGTAATCTAATCAAAATAAATTGACGGAGAAATATGAGCCATTATATTAAGACCATTTGGTTAGTTAGTGAAATATAATTTTTTTTTTAAGTTATTTTAGTCAATTTTCCATTCTATTATGCTTTTAACGCACAATCAAATCATATTACCAAACTAGTAAAAATTCACGCTTTACGCAGAATAACTATTTAGATGATTTTTAAAAGTATTTTAATATTAACATTGATATAATTAAATGATATTTAAGATTTATGCTTATAATTTCTATTTATACAAATTCAAACATCCTTTTTAAATGATTAATATGAAAATGAACCATATGATGATATCTATAAATATTTTTATTTGAATAGTATATTTTCATTTTTTTTCTAGAACCTTAAAACTTAAAAAATAAAATATGCAATAATTTATATATAAACACATGTAAAAAAATTTGTGAAATTTCAATGGTTTTTAAATTGATTGATCACATATTTGGTTTACAAAATTTGATTTTTATATTATCTAAAGTTATATAGCTTCTACAAACAAACAAAAAAATTAAAAATAAATATTTTTTAAATATGATAGTTTTTCGGAAGTTCTAATTAAGAAAAGTTTAAAGAATTTGAAAAAAGATATTGAAAAAAAATTATCTAGTAGAATATGGTTTTACATATTTGTAATTAATTTATGAAGATAAATTGATGTTAATTAAATGTTTACTTTAATTTAATATATTGATATCACATTTTTATTTTAAAAAATTAATACAAAAATTTTAAAATATAAGTCTATCAAAGCTTCGTTTAAAAAAAAATTTAAAATATTATATTACATATTGGTGGCATGTCGGACCTACGTACAAAGATGTGGGGCACGTGCCCCATACTAAATATCATAAATTATTTGTGAAAGCCTATATATTTGATAATTCAGCTCAATTGGTTGTAGCGTTCACGCGTTCACGTTTCTATTAATGTTTCCTTTAGTTTTAACTTTGTAATATCTTCACATTCCATTTAAGACTATAAAAGGTGACATATAAAATAGGTTCAGCCAAATTCAGCTAGGTTCAGCAATTCCGCAATTATCATTTGCTATGTAAAAAAATTTCTCCAGATTTAGCTAGATTCAGTAATTCAGCAAAAAATATATTTCAAGATTCAGTTGAATTCACATAAATTCAACAATTTTCCATCACCAAATAATGTATAAATATATTTAATTTGGATAATAGACTAGATAAGAGCGAATATTTGAGTTATAAAATAATATTTAGGAGATCGAAAAATACATCGAAAATATGTTTTAAAAAAATGAATCGAATAATATGGATATAATATATATGATTTTCAATATTTATAATCATTATCAAACACGTAAAGACTTTATCATATTTTGGTATTTCATGTAATTACAAATAATTTTGGATCATTTATAGATATTTTGGTTTAAAAATATTTCGATAATTATTATAATTATAGAAGTTTTAGATAATTTAGGTAGTTTTATTACTTTTAAAACATTTCATGTTTATGTCAGTTTCATTTTTTTTGTTTGGTTCAATTCGATTTTTTTTTGTAATTGTTTGTACTAATATAATTTAAAGAAAATAGAAGAATATTTTTTCTGAATAGAAAGTTCAATAGTTAGCGTAAATTTTATTGAAAATTTTTTTGGATTAATCTACTCTATTTGTAAGATAAATTCATTTTTAATTGTTTGAATTTCAAGTTTTATCACAATTTTTTTTTATCATAATTTATTTTAATTAAATAATCTTTTTTTCTTTCAAAATTTACATAAAACAACAATTAGGTCGTACATAGTTTAATGGAAATTTATATACTATTTACAAATTTACGTTAAACTAGATTTTTGGTCCGATTTAAATGCGGGATAGAATATTTAGAAATAAAAATATAATTTTTATAACATAAGAGAGAAAATAAAAACAACAAAGATCAAATGGTATATTTTCCATAGATAAATATATTTTATATTACAAAATTTAATATGCATGACACTTAGATTGAATGTACGTATTTTTAATGTAAATCGAATACGTTTGAGATTATATTCTCTCAAACTTATTTAAACTCACCAAATCCAAAAAAATATCGCGTTAGTATGTAAATCTTCTTAAATAAAAAATCAAAGAAATAATAAAAAGTGAAAATGATTTTCGAAATTCAAACATTTATGTTTGATTTATAAAGTTGTACATTTATAACAAAATCGCAGCTTTAATTAGAGTAATATAGATACAATTAAACGATATAAAAAAATAATTGTATAATCAAATCACATATAATATCCAAATGGACATTAATACAATTTTTATTGAGTAATTGACATCGTTAAATGACTCATGTTAAAACATTATGTTATATGACGTTTAAAATATTAAAATGTTATAGTATTTGGATTTAAATTAGTAATTCATATTAAAAAATAATGTAAATATGTTGATATTTCCAACACAAGATCAATTGAGATGTTTTGATTAGTTCATTTAATGTGTTCTTAAAATCTTTATTGAGTGACATATAGAATTTTTCACTTATTGTCTCTTCAATTAATATATAGAGGATAGTAAGGATATTTAGATTTTAGAAACAAAAAATTTCTACATATTTTTTAGTTTGATTCAATTTTAGTTATTTTATGAAGGGAAAATTGCTGTAAATAACCCACAAATTCATTTATATGTGAAACCTAAACCCCACATCTCATATTTGCGAAAACTAACCCAAAGGGGTAGTGAAATTACAATTAGACCCCTTATGACCAAAGAAAAAACGGATGTCCCAGTTACCATTTTACCCTTTACGAAGTCTACATTGTGAAATAGAAGTCTACAGATGATATCTACATACGAAGTCCACAAGAGAAGTCTACTTACTGATTATTTACAAAATTTAAATTTATAAATTAACAAAAATTATTTTGATTAAATATTTGTATTCATGATGAAAGTATAAACAATTGTGAAGTATTAAAAATAAAATTTCACAAAATTTCACAAAATTAACCAATAAAGACAAATTAGGTACATTCTATACTTTAGATATTTGTGTAGACTTCCCAGGGAAGTCTACTTACTGATTATTTACAAAATTTAAATTTATAAATTAACAAAAATTATTTTGATTAAATATTTGTATTCATGATGAAAGTATAAACAATTTTGAAGTATTAAAAATAAAATTTAACAAAATTTCACAATTGTAACCAATAAAGACAAATTAGGTACATTCTATACTTTAGATATTTGTGTAGACTTCCCTGGGAAGTCTACTTACCGATTATTTACAAAATTTAAATTTATAAATTAGCAAAAATTATTTTGATTAAATATTTGTATTCATGATGAAAGTATAAACAATTGTGAAGTATTAAAAATAAAATTTCACAAAATTAACCAATAAAGACAAATTAGGTTATACATTCATAATGAAATGAATACTAAACCCATATGTTTTGATATTTATGTATCTACATGTTGGTAGTTATTTTTTTTGATATTTATAGTTTCATGAGTTTATGTTGTAACAGCTTAGATTTAGGGATTTATATTTATGAATGTTACATTTGAAGGTATATATGTTATATTTCATCGAAAATAGTTGATGTATATAATCTGTAGACTTCTCCCGGAAGTCTACATTTAGGATTTAGGGTTTAGGGCATCGTAGACTTCGTTTGTAGACTTCACAGTAAACCGGAAAATTTAACATAACCGGATGTTTTTTACCTGCCTATATAAACTCAACCCTAATCTTTTTGTTAAAAAACTTTCACTCGCTCTTTTATGGTCGTCTCTCCTCCGTTGCTGCCGATTTTCGAAGGGGTAAGTATTTGTTCTTCATTTATTTATAACTCATCCTCCTTTCTTATATGTATTTTATATATCATGTTCATCTGTTTCCACTTTTATGGTCTTCTTTATGGTTTGTTGCAGATCTGACTCTTGGAGGTCCTCATCTAGCCGGTAAACTTTATCTGACCCGCCATCTTTCTCATCTCCTCGTATTCACACATGTCTTTAACCGTTCTAAGCTGCTGTATGTCTTTAACATGTTTTTTTGGTTTGTTGCAGATATGACCCTTTAGGAGGTCCTCATATAGCCGGTAAACTTCGTCGTCCTCATATAGCCGGTAAAATTGACATTTGTTTCTCTCTGACTATTCCAGATCTAAGTCACACCTTCATCACAATATGTAGTCTACAATGTAGACTTCTTTGGAAGTCTACAATGTAGACTTCTTTGGTCTACATTGTAGACTTCCAAAGAAGTCTACATTGTAGACTTGTTTTTCAATAGAATAGCACGAAAATGCATATTTATTGAATTATTGTTATATGGTCATTAGGGATGGGTCAATACAGCTACACACAACCGTCAAGTAGTTCCATAAGGAACGAGAGTTCAACTGCTCGACGTCGAGCGGGTAGAACCTCTGGTTTTCCCAACCGCTGTTACTGCGGTTTAGTGCCAGTTCTCCAAACATCCACTACTGCCGATAATCCGGGTTGGAGATTCTATGGTTGTCATAACCATGCGGTAATGAATTTTGTAACTATTGTTTGTTTGCTATTGGCGTTTATATATAAATATATAATAGCAAAATCTTTTGTATAGGATGGTTTGTACCATATTTTCAAGTGGTGGGATGAGGCTATAATGGAAGAGGTTGAAGAGATGAAGATGGTGGTCGAACAACAAGCTGATTTATTTCGTTACTTCAAAAGTAACGAGAGCCAGGCCCTAAGAGATTGTATTGATAAACCAACGATTCGGCGTTGCATTGAGAAAACAGACATAGAGCTAGCCCAACTGAAAGAGATGATTATTGAGACTCGTTACAGTTGCTTAGAGATGAGGAATGCGATGGTAGCGTGTATAATCCTCGTATGTGTGATCGGTTGTGTTTGTGTTTGCTTGACAAGATTTTAGTTTCTTTTTAATGAAAGTACTGCGTTATTAAAAACAATTTTCGACGACCCTCTAATTTTGTATATTCGAGAGGGTTTAAATATGTACTGTATGGATTGGAATGGATGTAACATATTTAGGCTATTTGGTTCTCTTTTTCCCTTTTTTGGGTAGTAACATGCACTCACATTAGGTCGAAATTAAATTAAATTGAAATCAAATTAATAAAATAAATTAAGACGCAAACTCACATAATGGATACAATTTCAAATTAAATACTTATAAAGTTAATTAATTATATACGACACTTTTACTATGCTTAAGAAGTCTGCATACGAAGTGTACAGTTGAAGTCTACATGTGAAGTCTACAATTACATAACCGAGGGTAAGATCTGTAGACTTCCCATGTAGACTTCGTTGATTTACCAAACCCATAAAACCGTTATTGGTTTACTTGACATGTTATAAAATTTCCTTGTAAACCATCGCAACTGTTCAGTTTACCCAACAGTTAATTAACTGTTCCCTTAACCGTGGGTAACTGTTCATTTACCCTACATAAATATCTACTTTTTTTTAATTTTTTACCAACATTCTCCAACCGTCGGGAAAACCATAACCACCGCTGAGGCGCCACCGTCGTTCCTCTTCTTCACCGAAGGTACTCTCTTCTTCTCTTCTTCTCTTCATCTCTTCTTCTCTTCTTCTTTTCTTCTATTGTTTCTCTATTCACTTCGTGTTCGTCGTTTCTATCTCTCTCATTTTTGTCTTAATTAATCTTCGTCTTCTCTTCCCAGATCTGGTTCATCTTCGCTGTGGAGTGAAGATGAACCATATCTGGAAGGGAGATACAGACGAAAATGAAGAGGAAGATAAGCTGGGGAAAGATAGAAACGATGAGAGGGAGAGAAGAGAGATTTCCTTTGTCCATTTGAATGACAAAACTAACTTTATGTGTTTCACTCTCTCATCTAGGTCGGGTTACCGCTTGCTTCGCTACGAAATCAACTTATTCAACTTCTGTCAAATGTTTGTTTCATTCCCTTTTTGTTTTACCGCTTGATTCGATACGAAATGTTTCCCTTTTTGTTTTACCGCTGGATTCGCTACGAAATCAACTTCTCCGGTAGACTACTGTTGCAGACTTCTCTGGGAGACTACTATTGCAGACGTCTCATGTAGACTTCTGTTGCAGACTTCTCATGTAGACTTCTGTTCAGACTTCTCATGTAGACTTCTGTCGCAGACTTCTCCTGTAGACTTCTCCTTCATTATCCTTCTGTCGCAGCCTTCTCATTTTTATTTAAATTGCAGATTATTGGTGTTTGCTGATGACGTCTCAGAACGAATTCCCGTTAAGGGTTTACACAAAAGACCAGGAACCTCTACCGCAAAAAAGCATAGGTTATTATGCAGGTGAATCAAGGCTGTTCGATACTATGACAGCAGAAGATGGTCTACGTTCTGATGAATTTAATGAGATATACCATTCTCCACTGGGTGTGTTCCTTAAGTTCCATTCTCTGAAATTTGGATGGGCATCCAGGCTGGTGCATCACTTGCTTAGTTTTCAGCTTGACCACAAGAAACCGTATGAGATATGGACTCTCATCAATGCTGAACCGATTAGGTTTTCGCTTTATGAGTTTGAACATATCACTGGTTTAAACTGTGACTATACAGAGAATCTGGAATCTCCGGAAGTTGAGGTTAGCGATGATATGAAAGCATTCTGGGGTCTTCTAGGAGTTGATTTAGAGTCGGGTCCAAGTATTAATGACTTGGTAGCAGCTTGTAACCGATGCCAAGATTGGTCTCGGGAGGATCGCATGAGGTTGGGATATCTCTGCATCTTTGCAGGTTATATTGAAGCTCGGAGAGAGACTACATCCACTCCGGTTAAGCTGGCTAGACTAGTTATGGATGAACAAGCTTTTCTGAACTACCCGTGGGGAAGAGTCGCTTTCCTGAATTTGATAAAGTCTGTGAAGGAGAAGGACGTGACGAAAAACTCCTATGTTATTGAGGGTTTTGTTCAAGTTCTCCAAGTTTGGTTGTATTGGGCTCTACCCAATTTTGGGTCTAAGTTTGGTTCGCCTCTACCCAACTCACCAACTCCACCGCTACTTGCTTACCAAGGATCAAGAGGCCGTAAAAATTTCAAAGAGAATTTGGCGAAACAGGTATTTTCATAACTTTATTGGTGTAGACTTCTAGTACACTTATACTGTGGAATTATTGCGAAGACTGCTAGTGTAAATCTCTTCCTGTGTAGATATCTTCCTGTGCAAATCTAATCCTGTGTAGACTTCCTGTGTAGACTTCCTGTAAGACTCCCTGTGTAGACTTCCTGTGTAGACTTCCTCTGTTCACTTCCTGTGTGCACTTCCTGTGTAGCTTCCTGTGTAGAATTCAGACTTCATTTGTAGACTTCTAAAGTGGACTTATCCTGTTTCTAATGAATTGTTATTTCTTTCCTTTTGTAGATCATTGTTGCGAACTTTGTTAGGATGGATACTATCAAAGAGATGAGTCCTCTTTGGGACGGTGATGTGGAAGATGAAACTGTTGACAACATTTTGAAGGTATCGTTTGGTAAAGGCTGGAAGTGGAAAAATAGGCACTGGCCAGATATTGGGGTTAACAGCTACAAGCGTCCAGGTATTGAGTCCGATAGCAGGCTCTGATTTTTCTGTTATTTTTAAAAGTATCTAACATTGTGACTTTTGCAACAGCTGTTGTGATGGGTGAACCAGTCGCTTATGTGAAGTCTGAATCAGCATGTATGAAGGCTGACCTTCACACAGACGGCCAAAGTCGGAAAAGGAAGCGGTCTAAGACCGATGATGAAGAAGGAGACCCGATGTCATTTGTGCTCAAACTACAATCACACTTTGATAAGTGTTTTACGGGCTTGAGAACCACAATGATGGAAGGGTTGTCTAGGTGTGAGATGCAAATTAAAGACCTTGCTGATAAGGTGGATGCTATGGGGAAAGCCATGGTGAAAGGTGGAGTGAACGTGGATGTGCAATATGGAGAGGAAGAGGGAGAGGGAGTGAAAGAGGGAGATGGAGTGAAAGAGGGAGATGGAAAGAAAGGCCATGAGCAGGTGCATTCCAATGTTGCTGCTCCACTCAATGTTTCTCCTCCACCAAATGTTGCTGCTGAGCATGTCAAAGGTAGTGCTCCTCCTACACCTCCATCACCCACTGCTGATAAGAAAGGAGATGACGATGCTGTGAAGGACATCGTCAAACAAGTGATTTCTGATGTCCAAGTTAGTAAAAAATCCAAACCCAAACACCAAAAAAAAGTTATTGATAATACACGGAAAAGCGAGAGGCTTAGAGGAAAAGTAGTAGAGAAGAAGTAGTATCATCATTTGTTTGATGTTTATTTGTGGATCTTGCTGTTTGCCCAAGACTTGTTATTACATTGTTTTTTAAGTGGTATGAAAGAACCTTGTATTTTTTTCATTTTTATTTAATTTTAAGTCTACTCAATTTGTAAGTTACTTGACTTTTAAAATGGAATATTGCAAAGTGAATTCGTTAAGGTTAAGGTGGAACGTGCTGAAGTTCAGAGTCAAAGAGTCCATCTTCCATGTGAGCCAAGTGTGGAGATTATTCCAAGGGTAGAACGAAAACCGGATTACATTCCAAATCAACAAGCGAAACAACAAAAGAAGAAGCAGGCTAACCAGATCTTGGCACGGGGCAAGAGTGAAAGGCTAAAGAGGCCTGCTGCAACACAGGTATCTCCTTATGAGCCCGTTGCTGCACAAAAGAAGGTTAGAATCAGAATTCCAACAGGAAGAGGATATGATCCTTTTGCCGCTGTGAAATTCTTGAAGGTTAAGAAAATGGATGATTGGCTCAAAAAACAACCGTAAGTATCTCTCTACTTGTACTACATTCTTTTTAAATTTGTAATAATATCTGAATTGTGGTTATTCTGAATTATGATCATGGACAGCGATTATGGGAAGATACAATCGAGCACAACCTCAGAATGGTTTTGGATTATTCGGACCGAACGTGAGTATCTCAAAGATTCGGTAAGTAGAGTTCATCTGTAGACTTCATATGTAGACTTCATCTGTAGACTTTCATTATTGTTCTGTTTCTTTGTTCTGTCTTTGCTGACCTGGTATCTTACTATGTATTGCAGCACATCCCAAGGAAGTCTACTTAGGAAGTCTACAGGAGAAGTCTACAAATATGAGCTAGATACCAATTAAACAAGAAAATTAATTTATAAATTATATATTATACATTTGCATACAAAATTTTTATACAATTTAACACCAGAATTAACACGCATTTAGAAAAAACAAAAACCACAGAATTCATTACTAATTAATTAAAAATAATTAATTACTGAAAATCGTAAATGTAGATTTCCGTGGACGTCTACACAAAAATATCTCCGTACACTTCGTTTGTAGACTTCGTCTGACGTGGAAGGTTAGTTTTGACATTGACTAAAGTTTTGACTTTCGTGTAGACTTCGTTTGTAGACTTCGTCAGACGTGGCAGGTTAGTTTTGACATTGACTTAAGTTTTGACTTCAAGGTAGACTTCGTTTGTAGACTTCGTCTGACGTGAAAGGTTAGTTTTGCAATTGACTTAAGTTTGACTTTTGAAAGAAGTCTACAAACGAAGTCTACATACCATGTAGACTTCGCAAAGAAGTCTACTTGGGATGTAGACTTCATTTGTAGACTTCGTCTGACGTGGCAGGTTAGTTTTGTAATTGACTTAAGGTTTGACTTCAAAGTAGACTTCGTTTGTAGACTTCGTCTGATGTGGCAGATTAGTTTTGACATATTTTCTAAAAAAGAGGTTAGTTTTGGGTTTGACCAAACAATTAATTAAATTAAATAGAAGTCTACAAACGAAGTGTACATGTGAAGTCTACAAACGAAGTCTACTTTTCCGTGGTCAAATTTCTGAGATTTTAGTCAATGTCAAAACTAACCTGCCACGTCAGACGAAGTCTACTTTGAACGTCTACAAACAAAGTCAAAGTCCAGTCAATTGCAAAACTAACCTGCCACGTCAGACGAAGTCTACTAAAATTTTGTAGACTTCTACTCTAAAAAGTAAAAGTTTTAGTCAATGTCAAAACTAACCTACTTTATGTAGACTTCGACAGGAAGTCTACAAACGTGTTTTTTTGTTTCCAAAGGATAACGTGTAGACTTCCGTGGAAGTCTACATTGAAAATTTTCAAAAAAAGTCAATGTCAAAACTAACCTATCTGTTGACTTGTAGACTTCCATGGAAGTCTACATTCGCAAATGAGATCTGAAAAATCAAAAAATTCAACTAAGTTTACCTTTTTTCGCCGCGAAAGCTCGTTTTTACCTTCTTCAACCACCTCTAACTTTGAATCTCACTGATAACAAAGAACCCAAGTCCTTTTTATGCAAGAACCATCGAAAATCGGTGTGTTTATAAACGAAATGGTTTGTTGAGAGTTTATTTGATGCAATTCGTGAGGAAAAGGAAAAGAATAGGTAATGAGATGAGATATTGAGCATTTACACTTAAAAAAAAAAACGGTTGGGATGCATTTAGAGCTCAAAATCGGTTGTTCATGGTGGTTGGCAAAATTGAACAAGATGACATTTTCGTAAATATCTTGAGATCTTTTGGTTTTTGTGTATTTTCCAATATTTCCGAAATTAAAAAAAAAATAGAATATAATGGCATTTTCGTGAATAAGTGGTGAAGAGAAGGATAAAGAAGGGAAAAAGTGGCAAAATAAGAGAGAGGGGATATAAGGGTATAGGTTTGACATTGACCACAAATTGTGGGTTATTTGTGCAACTATCCATTTTATGAATATATGTAATAATCAGTGTAATTTTTTCTACATTAGCAATATATTTTAAGTAACTATATATATATTGTGCCCTATATAAAACTTTTTTCTGCATCTGCTCCTGTACAAGACTACGTGGATGATTGGTTGGGATGTAACTGTAGATTAATTGTACCTTTAGGATGTTGTACCTGTAGAATTTTGGCTGTATCTATTCTAAACTTAAACTATGATTGGTAAGTATAATATGTATATTTTACAATTTTTTTAAGCATATAATTATACAATAAAATAATTGATATTTATATTAATAATGTGTATGGAAGATTTATTGAACTAAAAAATTTATTTGAATAGTAAATAAATAATATTGTTTCTATGTAAAAAATGCACGAAAATATGCATACATATAAAACTTTATATAAATATGAGTTGTACATAGATAATACTATTTTTATATAAAAATTAGTGTAAAAATTGCATACATATGTATAACATATCTGTATATATAACTATGTATATAAATATTGTAGGTAAGGTAACACAAATCATATATAACCAAATGTCAAAATGTGTTATGTATTGTATATATTAGGAGTAAAATTATTATTCGGGATCCGAGATCCCATCTGCTATCCGTTCGGATCCGCTATGAAAATTAGGATATCTAGATCAGGATAACGATAGTAAAAATCTAGTATCCTTGAAACGAGGATCTAGATCCAGATAGCAAAATTTTAAGATCCGGATATCCGGATCCGGA
This sequence comes from Arabis hirsuta, assembly GCA_964056655.1. Lineage (NCBI taxonomy): Eukaryota > Viridiplantae > Streptophyta > Magnoliopsida > Brassicales > Brassicaceae > Arabis > Arabis hirsuta. The sequence goes on along the minus strand of OZ053313.1, from coordinate 16,694,808 downwards.
CCCATTTAATATGTTAAAAACATATATATTTTACATATATTAAGCTATTTTTATAAAAATATATATATGAAAATATATATATATATATATATATATATATTTTAGAATATATTATATTGATTATTAAAAAATATCATTAAAATTTTAACTAATAATTTTTTAAAATTTATTTATTTTTTATTTGTTTAACTATTTTTAATATTAATTTTGGATTCGCATCCGGATATCCGCAGATATCCTAGTCTTTGGTCAAATATCCAAAGTCCGGATATCCGGTTCCGCATATCCTAAAATTTTAAAATATTCGGATTCGTCTCACCCCTAATATATATATATATAGAAATAAGAGAATATAGAAAACAAAAAATGACAAAAAGAGTTCACGGAAAATAAAGTGAAAAAGAAGGTACGATTTTTTATTTTTATTTTTCCTACCATAACCAAAATATGGCTGTAATAAATAAGTGAGTTACAACCATCTTTTTTATGTTGAAGATTATAGCTTTTAAAATCAATTTAAACATTGATTGATAATTTTTAGGATTGTAAAAAAAATTAAGGTTGTAACTATTTTTTATACCCCAACCAATCACACCCTTATATTCGCAAAGAGGTTCGATTCTCATTACCACACCAAAATCCAAAAATAGAAATACTCGACGTAGATGTAAAATGTTGATCGATACATACTTTTTGTTTTTGAAACTAAAGTAATAAATGACTAAACTACATAGACTACTCACAATTACAACAGTTGATAAAGTGCAATGGGATAGTTGTAATTGGTGTTGTATACAGGTGGCAAATTTGGTGTTGTAATTTTACAACTAGTTGATACACGAAAATCAGACAAAAATCAGAGACCACTTCTGCCACATGGCGCGTTTCTATAGAGTATGTAAGTCACTTGCCCTGAAAACGCGAGCAGCGTGCGCTCTTTAATCTCAGCGACACAAAATTATTTAATTAGTCCACATTTCCTATTCTGATTAGTTGTTAGATTTTTGAGATTTTTTATCTCATCATATTCTTTTTTAGGCAATTATCTGATAAAAAAAAATAATTTTTATACCAAAATTCGTAATTTTTTTCCTTATAAATTGAAATTTTTTCATTTGATTTGGACACAAAAAACACATTTTCTCACCCTTTTAAACCATTGATTTAATTTTTATATTCATCGACTTGACATATTATTATCTAAATTAATTCAATTGTAAATCATAAAATTAAATAAAATCAAATTCGTAATTTTATTTTATAAAAATATATCAATTAGTTATTTTATATAAATTAACATAAATATATATTGTAATTTAAATTAATTATTATCTACAATCTTTAAATATTGTAAACCAAATTCTAAATAAAAGTTGAAAAAATCAAAAAAAAATTTAATGGTTTTCTTTAACTAAGGATAAAACTGTCGTTTTAAATAACAAAATATGATACTTTTCAAAGTTTAATAAATTTGGTATAGATTTCAAATTTCTAATAAGATTTAGGGTATATAATCCAATTTTTTTCTAAACAAAAACAATTTTTGATAGTTTTAGTGATAAGAAAATGGGACGACACATTAATTATTCCATATTCTTGATGCATGCGATATTAGTTTTTTTGTTTGGAGAAAAAAAGTGTGAATGATGCATTATTATATGGATGTTAGATGAAGATTAAAGACTAAGTACTTGATTGATTAGTTGGGTATAAATTAAACGAAGATCAATGACTAGGTCTATTGTTATGGTGGTGATAAACTAATCTTAGCATTTACAGCTCGATTCGATTATATTATATCATCCGTATATAAAAAAGATAAGAAGTCAACTTCTTAGGTTGGTGTAATAATTGAGGATGCAGACTATTAGGTTAACTTCTTATCCTATTTATATATTGATGATATAATATAATCGAATCGAGCTGTAAATGCTAAGATTAGCTGTTATTACCAAATATAATCGAATTGAGGATAAAGTCAACACCTTCGAATACGGAAGGTTATTTTTTTAAATCAGAGTATGCAAATATTGTTTTTGGATACCCAAAAAATTTGTTTTTCTCGTTTTGTTTTTTTTTTTCCGACACATATCTTTTAAGAATACACAGAAAATCATCTTAATTAAAAGCAATTTTTACTTGTTTTAACCATTTATCAATTAAATTTATTCAGATTAATGCTAAGAACATAGATTAAGAGCTTGCATTGTACATGCTTTTCTGTAGACAAACTACAATAATACCGATTATCCTTGTAGAGATGCTCACGTCTAGGCTTACTTCTTACTCACGTCCATTTGTTTTTTTCTTTTCTCAGTTTCTCTTTCTTACGTTGAAAAATTATTCCCCTCTAATATTATTTATCATAGATCTTTTTACACAAACTTGCTTACTCTTGCAATTCTAGCTAAAAAATTATGTGTTTTTTTCTGAAACATGCTATGATTTGAATTTTTCAAAACAAACAACAATTAATCTTAACGAATATATAATTAAGTGAAAATGTGTGAGTTTGTATAGAATAGTCGGACTCACAAAAGTTCAATGTAGATTTACGTTTATTTTATATAGAAACCATAAAATAGACTAAAACCCTTTCAAAATTAATTTAACACATCATTTTAGATTTGGAGTCTACCAATAATATGTACAAATTACTTTTTTAGATTAGAGTTTACCATTGTGAATTTAGTATTTTGGGTTAGCATTTAGTTATGTAGAAATTTTGGTGAACTGAAATAAATAGAATTCATCTGAGTCTATATAGAATTGACACATGCATATTCTACATAACAATTATATAATATACTAATTTTTGAAAATTAAGAAAGTACACCATTTTCGGTTTGAATTTAGGGATACTTACATTTGTTTGTTAGAGCTTAGTTTTTGAGTTTATGGTTATGCTTTTGTATTTAGGCTTTAATATTTTAGATTTCTATAAGCTTTTGTATTTTGGACTTTAATTTATGTACAATGCGTTTAAATTAATTAAGCTTCCTTTGTTATGCTAGATGTCAAGAAGGAATATCAAAGCTCAAGGCCAACGTGCAGACACGTGACAAGGTAAGGAAATCTTCGGAGCCACGCGCGTGAGGTTATAATTGTCCACTTGTGCATTATTTTGTTATTTGCTTAATTCTTCTTCTTCCTTAGCTATATTCTCTATTTACGGATCTATTTACGGATCCAATTATGTTATTGAGCTAATTCACCCATAAGCTATTGACATAAATAAAAAAAGATAGATAAAAAAAATAAAAAAAACGGATCGGCAACATTAAATATATTTATTTGTTTTACGGTATAATGATGAACTCTAAATTAAATAAACATTATCATGAGTAGCTGTTAAATTCAATTTTTGGTTTCTGTAATTTGCTTAAGATGACCTAATCGAATTCTTGTTTATGTGTATAAGTTATTGACTCGCAAAGCATAAAGCAAAATGAGACACACACATTGATCACCCAGAGTTCGCGGATCTACTCTCTGGGGGTGGATCGAAACCACCAAGCTTTCACTATCAAGGTAATGATATTGTATAAGAAACAGAGAGTTATTGATCTCTCTATGCTCAATTGATTTCAACTTGTGTTAACCTTTCAATTGATTGTTTCTTATGGGAAAACTTTGTAGCGGAAACAGCTAGCTCCTCCACTGAAGCTAAACTTCCGACTTTACTGGAGAATCACCGAGAACCACTGCGGAACAGAGCTCCACCAATCGGAGTGATTTCCGGAGACAACAGCCCGAAGATCCAAAGCAATGGAGCTTCTGATTCGATCAATCTCTGACTCGAATCTGCTTTCTCTAGCTCTGAACCTCACGATTTTCTCTGCTTCTAGGTAAGTCTTCTTCTCTCTCTCTCTCTGTTACTTCACGTCTCGAAGGAAGAAGATGATCATTCTGTTGACCCTATTCCATTTGCAGGTTTGACTAAGAAGATGTGGCTTTGGGCTTTGGGCTTTGTTTCTGTTTTCGGCCCAATTGATTCGCAGGCCCATTCGGATCCAAAAAGCCAAAACGACAACATCTCTTCATCTCCCCTGCGAAACCCTAGCCGACCATCGACCAGAATCTGTTCGTGACTTCACCGTCACAACCACCACCAAACCTGATCGGAAATCTCTACCGTTGCACCTCTGATCTTTGATACTTGAACCCTTCATACCCGAAGACCCAAAATCACCAGATACATCAGACGACAATCCATAAAAAAAACTTTTTTTCAATTCTGACCCAGAATCTCAAGTCTTATCTTTTCTGATCTAATCAGCCAAAAACTGACCCTTTTCTTCTTGATTTCAATTTACAGCAACCTTTGAAGATGATTTTAACAGGTAAATCTCTTCGACTTCACCTTTCGAATCGCTTCTCCTTTTAAGTTTTTTTCGCATGTCAGTAAAACTGACTCTTCTACTTGTTTCATCTCGATCAAACCCTCAACATCGCTTGAACCAGCAACCGACGATCCGTCAGATGACAAGCATAACTTTCCAACCCGAACCGGTAAGCTCTCGGAACCTCCTGAATTAGATAGCGTCTTTAACCAGAACCCACTGAATCAGATTTCTGCTTCCTTGTTGATTTGTTTACCGATTTCAAGTTAGAGCAGATACTAACCTGAAATCTGTTTCCCTTTTGTGCGAGATAACTCAATCAACAAGATCATCACCACAACAGCCCGGAGGCTTTTAGAGTTTAAGTCAAGACTTTGAGAGTTACCAGACAACTCTCAAACGCATTTCCAGGTGAACTCTTAGTTAGCATATCAGCTGGATTTAGCTTAGTGTGGATCTTCAGAATCTTGACTAGGCCGAACTCTTGGATATCTCTTATGAAATGAATCTTGTTTGCTATGTGTTTGGTCCTGTCATGAAAAGTAGAATTTTTTGCTAGACAAATAGCACTTTGTGAATCGCAATGTAACTTAAAAGACTCCACCTTGAGGCCTAGTTCCTCACAAAATTCTCTTAACCATAACCCTTCCTTCGTTGCTTCTGACAACGCCATATACTCAGCCTCTGTGGTAGACAATGCTACTACATGTTGAAGTGTAGACCTCCAGCTTACAGTATTTTCCCCAACCTTGAAAACATATCCTGAAATTGACCTCCTTTTGTCTAAATCAGTAGCATAGTCTGAGTCGCTATAGCCTTCAACCTCAAAACTGTCTGCTTTTGTGAAAGTTAGGCATACATCAGTAGCACCCTGTATGTATCTTAGAATCCACTTAACTGCAGACCAGTGTTCTCTTCCTGGGTTAACCATAAATCTGCTTACTAAGCCAACAACATAAGCTAGATCAGGCCTTGAACCGATCATAACATACATCAGTTTCCCTACTACACTAGCATAGGGGACTGATTCCATAAATCTTGATTCAGTAGCCAATTCCTCTTTTGTAAGGCTCTTGAGCTTGAATTGAGAATTAGTAGGAGTAATAACAGGTTTACTCTCACTCATACTGAAATTCCTAAGTACTTGTTTCAAGTACTTTGCCTGAGAGAGCTTTAGTATCCCTTTCTTTCTGTCTCGAATTATGTCCATCCCAAGTATTCTTTTTGTAGCCCTTAGGTCTTTCATTTCAAATTCAGTCTGTAGACTTTTCTTCAAAACTTCAATTTTTTCATATCCTTAGCAGCCACAAGCATGTCGTCAACATACAGCAGTAGGAATATACTCTCCTCTACTTTTTTTCCTTTGAAATAGACACATGGGTCTTTAATGCATCTCTTAAATCCTTGAGTCTTGATGAAATCATTGAACCTTTGGTTCCATTGCCTTGGTGACTGTTTAAGGCCATACAATGATTTCTTCAGCAAACACACCTTATCCTCTTGACCTTTTTGAATAAAACCCTCAGGTTGGTCCATGTAACTGATCTCATCTAGATTCCCATGAAGGAATGCGGTTTTAAAATCAAGTTGCTCTAGCTCCATATCTAGATTAACCACAATTGATAGTAGGATCTGGATAGACACATGTTTAACTACTGGGGAAAATATTTCATTGTAGTCTACTCCTTCAACCTGTGTAAACCCTTTGGCTACAAGTCTGGCCTTGTACCTCACATCCTCAACTTCCGGAATTCCTTCTTTTAACCTGAAAATCTATTTACATCCACTTGTCCTTTGGTTAGGTGGTTTGTCAACCAAAACCCAAGTTCCATTTTTGTGTAGTGAATGCATTTCTTCTCCCATTCCTTCATTTCACTTATCCCAATTCTTGCTTCTTCTGGTCTCAGCAACTGTTTTTGGTTCATCCAGTTCAACTTCTGCAGCACAACTCAAAGCATAGGCAACCACAAACTCTTCACTACTGTACCTCGCAGGAACCTTCTTGGTTCTCTTTGGTTTGTCTCTAGCAATGACATCAGCACCAGCTGAATCTTCATTATCTGAACCTTCATATACATAGTCAGACCCAGAGTTGTCTTCAGCTGGAGACTCATCATCTGAACTGTCTGACTCCTCTGAAGTAACTCCACCTTCACCAGTAAAGTCTGAACTTCCAGAAGTCTCAGGACTGTTATCAGATGACTCTATGTTTCCTGTACAAGGTCCTTGTATTAGAGTAATGCTGAAAGATACACGTTTTCCCTGCTTGGTCTTAGACTTTTCAACCTTTTTCTTTACTGTGTAAAGGGACTCCTCATCAAATACAACGTTTCTGCTTATAGTAGACTTTCCTTCATCAGGTAGCCATACCCTATAACCTTTGGTACCTTGAGGATACCCCATGAAAATACCTTTGATAGCTCTAGGACTCATCTTGTCCTGTGTAGTGTGCACATACGCTACACACCCAAACCTTCTCAAATAACCATACTCAACCTTAGATTCTGACCAGACTTCTTCTGGAATCTTGAAGTTTAAAGCAGCACTCGGTGTTCTATTAATCAAATACACAGCAGTGGAGGCAGCCTCTGCCCAAAACCTCTTCTCCAAGCCAGCCTCAGACAACATACACCTAATTTTATCAGCAATGGTTCTATTCATCCTTTCCGATACACCATTTTGCTGTGGTGTATAGGTACAGGTTCTGTGCCTTCGAATTTCAGACTCTTTGCACAACTTATCCATCTGTGTATTGCAGAATTCTAGACCGTTATCTGTCATAAGCCATTTAACTTTCCTATCAGTTTGATTTTCAACCATAGTCTTCTACTCAGAAAAGTTTTCAAACACTTCATCCTTACTTTTCAGAAACCTGATCCACACTTTCTTGGAGAAATCATCAATGAAAGTTAGGAAATATTTGCATCCTGAAATACTTTCTGAGTTACCAACTGATCCCCATAGATCACTATGAATATAGTCCAACTTGCCTTCAGTAGTATGTTTAGCTGTAGGAAAACTTTGTTTGTGAGACTTCCCTAGAACACATGTTTCACAAAAGTCGAGTGTTTTCACTTCTTTATCACTCAGATAGCCTGCTTTAACAAGAATATTCATATTCTTTAGGCTCATGTGGCCTAATCTGGAATGCCATGTGTTTGTCAGATTTACTTCTGACTTTGCAACAGCCGCTTCTCCACTGACTATCTTAGCTTGTAGATAGTATAAACCGTCTCTCCATTTGCCAGTGAACACCTTTGGACCAAGACTTTTATCATGCATTTTTTTGTGCCAAGTCACCACAAAGTCTTCACCCTCATACTTCAACCCATTGTGTTCAAGCTGTCCATAGGAGATCAAGTTTCTTCCCATAGTGGGCATATACCTAACCTCTGTTAGTATCACCACAGAATTGTCAGTATTAACAATCTTGACTTTCCCCATACCCTCCACTTTTTCAAGAGTATTGTTTCCCATCAATACTGTTGTTCCATCACACTCTTCAAAGTCAAATAATGCATTTCTATCTAGTGTTATATGGAAGGTACACCCAGAATCGAAAACCCATTCATTCTTTGAATTTTTGGTACTTGCAGTGAGTATCATGGGAAACTCCTTCTCCTCAGCTACATTGGCTGAACTGTTATGCTTGGAGCTTTTAAACTCTGGGCAATCTCTTTTATAGTGCCCTTCTTTTCCACAGTTCCAGCATTCCCTTTGTTTGGGTTGACTTTTAGGTCTGGACTTTGATCTTTTGTCTCTACTTTTGGACCTCCCTTTACCAGAATTGTTAGTTCTTTTATTAGTCCTTCCCCTTCCAACAAATAAACCTTCAGCTGGGGATTTAGACTTCCCAAGAAATCCAGCTTCTCTAAGATCGGTCTCCTTTGAATAGGCAGACTCAGTGACTTCAGCAAGTGTCAGAGTCTCTTTGCCATTTCCATACTTTAAAGTATGCACCGAAGAATCATATTGTTTAGGAAGACTTGATAGAACTTGTATTGCCTGATCCTCATCACTAACCACAATGTTTAAGCTTGCTAGGTCATCTACTAACTTGAGAAATCCATCAAGATTCTCTTCAATAGACTTAGACTCATCCATTTTCTAGCTGGCAAACTTTTGCTTTAGATAGATCCTGTTAGGCAACGATTTAGTCTGATAGTCCATTTCAAGTGCTCTCCACACACCTTGAGCAGTCTTCTCTCTCATTAACTTTCGCAGAACCATATTCCCTAGACGGGAACAGATGAGGTTCTTAGCTCTGACATCTCTGTCTTTCTTTTGTTCATCTGTGTATCCAGCAGCTGCACCTGACTTCTTAGGAGTTGGAAATGGAGAATCATCTAGTTTCGGATCAGTTGCAGCTGTAGCCTGACTTCTTATTACTGAAGGAACAAATGGGGCAGTACTTGAAGAGCTAGCTTGCTATTCTCCGGTAATGATTTTGTGCAACCCTTGTAACTCAAGCTGCATTAGCATCTTCAATTTCCACATACCAAAATCTCTTTTACCATCAAACTTCTCCATATCAAACCTTGCAACTACCGGTTCCATGCTTTCTGAAATCTGACAAACCTTAACCCAATCAACACACTGAATTCTCACTGACTAGATCAACAGTCCTCAAACCTCTGAAACCTCCCAGACCTTAACCTTGCAACCTGACTACTTAGCAGTAATCTCTCTTTGCCTTTGACCAGGCTCTGATACCACTTTGTTAAGTTCAATTTCTGGTTTCTGTGATTTGCTTAAGATGACCTGATCGAATTCTTGTTTATGTGTATGAGTTATTGAATCGCAAAGCATAAAGCAAAATGAGACACACACATTGATCACCCAGAGTTCGCGGATCTACTCTCTGGGGGTGGATCGAAACCACCAAGCTTTCACTATCAAGGTAATGATATTGTATAAGAAACAGAGAGTTATTGATCTCTCTATGCTCAATTGATTTCAACCTATGTTAACCTTTCAATTGATTGTTTCTTATGGGAAAACTTTGTAGCGGAAACAACTAGCTCCTCCACCGAAGCTGAACTTCCGACTTTACTGGAGAATCACCGAGAACCATCGCGGAACAGAGCTCCAACAATCGGAGTGATTTCCGGAGACAACAGCCCGAAGATCCAAAGCAATGGAGCTTCTGATTCGATCAATCTCTGACTCGAATCTGCTTTCTCTAGCTCTGAACCTCACGATTTTCTCTGCTTCTGGGTAAGTCTTCTTCTCTCTCTCTTTGTTACTTCACGTCTCGATGGAAGAAGAAGATCATTCTGTTGACCCTATTCCATTTGCAGGTTTGACTAAGAAGATGTGGCTTTGGGCTTTGTTTCTGTTTTCGGCCCAATTGATTCGCAGGTCCATTCGGATCCAAAAAGCCAAAATGACAACATCTCTACAGTAGCAATCAGCCAATCACCCTTACATAATCCTTCGTCATAGCGTAGCGACTTAAAAAAAAAAAAAAACAGAAAAAAAAAATCCATAAACATTGACCTCTGATATCTTTCAATATATTTGTGTGCGCGTGTGTAAAGAGTAAGAGAATATCAAAAGTCAGAAGAATGACTGAAAATCAGAGAAAACAACACTTTGTGCTAGTACATGGTTCGTGTCACGGCGCGTGGTGCTGGTACAAGGTCAAGCCGTTGCTCGAGGCGGCGGGTCACCAGGTAACCGCTTTAGACCTCGCTGCCTCCGGGATAGATACAACAAAGTCGATCACTGAGATCCCCACATGTGAACAATACTCTGAGCCATTAATGAAGCTCCTGAGCTCATTACCCAGTGATGAGAAGGTTGTGCTCGTTGGTCATAGCTTTGGAGGTTTGACCTTAGCCACGGCCATGGATAACTTTCCCGACAAGATCTCTGTCTCTGTCTTCTTGACTGCTTTCATGCCCGATACCAAAAACTCACCATCCTTCGTCTTGGAAAAGGTATCCCCTTTTTACCTCCGGTCACGTATTTCTTGTTTGTTACTCTTAGTGATACATACAATAATGATCGTATTAATGGCTCACAGATATTGAGCATATATATAATAAACAAACAAATATTATTCAAATGAAGTTTTTCTTTTGTCATCCCTCAAAGATTCTTTTGTTTTCCCTCAAAGATTTCCTTTTGTTATCCTTATATATGAACCATCATCCAACATACATTCAAAATTGGAGTTTAATACAATGTTAAATTGTATGAACTCAATTCAAAACTAACTGATGATTAAGATATAGTTAAATTCTCATATATCTCTCATATATTATTATGTGTTCATGATATTCATTGATGTTAGAATTTGATATTTTCTTGTATATTTCTAATTGTATTAAACTCGAAAAATAATTTTTGAATTAAATTTTTCTAATTACGTAAAAGTTTGGAAGCAACATGCCACAAGAAGCATGGATGGGCACCGAATTCGAACCATACGGCACAGACAATTCCGGGCTGAGCATGTTCTTTAGCCATCAGTTCATGAAGCTCGGCCTCTATCAACTTTCTCCAATTGAGGTAATCTAATCTATCATTTGGCCTAAATGGTGTATGTAAATTTGTGGATTGTGAGAAATGTTGAAGAATTTTTTGTTTGTTACCATTTAGCTTTCAAGAATTGTAGACTTGTGGAATTGTGAAGAATTGACAAAACATGCATAATTTGTTTTAAGACAATAAACATTATAATATTCATATAAAGCTTCACCTGATCTTATTTTTACCGTGAGAAAAAACGTTTTGTTTTTATAACATTTATGATGCATATGTAATTATGAGTGTATTACAACAAATCAAATTATATTGAAAGGATTCTTCGATATTTGTTGTTGTTTTATCATAGCGCTGGACAAGATATTTAACCGAAGAACCGAACTAGAATAGACTCGAATCACTCAAATCGAATACAAATTAATTTTAAAAATATATGATAGATCCTATATAACTAAATTCGAAGAATTAGAATTGAACCGGATCTAGTACTGAATCAGAAATCGAAAAATATTTGTAAGACAACATTAAAATAGGCATAGAAACTTGTAAATAAACAAAAAAACTTGTAAAATATTTTATAAAATGAAATTGAAAACAAGCCCAAACAATACTTGTAAATTTTATTTAAAAAATAGATTGATGAAATTGGAAGGATTAGAAGATAATTCAATAAAAAATTATTATTTTGTAAAATTTAAGATATTTATAAACATAAATATTTGATTTTGGCAAAAAAAGGTTTTTAATATTTATTTTCAAAAATTCTGCAACTTTCCGCTAGATTCAGTTGTTACCATTTTAATTCAACATTATTCTGCAAGATTCTGCAAAAAGTCATAAAAATTTTCGCAAGATTCTACAATTCTGCAAGATTTCTTTGTTACCATTTACACCGATTATAATTATTATTATTTTTTTGAAATAAACATTATAAATTCTTTTCTATACGTTTTCAATCTACCTTTGTCTCTAAACCAAAACCGAAAGTCAAACCGGAATTCTTTTGAGATCATTGACTTACTGGATTGAACTGGTCACTGGATCAATAATTGCTAAATTTTTATTATTATTTTAAATAGAAGCAATAAACAAAATATGCATGTTTATTGCACCAGAAGCAAGAACAAAAATTAATATATCTTTTTTTTTCCGTTAAAATATCATTTTCAAGTTTTCGTTGTCTTGTAATTATTGCAGCAGAAGAAAACAATAATGTACTGTCTTCAATTCAACATGATTAACATAAGATTTTTTAAATAAAGATTTTTGATGTACATATTTTTTCTTTTAAAATCTTAGACTGAAGTAAAAACTATTCTTTCAGAAATATTTGAACGACTTACGTTAACTTAAATAAAAATGTAATCTATTATAAGGAATAGTGGATCAATGGGAAAAAACACTTCTAAAACAGGTTCTTAGTTTCGACATCACGGCCAAACATATATTTAACGGATCTGAATATATGGATTCTTATTTTTTTTTTTTTCTTTTTTTTTGAAACTTGTTTTTATTTTGGTTTTGGTGGTGTTGTAATCTTGATATAGGATCTTGAACTTGGATTGCTTCTAAAGAGGCCTGGATCATTGTTTGTGAGCGACTTATCCAAGACGAAGAACTTCTCGGATGAAGGATATGGATCTGTTCCAAGAGTTTACATAGTGTGCAAAGAAGACAAAGCCATTCCGGTAAAATACCAAAAATGGATGATTGATAATTTTCCAGTGAATTTAGTGATGGAAATGGAAGAAACGGATCATATGCCAATGTTCTGCAAACCTCAACAGCTATGTGACCACTTCCTCGAAATCATGGACAAATTCGCTTAAACGAGATCTTGATAAAAATAAAAATGCATGTATTGGATTTGATACAACAAGTGAGTTTCAGGTTTTCTTTTGCTTTATAATACAATCACAAGAATAAGTCATTTGCATCAAAACATTCGTTATATCGAAAATTATATTGAATGCACTACACTAATCGTTTTAATAAATTACATTTTCGAAAATTCTGTTTCTATTGTTTTTTTTAATCAATATATCTCCTATATATTGGGTCTAATTGGTTACGAATGTACTTTTAAATGTTTGGTTCTGGGATTTAGGTTCTGAATGGGGATAGTGCAGTGCGGGAGAGAAAGATGTGGTGCAAGACAATAAGTAACAAAAAGTATATATACACGTATAAGTATAGATTTTTTTTATTATATACACACATATAAGTATAGATTTTTGGTACTGTTTAGTGCGGGGCGGAACAGTGTAGGATGTCATCATTCTAAGTCTTAGATTGGAGGATTTTTCAATACATGGAAATTATATATGTATTTACAAATGTATTATTATAAGGGGCAATTGTAAAAATACCACTTTTGGTGTGTACATTTGCAAGAATGCCACTTAGGGGTGTCTATTTACAAAAATACCACTAATTATGAATTTTTAAAAGCTAAATCTTAAATTTATAAACCCTAAAAAAGGTTTGACCCCTAAAACCCTTTAATCCTCAAAATTAAACCCTAATACAACATAGTTAACCCAAACAGAAATGATATAATGAATTATTTTTTTTGAAAATGTGGCATTTTTACAAAATTTTTGAAAAGGTGGCATTTTTGAAAAGTGACACTTGAAAAGTAGCATTTTTTAAAATGTCTTTTATTATAACTAGATTGGGACTCGCGTTAATACGCGGGAAAATATATTAAAAAAATTAAATAAGATAAATATTTAAATATTAAGAGAAATATTAAAAAATGCCATTTTTCAAGTGTCACTTTACAAAAATGCCACACTTTTGAAATCTTTACAAAAATGTCACTTTTCAAAATTATTTTTTCTTTATATTATTTATGTTTGGGTTAATTATGTTTTATTAGGGTTTAGTTTTAAGTGTTTAGGAGGTTTTAGGTGTCAAAACATTTTTTAGGATTTAGAATTTTAAGATATAGGCTTTATAAATCTATAATTAGTGGCATTTTTGTAAATAGACAGATCTAAGTGGCATTCTTGCAAATGTACACACAAAAAGTGGTATTTTTGTAATTGACCCAAATTTTAGTTAGTAATTTGCTTAATTAAAAAATTATTATTTAATAACGGATTTTAAAATAATGGAAATCAATTTTATATCATAATACTCGTGCCCAAATCCATATTATGTATATCCAAAAATATATATATCCGAAATTTAAATCATATTCTTAATAACAAAGAAAAATATCTATCTTTACACATTATGAATATTTATGAGTTATGTGATAGAAATATAAAAAAAATTAAAATACTATATAAATAAATTAGAATAAGTAAATTTTATGTTATTAACCGCATAAAAACTGTAAATAATGTCGTGAACCATTACATAAGTATATGATTCATAGTGGCATTTCATTAATTTCATCGTTTTATTTCTTATAGAGATTTATACTTGTCAAATCTTTTTTTTTTTTTTGCCAAACCTTATACACTATTAAATTAATAGGAAATATAATATTATTAATTTTCTTATATAAATTCTCAGTATATACATTTTTTTTTGTGTCTAACACTGAAAAATACCAATAGTATCATAGATCATAGGTTAAAGATTTACATTTTCTTTATAATATTTTTAACTATATATTGATAAAAAGGACAATTGCAAAAATGCCACAATGGATTGTTCATTTGCAAAAATGCCACTGATTATGAATTTTTAAAATCTAAATCTTAAAATTCTAAACCCTAAATCTTAAAGTGGCACTTCAAAATGGTATTTCTCAAAATTTCTCTTGATAAAATAGGTATTCTTATAGATTTTGTGTTAATTTTATTTTTGCATGGTCATGTATATCTTACACTTTTAAGTTGAGGTTTCTGTAACTTTTCTAACTTTTTTTTTCAAATTTATGTCTTTGCTTTTGTCTATTATTCGTCTTTTAATTTATTTTAAATAAATTTTAATTTTATATGTATTATTTTTAAAACGACCCGACCCAAAAATTTAAAAATTTCTCTTCAGATTATTATCATCACAGATAATAATCCTCAATTGGATCAATACAACGTGCGGAAAACATAAAACAATTAAACCAACTCAATCAATTCAATGATCCCATACTTATTAAATCTAGCCGGTTCAATTTAACAATCCAAACAATAACCAATAACCAATAAACCCATTAACTACAACTCAGAATTCACTAGCAACCTAGCAATTCTACAACAGCACACAGCCATACGAGACCCTAGATCATCTCTCCTTCTTGGCCATGATTCCACAATCACATTTTCTCTTTACCTGCAACACATGACAAAAAGAGTTGCGTGAGTATTATCACAATACTCAGAGAGACGGTCATCCAGTCTACAGGTTATACACACAGGCATAAGAGACAAACCACAACACCAAACAACACATAACATCCATAACAGGAGAATCAACCATCAAATCATCAAACAATGCATTGGGATCAATCCCTTTACCCAGATAAACCTACGGTCACGCACTCACCTCGAAAGGATTAAAAAGATGAAGAACACGACGCCTACAAGAACGTCCCGCACACGACGAACGGATTATCCAAATCCGAATCGGAAAATGGTTCTGAATACTAGACAGAACAAGCTACACGTCGGTATGCGGATAGTCTCCAAACTCTTTCTGGTTCGACGGGAAACCTCCCACTCAGTGGACTGATCGCAGCAGAAAACTGCAGAAACATACCCAGTTAAAACGATCATAACTCCCTAAATACTCAACCCATTGACGAACGGTTTCAACCCACATCAAGAAAAAGGATTGGAGAACCTACCCACAAAGGTTCACCCCGATCCGACCTGATTTGCCTAGCCGTTCGTTTCCTACAACATTCACCTAAACCGAATTAGGATTTCAGAAGACAGGAACGACACACTGACTTTGAAAGCACACCGAGAACGGATAATACCTCAGAATCAGGATCAGAAACCTGATTTAGAAACTAGGCAGAGAGAGTTTTCTACAAATAGGCTGATCGTCTCATAAGTCGTTCTGGTTCGATCAGAAAGCCTTCCCGAAGCCGACTGATTGCAGCAACAAGTCTGCACAAACCTACCGAGTTCAAACAGCCATAACTGAACGAATATTCAACAAAATGACGAACGGATTTCGTCCATATCGAGACCAGTGATCGGAGAACTTACCCTCAAAGTTTCACCCAAATCCTCCTCGAATTGCCCAGCCGTTGCCCTCTCAAACACTCGAACAGAAGCTGTCCTTCACCCTCAATCACACACAACTCACAACCCCTCTTGATTCTCTCTCGAATCCTCTTCTTTCTCTGATTTTCGGCCAAAATGAGACCAATATGCGTCTGTTCCAGCTCTTTTATACAACCCTAGGGTGTCTCCTAAACCGCTCTCCAAACAGGCAAATCAGAAACCGAAACCGTCGGTCTGATTATATCCCGTGGATCGACACACAAGCCCAAAAAAATCCACTTTTTGGTTCACGGGTGTTACAATTCTCCCCCACTAAAACGGATTCGACCTCGAATCATGCAACACCGTTTCACTACGGTCTCCACCACCTGATCTGAACGCGGCCAGTATCCTTCGAGATAACACTCGAATCCCCTAATCCGTCTTGCTAAGGCTAACACTCTCGCCTAAAACTCGCCCAGATTCATCCGGAACATCAATGATGCACGCCCCATGGTTCGGATTAGGGCTGTCCGATTGACCGTCCAACAATCAAACAAGAACATGTCCGACCAACCGTTGACCCCGTATTGGACCAAATGATCGTACAACAATCAAACAAGAACATGTACGACCATCGGCGTAACATATGCTGCCAGGATTGTCCGAACCGAATTCCAGACTCTAGTAATAACCTCAGACTCGACGTCCACAACACAACATTGGCCCTCAACCAGCACCACTCGTGATCACACCTGATCCCCGAGTTTTACCAGGCTCACACTAACCTCATTGCACCGTCTCACCACGGCTGCAATCCTTACCCCACCCGGTCAGCACCACCTGAGATCCACTCCCGATCCCCAAAGTTCATCCAATCTCATACTCACGACCACGCTCAGACGCTACTGCTCATATCTCATACTCATAACTCATATACATATACACCACACTCACCACAGGATCGTCACCCCTTAAGTTATGTGTGCATGGACCCACTCGTCCCCTGGAGAGAACCACCATCCCTCAAAGTATATGTAAGGACCCCACTCGTCCCCTAGAGAGAACCACCAACTCTCGAGTATATGCAGGAACCCACTCGTCCCCTGGAGAGAACCACTATCCCTCAGTATGCAGGAAACCCACCCGTCTCCTGGAGCAATACTCTGAAACATGTATCATAAGTACCTGTCGACCGGAATCGCCTCTGTGGCTACCTCATGACATCCCCCACTCGGAATATCATCGCCTCCGTGACCCCCACTAGGCCACTCGAAACAACCCAACCACCATGGGTGTCCACACAGAGTCCCTGGAAAAGACAATTCTAACTCACATAAAACCTCTTTTCCCGACTCTCCCTAGGAATAGACAGATTCTAACACGCATAAAGCTTTCGTTTCTAGCCACTCCTAGAACACGAATTTCATTTCTAGCCACTCCTAGACATGAACCAGCTTTAAGCCGAATAGAACTTCCATTCCCAGCCATCACATGACCTACCAGTCATCACAACCCATGACTCCACCAGTCATAACATATAAGAACTCACCTCTTATAAACCACTTTTAATAAGGAATACCCATCTTATTAAATCTAACAATGTAAATCGTTATAACACAAACGAAAATACATAAAACAACAACTCAGCAGCACGCTGTACAGACTCTGAAAATCAGAAAAGACACTAAGCCTCCGCTTGCTTCTCGAACCAGTTTGGGAACTTCGTCTTCATACTCGCCTCTGGTTCCCAAGTCTCCTCCTCAGCACCATCGCAGTCCCACACGACTCTCATCAATGGTATCCTCTTACGACGCAGAACCTTGACTCTCCTCTCGAGAATCCTCACAGGTCTCGCCGCCAACGTCATATTGGGCTGAAGATCCTCTGGGATCCTAGCCAACATCTCCTCAGACTCATGCAGACACTTACGCAACATCGAAACATGGAAGACTTTGTGGAAAGCCTTCATACTCTGAGGTAACTCCAACCGATAAGCCACTGGTCCGACCCGCTCCACCACTCTGAACGGACCCATAAACCTCAGACTCAGCTTGTTCTCCGAAATGGATATGTTAGGACCCCTCAACATAGCTGCCTTGAGATACACCAGATCTCCCAGCTCAAACTCCAGCTTTTTCCGTCTCCTATCGGCATAACTCTTCTGCCGATCCTGAGCCTCCCTCATGTTCAGCCTCAAGACACGGATCTTCTCCGTCGTCTCCTGAACAAAATCCGCACCAAATATGCTCCTCTCCTCTACTTGAGTCCAGCACAATGGTGTCCTACACGGCCTCCCATACAGAGCCTCATATGGAGCCATCCCAATACTCGCCTGGTATGAGTTGTTGTACGCAAACTCAACCAGGTTCAGATGATCCGCCCAATGACCACCATAATCTAGCACACACATCCTCAATAGGTCCTCTAAAGTCCGAATAGTCCTCTCCGACTGCCCATCTGTCTGAGGATGATACGCTGTGCTCATGTGCACCTTAGTGCCCATCTCTGCCTGAAACGCCCTCCAGAACTCAGACGTAATTCTCGGATCCCTGTCTGATATTATACTCGTTGGCACCCCGTGCAGCCTCACAATCTCCCGCACATACTTCCTGGCCAACACTGCCGCTCCATCAGTCTTCTTGATGGCCAAAAAATGTGCCGACTTGGTCAGACGATCCACTATCACCCAAATCGCATCATACGTCCGTGACACTGGCAACCCCGTCACGAAGTCCATGGTAATCATATCCCACTTTCACTCCGAATGGGTAAACTTTGCAACATACCACTCGGAACCTGATGCTCAGCCTTCACCAGTTGGCACACATTGCACGCTGCAACCCAGCTAGCTACATCCCTCTTCATCCTGACCCAGCGATAATACCGCTTCAGATCACGATACATCTTGGTCGTCCCCGGATGAATAGACAACATACTCGAATGGGCCTCTCTCAGAATCTCCTGCCTCAGATCCTCGTCCTTGGGTACACAAACCCGCCCATTCGCCAGTATCATCCCACTTGCTGAGACCACATACTCAGAAGCATCAATCAACCCCTGATCCTTCTCCTGCGCAACCCGAATCCTGCTCAGTAAGTTTGCCTGGTTAGCTGTCTCTAACCCCAACGGCTCCTGTGAGATCACGCACAACCTCAATGTACTGAGCTCACTCGCTAACTCCTCCAAATCCCGCTCCTGAGCCGAAGCAACTCGCTTCCGACTCAAAGCATCAGCCACCAGATTAGCCTTACCCGGATGGTACCCAATCTCCAGGTCATAGTCCGCGACTAGCTCCATCCAGCGCCTCTGTCTCTGGTTCAGGTCTGGCTGAGTGAAGAAATACTTCAGGTTCTTGTGGTCTGTGAATACCTGCACTTTCCCGCCGTACAGATAAGACCTCCAAAACTTAAGTGCAAAGATCACTGCAGCCAACTCCAAATCATGGGTAGGGTAGTTGCACTCATGCTGCCTCAACTGCCTCGAAGCATATGCAATAACCTTCCCCTGTTGCATCAGCACACATCCCAGACCAACTCCTGAAGCATCTGTATATACCACATATGGCTCACCCGGCTCGGGTAACGCCAACACAGGTGTACTCGTCAACATCTCCTTCAGCTTCCCGAAACTCTCCTCACAAGCCGAAGACCAAACAAAAGGGACATCCTTCCCTGTCAACCTCGTCATCAGCTGCGCCATACTCGCAAACCCCTTGACGAACCTCCGGTAATAACCCGCCAACCCGAGAAAACTCCTGATCTCAGTAGCACTCCTCGGTCTAGGCCAACTTCTGATAGCCTCTATCTTAACCGGATCCACAGACACTCCGTGTGCAGACACTACGTGCCAAGAAAGCTCATCTTCCTCTGCCAGAAACTGCACTTACTCAACTTCGCGTACAGCTTATGCTTCCGCAACTTCTCCAGAACCAACCTCAGATGCACCTTGTGCTCCCCTGGACTCCTCGAGTATACCAAAATGTCATCTATGAAGATGATCACGAACAAATCCAGATACGCCTGGAACACCCCGTTCATCAAGCGCATGAACGCTGCTGGGGCATTCGTCAACCCAAACGGCATCACTACAAACTCATAGTGTCCGTACCTCGTCCGAAAGGCCGTCTTCCTGACGTCCGCCTCATCAATCGGAATCTGATGGTATCCCGAAGCCAAGTCAATCTTGGAGAACCAGGTAGCCCCTCGCAACTGATCTAGCAACTCATCAATGCGTGGCAGAGGGTACATGTTCTTCACATTGACCCGGTTAAGTCCCCGGTAATCGATGCACAATCGGAAACTCCCATCCTTCTTCTTCACAAACAACACCGGTGCTCCCCACGGTGAAACACTCGGCCGGATGAAACCCTTACCCAACAGATCATCCAGCTGCTTCTTCATCTCTGCTGGAGCCATACAGTAAGGCATCTTGGATATGGGCGTCGTCCCAGGTTCCAACTCAATCGTGAATAGATCCGACCGCGACGGTGGCAATCCCAACAGCGACTGAAACACATCCTGGAAATCTCGAACAACCTGAATCTCTCCAACTGCAACCTCTCCAACAGTCTCTGGTATAACTATCATCGCCAGATACGCCTTACAACCCTTCTCGATCAACTGCTCGGCCTGTAACGCTGAAATCACGAGACTCCCAGAAGTCGGTCTCACACCCCCGCACCACCAGCTACCTCAAGACCCTCACTGGCCCCACTAGCCCTTACACTGGCACTCGTAGCAGTCACACCTACATACCCCTCCTGAAACATCTGCGAGTCTGCCACCTGCTTCTGCGTGGTCTCCTGGGCCACACTCACGGCATCTGACTCCCTCTGAAGTCCTCGCCCGCGCCCACCACGACCACCACGGCCTCCACGACCCTTACGACCTCTGCCTCTAGCACCTCTAGCCATAACTCTGCACTCACAGCAGATTACTAAGTACTAGAACAAAACAGAATCATACAACACTTACCGTGGAATCTCATTGAAGGCTCGGACGAGATGATCTATGTCCCCAAACCCACACAACAATCAATCAATTATCACACAATCAATTAATTGCACCCGCCCTAGAACTATAAAGGCTCTGATACCAAAATGAAACGACCCGACTCAAAAATTTAAAAATTTCCCTTCAGATTATTATCATCACAGATAATAATCCTCAATTGGATCAATACAACGTGCGGAAAACATAAAACAATTAAACCAACTCAATCAATTCAATGATCCCATACTTATTAAATCTAGCCGGTTCAATTTAACAATCCAAACAATAACAAATAACCAATAAACCCATTAACTACAACTCAGAATTCACTAGCAACCTAGCAATTCTACAACAGCACACAGCCATACGAGACCCTAGATCATCTCTCCTTCTTGGCCATGATTCCACGATCACATTTTCTCTTTACCTGCAACACATGGCAAAAAGAGTTGCGTGAGTATTATCACAATACTCAGTGAGACGGTCATCCCGTCTACAGGTTATACACACAGGCATAAGAGACAAACCACAACACCAAAACACACATAACATCCATAACACGAGAATCAACCATCAAATCATCAAACAATGCATTGGGATCAATCCCTTTACCCAGATAAACCTACGGTCACGTACTCACCTCGGAAGGATTGAAAAGATGAAGAACACGACGCCTACAAGAACGCCCCACACACAACGAACAGATTATCCAAATCCAAATCAGAAAACGGTTCTGAAAACTAGACAGAACAAGCTACACGTCGGTATGCGGATCGTCTCCAGACTCTTTCTTGTTCGACGGGAACCCTCCCTCTAAGTGGACTGATCGTAGCAGAAAACTGCAGAAACCTACCCAGTTAAAATGATCATAACTCCCTTAATACTCAACCCATTGACAAACGGTTTTCACCCACATCAAGAAAAAGGATTGGAGAACTTACCCACAAAGTTTCACCCCGATCCGACCTAAGTTGCCTAGCCGTTCGTCTCCTCCAACAATCACTTAAACCGAATTAGGATTTCAGAAGACAGGAATGACACACTGACTTTGAAAGCATACCGAGAACGGATAATACCTCAAAATCAGGATCAGAAACCTGATTTAGAAACTATACAGAAAGAGCTTTCTACAGATAGGCTGATCGTTTCTTAAGTCGTTCTGGTTCGATCAGAAAGCCTTCCCGAAGCCGACTGATCGGAGCAACAAGTCTGCACATTCAACGAAATGAATATTCAACGAAATGACGAACAGATTTCGCCATATCGAGACCAGAGATCAGAGAACTTACCCTCAAAGTTTCATCCCAATCCTCCTCGAATTGCCCAGCCGTTTGCCCTCTCAAACACTCGAACAGAAGCTGTCCTTCACCCTCAATCACACACAACTCACAACCCCTCTTGATTCTTTCTCGAATCCTCTTCTTTCTCTGATTTTCGGCCAAAATGAGACCAACACGCGTCTGTTCTAGCCCTTTTATATAACCCTAGGGTGTCTCCTAAACCGCTCCTTAAACCGGTAAATCAGAAACTGAAACCGTCGGTCTAATTATACCCCGTGGATCGACACACAAGCACAAAAAAATCCCCTTTTTGGTTCACGGACGTTACAATTTTATTTTTGTTGGCTTATGTCCACTCCATATTCCATCTTAATTTTTGTTTTTTAATGAGTATAAATTATTAGAAATTTTATTTTTAACTATTTTTTTGTTAGTAACTTGACAATTATTTTGTTAGTTTTCTATTTTAAATTTCTTTAATTAATTTGAAGTGTTAACATATATCGTCATCTGATCAATATTAAATATATGTCGCGATCTCACAAGTTATAATTTTGCTTATGTGTCAAGCTCATATAAAAATGCGTTGTGATAAATAATTTTAATTTTGAAAGTGTTAATTCCTACAATTTGACTAATATATTTCAATTCTAAATTACGACCCATACAAATATTTAAAATTTGTTATGTATATCCAAAAATATATATATCCAAAATTTAAATCATATTCTTAATAACAAAGAAAAATATCTATCTTTACACATTATGAATATTTATGAGTTATGTGATAGAAATATAAAAAAAATTAAAATACTATATAATTAAATTAGAAATAAGTAAATTTTATGTTATTAACCGCATAAAAACTGTAAATAATATCGTGAACCATCACATAAGTATATGATTCATAGTGACATTTTATTAATTTCATCGTTTTATTTCTTATAGAGATTTATACTTGTCAAATCTTTTTTTTTTTTTTTTTGCCAAACCTTATACACTATTAAATTAATAGGAAATATAATATTATTAATTTTCTTATATAAATTCTCAGTATATACATTTTTTTTGTTTCTAACACTGGAAAATACCAATAGTATCATAGATCATAGGTCAAAGATTTACATTTTCTTTATAATATTTTTAACTATATATTGATAAAAAGGACAATTGCAAAAATGCCACAATGGATTGTTCATTTGTAAAAATGCCACTGATTATGAATTTTTAAAGCCTAAATCTTAAAATTCTAAACCCTAAATTTTAAAGTGGCACTTCAAAAGTGGTATTTCTCAAAATTTCTCTTGATAAAATAGGTATTCTTTTAGATTTTGTGTTAATTTTATTTTTGCATTATCATGTATATCTTACACTTTTAAGTTGAGGTTTTTGTAACCTTTCTAACTTTTTTTTTTTCAAATTTATGTCTTTTCTTTTGTCTATTATTCGTCTTTTAATTTATTTTAAATAAATTTTTATTTTATATGTATTATTTTATTTTTGTTGGCTTATGTCCACTCCATATTCCATCTTAATTTTTGTTTTTTAATGAGTATAAATTATTAGAAATTTTATTTTTAATTATTTTTTTGTTAGTAACTTGACGATTATTTGTTAGTTTTCTATTTTAAATTTGTTTAATTAATTTGAAGTGTTAACATATGTCGTCATCTGATCAATATTAAATACATGTCGCGATTTCACAAGTTATAATTTTTCTATGTGTCAAGCTCATATAAAAATGCATTGCGATAAATAATTTTAATTTTGAAAGTGTTATTTCCTACAATTTGACTAATATATTGAAATTCTAAATTACGACCCATACAAATATTTAAAATTTATTTTATTACAAATCATCAATTTATTATATTTATTTCATACTAAATTGTCTCATACACGTTCTTGTATTTGCAAAATGAGATTCGCAATATCGCACTCCTTTCTTCAAACTATTCTTTTGTTCGATTATTCAATAAAATATTCTTTTTCTTTTTTAAATTTTAGATGATTTGAAATGGAAAAAATGTATTTGTAATATGAAAATTTAGAAATATTACCTTTCTTGGTAGGACAATTTTTTTTCCTTTTTATTTGTTATATAATCTTTGTTTAGAATATAAAATTTCTATTTTTTCTTTAGATTTTTGTTAATATTGACACGGGTCATCATCTGATTAATAGTAGACACATGTCACGATTAAGTTAATAAAAAATTTGCTTACGTGTCGCGTTCTGATTGTGCGCATTCTACTTTATATATTAAAATATCATATTATGATTTATGACATGTAATTATATAAAATTATATAGGTGCAGTGCAAAAGCCACCCGCTTGGCCTTCTTTCAAATTCCAGTCAATGGAACTTTTGGATCATCTTAGTCAGATCTTTTTTTGGAAGTTACAGCTTGAAGATAGGAAGACTAATAGAGCTGCTGCGTTAATTGCAGAAAGTGTGACTTAGGTCATCCCTTTTGGCTCGCTGATCTCTTTGACTTGCAAAGTAGTATTACCCTGGTGTAATGCTCATAGAAGTCTCGGTCTTTGTTTGGTTTCGATTCTCTCTTTTGTCTCGGTCTAGGTTAGACTGCATGTATTTAACTATATCTTGTTCTTTTGAGATTGTATTTGGTTTGTACTCATCATTCTAATATAATGAACAAGCTTCCAATGGAAAAAAAAAAACTAACCAGAAAATTTGGTAGCTTTTAAAATCAACTGAAGAAAATAATTGGCAATATTTTTAGGCTGTAAAAGAAATTAGTGCTGTGATGTACAGTACTCACAGCCAAAAATTCGTGCAGTGTCTTGAATCGAACAATAATTAGAGAACACAAAATAAAGAATAATTCTCTTTATTGCTTAAGAAAATATCTCAAAACTCAAGCTCTCCCAATCTCTAAAACTCATAAGTTATACCACACATCGATAGTTTCTTATATAAAGAATGATCTAAACAAAGTTCCTTTTCTCTTAAATGATAATTTATTTTTCCTTAGCTCTTTAACATATTTAGATCACTCCTAAATATGTCTCCTAATCCTAATCTCTTTAGGATTGCTTGTGTTCCAAGATTACTCCAACATTCTCCCCTTTAAGCTTGAACTCGATCTTCTCCAAGTCTTGAACACCAATGAGCTCCCTCATTTCCTTATATTTGATTCTTCCAGGAGCCTTAGTTAAGATGTCCGCCTTTTGCTTATTCCTGGGAACATGTTCGACTTCTAAATGTCCATTCTCAATACATTCCCTTATGAAGTGATACCTTGTGTGTATGTGCTTGCTTCGACCATGAAAGACAGGGTTCTTAGTGAGAGAGATCGCCGACTGATTATCTATTCGAATAACAACCTTTTCACATGGTGACTCGGTGATCTCACTAAGCAATTCTTGAAGCCAAATTGCCTGTCTCGCCGCTTCAATACCCGCCATGAACTCAGCCTCACATGAGGACAATGCTACTGTATCTTGTTTCTGCGAGCACCAAGAGATCGGACTCCCACTAAGATAGAACACATGACCCGTTATGCTCTTACCGTCGTCTAGATCCACATTATGACTGCTATCGCTGTAACCAACCAGCTTTGTCGCCATTGAAGTCGATCTCTTGAACGTTAGTCCAAGTGTGGTAGTGCCTCGTAAGTATCTCAAGCATTGCTTCATTGTTGCTCCATGAGATTCCTTGGGATTCTGCATGTAACGACTTAACACACCTACACAATATGATAAGTCGGGTCTTGTGTGGAGCAAGTAACGTAAACACCCAACGTTTCTCCTGTAATTAGTTGCATCAATATCCTTTTCTTCCATCGATTTTGAAAATTTCAAACCAGCCTCCATCAGTGTATGGACCAAGTTACAATCTTTCATTCCGGCCTCTTCCAAGATTTTTAAAGCATAGCGACTTTGACTCAATGTAATCCCTTCCTTATGTTGGCATACCTCAATTCCAAGGTAATAGGTTAGCCTTCCAAGATCACTCATTTCAAATTTTGATGCTATCTCCTTTTTGAAACCCTCTATGATCTTCATACTTGTTCCTGAAACGAATAAGTCGTCAACGTACACCGCAACAAGAAGAATATCTTGGTTTACCCTTTTCCGATACACCGATGGTTCCTTAGAGCACTTTACGAACTGCAGTCCCTTGAGAATTTGATTTAGCTTATCATTCCATGCTCTCGGAGCTTGCCTTAAGCTTGTAAACTTTATCTTCACACCCCTTTTCTACAAATCCCTCCGGTTGCGTGACATAAATTGTTTCTTTCAACTCTCCATGAAGAAATGCCGTTTTGACATCAAGGTGATGT
The DNA here is from genome assembly GCA_964056655.1 of Arabis hirsuta. Lineage (NCBI taxonomy): Eukaryota > Viridiplantae > Streptophyta > Magnoliopsida > Brassicales > Brassicaceae > Arabis > Arabis hirsuta. The sequence continues at coordinate 16,668,223 of OZ053313.1, read as the reverse complement.
ATTTCCCATCCATTAGATGCTGCGAGATTGATGAGAAGACGAATTGTCTCAATTCGAGCTACCGGAGCAAAAACCTTCTCAAAATCAAATCCATATTTCTGCACATATCCCTTGGCAACAAGTCTTGCTTTGTATTTGTTTATGCTACCATCAGAATTTCTCTTAAGCTTAAACACCCACTTTAAGCCTATTGGTTTTGCCCCATGTGGGAGATCGACAAGATCCCAAGTACAGTTTTTGTTGATGGAGTGAATTTCATCCTCACAAGCAAGCATCCATTTGCCTGATTCTTTCGCTTCCCAGAAATCTCTTGGCTCGTTATTCATACACATCAACAGTCGTTCTCCTTCTTCTTCAGCAAGTAACACATAATTTTCAAGACGTTTCGGTTTCTGCCTCTGTATTGGTGGTCTTCCTATCACAGGTTGAGTTGGGTTCTCGTTATCATTATCTTCATCACTGTGCTCCTCATTTTCTTTTTCATCATCACCATCATCATTATCAGCTCCCGAACTTTCATTATCCCCGGTGGTGCTGATATATCATGGTTTTTACCCATTTTCAACCATGATATAAGTCCTTTTTATAGAGTCTTTTTGGTGTTTCTCGAGTCTTTTAGAGTCTTGTAGGTTGAAGATTGATTGAAGCTTTTGGAACATTTTGGAGTAAGATCAAGTTGGAATCGGCGACAGAAGCTTCTTTGTCGATCGACAGTGACTAAGCCTGTCGATCGACACGCGAGTTGACGAAGCAGAAGATTTTACCAGCAAGACGCCTGTCGATCGATGCGAGCATTAATAAAGAAAAATCCTTCGCGGGCCTAAAGTTTCCAGACGTTTTCCCTAAAGCCCAATCCAATTTTTGTACCCTATATATAGTTTTACTTAGGTTTTCATGTAAAAAAAAAATCTTGTTTTTAACTTAGACTTGGAGAGAGAGAGCCTTGAGGGAGATTTCTACAGGGTTTTCAAACCTTTTTTTCTGTATCTCTAACTCTATCTTTTATGCAATCTTATTCTTTCATTATGATTTCATCATCTATGTCTGAGTAGTTTGTTTGTTAGGTTGTGGGGAATTCTAGGGTTTTGATGATAAATTGTTAGGATTGAAAATCTGTTAGGGTTTATCTTCTGGTTTTTCATCTAGATTGTTTTCAACGCTAGATCTAGCCTGTACACCTAGAATCTAGATCTTAGGTTGTTTAATAGACGCGGAAGTGTTATTATCAACTTGAACTAGTCTTAGATGAGCAGAATTACCTCTTCGCAAAGGAATTTGGTTTAGGGATTCTGTGAACAATTGAACCTGAATGTTAATGCCTGACTTGATTCTCTAGGTTTGCAAAGGAATTTGGAATTTAGGTTTCTAGTCATAGATAGTCTCTGCAACGGAAGTTGATTGGCTTTACCTTCGTGTTTGAGTTCTAGAACGGTGCCTAATCAAACCCTGACAGTAGTTTATCCTTGATTTTGATTCATACCCGAAGAATTACCCATCGCCTAGCTTTTTGTCTCATTGATAACAAGAACTTATCGCCATCTTTTGCTTGTTTTGTTTTGATTCTCGCATTACATTTATATTACTTAGCTTAGCATAATTCGAATACTTAGATTGATTGTGTAAATTGATTCCCTGTGGATTCGATCCCTAAGTACTACGAGGATCTCTTAATTTGAGAGAGTAGCTCAGGGTTAAATTTGAGCATATCAAATTTTGGCGCCGTTGCCGGAGAATCGAATTTACCATTCGATTTTAGTTACTAGGATTTTGTCTAAGTTTTTATTTTATTTATTTATTTACTTACTTCTATTTTCTTTTGTTTTTGCTGTTTCAGGTGCATGCTTAGTCACAAAACCAGAAGCAACAAGAATCAAGAGTTAGTAGATTTTATTTCTGAGTTAGGAGCTTTAGAGCGAGCTAACCGAGCAGCAACGAAAGCAGCCAGAATGGTCAACAACAGGGTGATTTTGATCCAAGGTGTGGATGGGACCATCACAGACTGCCAGGGTAACAAGTACAACGCTAATGGTTAGCGTCTAGATGAGAATGGAGCTGTGATAGCTGAGGAGATTGAGCAGCAAACGCCAGCTGGGCATGTGCGTACTTTGAGAGAGCATTACAGGCCAGAGCAGTTCTATGCCAACAGGGCAGCTATCAAGCCTCCCACATTCCTTAGGAATGATTTTGAGCTGAAGCCAGCTTATTTCTCCTTGGTAGCTCAGCATCCCTTCCATGGTCTTCCTTCAGAGCATCCCATGGACCACATTGAGATGTTCGAGGACTTAGCATCTAGCATCAAGGCCAATGGGGTTCCGGAAGACTACCTTTTCTGTAAGCTCTTCCCCTATTCTCTGAGTGGAGATGCAGCTTACTGGCTGAAGCAGTTAGCACCGGGGTCTCTGACTACTTGGGAGGAGACCAAAAATGCTTTCCTCATCAACTTCTTTGATGAAGCGAGGTCCGAGGATCTAAGGATGAAGATTTCTACATTCAAGCAGGGACCAACAGAGGCATTCAAGGCTGCTTGGACCAGATTCAAGTCTGCTTGGACCAGATTCAAGTCCTATCAGAGGGACTGTCCTCACCATGACTATAGTGACGTGCAGCTACTGGGTATCTTCTTCAGAGGGATTGATTGGAGGCACCAGAGTGCGTTGGATTCTGCTAGTAAGGGGAATTTCAACACCAATGTTCCAAGTGATGCGCTGGCACTCATCGAGAACATGTCCTCCAGCAGTAGCATGAAGAACATAGACTTCGAGAGGAAGCAGCTTGGTAGAAGCATGGATGCAGGTCAGATGGCTAAGATGGAAGCCAAGCTAGACACAGTGCACAACTTGCTAGTGGGGAAGAAGTCAGTCCAGTTTGTTGCAGAAGTGGAGACCTTTGAGCCAGAGGAAAAGGATGTTAACTACATCGATGGAGCTGGTTATCAGAGGTTTGGTAGTCAGCAAGGGTATCAGAAGAACGAGTTCTAGAAGCCTTATCAGAGAAACTACGGCTCATCTTCTTACCAGGCTCCTCCTCCTAAGTCCTCAGATAGCAAGATGGAGTTGATGCTAGAGCAGCTCTTGGAAGGTCAGCAACAGATGACGGTGAACTTCAATGGCAAGATAGATGCCTTGTACACCGATTTGAATGGCAAGATTGAGGCTATCAATCTCCACATGAAGAAGCTGGACACTCAGGTAGCTCAAACGGCGGAGTCGGTGAAAAGGCAGGAAGGATTTCTACCGGCTAAGACTGAGATGAACCCAAGGTTGCATATTAATGCAATCACTGTGGGGAATGAGGAAGAAAGCGCTGATTTGGAGACAGCAGAGCTCGTGTCGATCGACAGAACTGGAGATTGTCGATCGACAGGATGTTACGCAATCGCTGATGACAAGGACAGGAAGTCTCCTGTCGATCGACACAATGCTCATGTCGATCGACATGCTGCCCAGAACAGCCCACTTTCTTCAGAGTCATCGAATAGCTCAGAAAAGAGGGTGTACAAGCCTAAGCTACCCTTTCTAAGGAGGAAGTCTAAGCAAGAGATAGAGGATGCCCAATGCAAGGCCATCATGGAAAAGCTTGTTGTGGAGTTTCCATTGATAGGTGCTGAGAAGCTCTCTCCGGTGGTCAGAAAGTGTTTGCAGAGGATGGCTATCAAGAACTTGAGTTCAGAGCAGTTCAGTGTTATACTTTCCGTAGAAGTATGCTCATTGATTGAGGACATGACCCCAGAGGAACCTACTAAACCACCGATGAGGGAGCTGACTAAACTAGCAACTCCGGGGAGGATTGTTGTTCCATGTGTAGTCAATGGTATAGAACTAACAGATTCTCTCTGTGATACAGGTGCTAATGCAAATGTCATGTCCATGGCTGTGGCAAAGATGCTGGGGGTTTCGGATTTTGAACCTACAAAGGCATCTCTCAAGTTTGCAAACGCTTCCTCTACAAGTTCAAAGGGTTTCATTCGGGATCTAAAGCTTCAAGTAGGAGATTGTCTTGTTCCAACAGACTTTTATGTGCTGGAGAGAAAGGAGGACAATGATGACCCATTGATTCTTGGGCAAGCCTTCCTTGCCACAGTGGGTGCGTTGGTGGACTTTACAATGAACGAATCTCTTTCTCGAGGATCAACAAAGATGTCTACTATCCCACTGTCCACGTCAAAGAGATCTCTTGTTTGACCGTCACTACTGGAGAGAAGCCACTGCAAGAAAAGAAGACAATCTCTTGTACTCAAACTTCAACTCCTATCCCTTCCACAGCACATCATGGAGACACCAAGCCAGTAAAGCCCAAGTGCAAGAAGGTACCGCCATCTATTCCACCACCCTTGCGTTCTGATGGAGGACCCAAACCAGCTAAGGCCAAAACCAAGAAGACTTCCAAGCCATTCTCCAAGTTCAGAATTATCATCCTTATGGAGTTAAGGGAGAAAGGAGAGGAAGTGATCCAGGAGATGCTGCAGAACACTACAAAGCTCTTTCCAGGTGTTTCTCCCTGCACCATTCCACGAAAGACCTGAGCCTGACACAGTCGAGCTAATGACTGAAAACAAGCGCTTAGTGGGAGGCAACCCACTTGTAAGTTTTTCTATTTTATATCTTATTTCCTTTTGAGTCAGTTAGTCTTTGGATTTCTTAGGAGCTTGAACTTGATCATCTTAAGGATTTGCATTGTGTGTTTTCTTCTTTGATCGTGTTTGTTGAGTGATGCAGAAAACTTGCAGTCTGCGACAGTGAGGTATCTGTCGATCGACACGGACCTGTGTATCGATCGACATGACCTTCAATTTTCAAAATTCTCGACATCACAATGATCCGATCCCTCAGATCTCGTGTCGATCGACGTGACTTGCTTGTGTCGATTGACAGGGTCCCCACTTTGGTAAATCTCGTTCACTTAAATCAAGTTCAATTATCCTTTTGATTCTTTTTGCCAAACTCAGCTTGACAACACTGGGGACAGTGTTGGTTAAGTCTGGGGGAGGAAACTACTAACGTGTTTCTTTTTGTTTTGGTTTATTTTGAGTCAAATTTTTTTTTTTGTTGAATCAAAACTAGTTAGGAACCCTTCTTTTGGTTCAGTGGATTGTCTTTGCCAGCATGTGACCATTCTTCCAGGAACGATTTCAGAGTCAGACTAATGGGAAATCCTAGGATTGACCAGTTAACTAGAGAAGTCTGCTATTTCCAATATAATCCGCCAAGTCAGAGCTACTGCACGGTTCTTTTTGGGATCGATGTTCATAGAGCTTGACTCCTCATTCGTACCTGATAAGTGCAATCTCCTGTTGAAAGTAATGGTACTCCTCTCTCTAATAAAAATTTTTCATCAATTGTGTTAAGATTGGGGTGAAATGATAGCTTCTGAGTATAAGACGAGGAATAAAATCCGGTGAATCTGTACTCAAGAGGTGATCACCCAGCTCAAAAGCAGTAGTCTGAGTCCCGTAGAACGGATAAGGAAGACGAGCACTCTCATGAAACTGTCTCCTCACAAGGAACAACGGTAGTGAGTCGCGACCCTGTCTCCTGGGAAAGAACAGCAATAGCAATATGCACTGCTTGAGTTTCAACAAACATATATAAAAAAAAAGAGAATAGAGAACAAAATAAGTCTGGGGGAGAGGAGGAATACCAAGTGTTGTATAGGTTGATTTGTCATGGTATAGTCTGGGAATGAGTCTAGAAGGTTCTTGGCATTGAGAATATCGAGACCAAGCAATGAAGACTAACGGATTATGCTGTGAAGTTGTGGATGAAATTTGGAAGGCTGCGAAAGTCTGCAGAGAAGTACATGGTGGTCTGATTCTGGTTGGTTCTGGATTATGTGGTTCACTAGTTGAAAGGGTCAATTCGCTGCATCAAGGGAAGGTAAGTTCTGTGTTTTCAAACCTCTTTCACATTCTAAGTCTATGTTTGCTTGAGGGCAAGCAAGGGCTAAGTCTGGGGGAGTTGATATATCATGGTTTTTACCCATTTTCAACCATAATATAAGTCCTTTTTATAGAGTCTTTTTGGTGTTTCTCGAGTCTTTTAGAGTCTTTGTAGGTTGAAGATTGATTGAAGCTTTTGGAACATTTTGGAGTAAGATCAAGTTGGAATCGGCGACAGAAGCTTCTCTGTCGATCGACAGTGACTAAGCCTGTCGATCGACACGCGAGTTGACAAAGCAGAAGATTTTACCAGCAAGACGCCTGTCGATCGACAGACATTACTCCTGTCGATCGACGCGAGCATTAATAAAGAAAAATCCTTCGCGGGCCTGAAGTTTCCAGACGTTTTCCCTAAAGCCCAATCCGATTTTTGTACCCTATATATAGTTTTACTTAGGTTTTCATGTAAAAAAAAAATCTTGTTTTTAACTTAGACTTGGAGAGAAGAGCCTTGAGGGAGATTTCTACAGGGTTTTCAAACCCTTTTTTCTGTATCTCTAACTCTATCTTTTATGCAATTTTATTCTTTCATTATGATTTCATCATCTATGTCTGAGTAGTTTGTTTGTTATGTTGTGGGGAATTCTAGGGTTTTGATGATAAATTGTTAGGATTGAAAATCTGTTAGGGTTTATCTTCTGGTTTTTCATCTAGATTGTTTTCAACGCTAGATCTAGCCTGTACACCTAGAATCTAGATCTTAGGTTGTTTAATAGACGCAGAAGTGTTATTATCAACTTGAACTAGTCTTAGATGCGCAGAATTACCTCTTCGCAAAGGAATTTGGTTTAGGGATTCTGTGAACAATTGAACCTGAATGTTAATGCCTGACTTGATTCTCTAGGTTTGCAAAGGAATTTGGAATTTAGGTTTCTAGTCATAGATAGTCTCTGCAACGGAAGTTGATTGGCTTTACCTTCGTGTTTGAGTTCTAGAACGGTGCCTAATCAAACCCTGACAGTAGTTTATCCTTGATTTTGATTCATACCCGAAGAATTACCCATCGCCTAGCTTTTTGTCTCATTGATAACAAGAACTTATCGCCATCTTTTGCTTGTTTTGTTTTGATTTTCGCATTACATTTATATTACTTAGCTTAGCATAATTCGAATACTTAGATTGATTGTGTAAATTGATTCCCTGTGGATTCGATCCCTAAGTACTACGAGGATCTCTTAATTTGAGAGAGTAGCTCAGGGTTAAATTTGAGCATATCAGGTGCTATCCTCTGCTTCGTTATTGACATACTCTGTTTCTTGTATGCCATGATTTCCGAAAACCCCAAAATCAATCTTGAACCTTCCAACTCTTTCTTGTTCTGATTTCCTTTCATCCCGGTTCCAACCTTTTGTCTCATCAAAAACAACATCTCGACTCACCATTATCTTTCGAGTTTGTGGATCATACAAGCGATATGCTTTTGAACCCGGTTCTGTGCCAAGATGTACTAAGACACGTGATCTGTCATCTAGTTTCCTCAAGAGTGGTATCGCCACTTTTGAGTACCCAATGCAGCCAAAAACTCTGAGATGATTGATATTGGGTTTCTTTCCTCGGAACGCTTCATATGGTGTCTTATCCTCGAGTGCTCCTGTAGAGATTCTGTTTAAGAGATATGTAGCGTGTCTTACTGCCTCTCCCTATAACTGATTCAGAACCAACATGTGTTTCATAATACTTCTAGTCATCTTCATTAGAGTCCGATTACGTCTCTCAACCACTCCGTTTTGTTGAGGAGTGTAAGGAGCTGTAAGATGCCTCCTTTACCCGAGTTATCGCAAAAAGAGTTAAAGGCTTGTGATACAAACTCTCCTCCTCGATCTGTTCTGAAAGTTTGTATACTCGTCCCTGACTCTTGGTCCACCAAGCTTCTAAACTTCTTGAATTTGTTAAATGCCTCATCTTTTTCTTTTAACAAAATCGTCCACATATACCTCGAGTAATCATCAATGAGACGTACTTGTTTCCAGCCGATGTATTTGGTGTTATGGGGCAACAAAGATTGCCATGAATGAGCTCTAAAGCTTTAGTTGCTCGATACGCAGTGGCTTGCGGAAACACTTGTGTTGTTTGTTTTCCAAGCAAACATGAGCTACATACCTTTTTCTCAAAGTTGATATGAGAAACTCCTAGGACAAGCTCTCTTTGTATCATGGACTTAATTGTCTCAAGGTTTACGTGCCCTAACCTTGCGTGCTACTTGCTCGAATCGCTTGTTATCATTGAGTGCAAACACAATGTATTTTCGATCCCCATACGAACCTTGTATAAGCGATTCCTTGACCTTATTGTCTTAACAAGAAATTTTCCATCACGGTCATGTACTGTGAGATATTCTCCTCTCATTCTCACATTGCACCCCAATTCCGTAGCTTTCCCTAGACTGATAATATTACTTCTCAAGTCGGGAATGAAGTAGACATCACACAGCATTCTTGGTTCACCGTTCCCATCCGTGAACCTAACAGTTCCTTTCCCTTTGATATCTATCCGAGAATCATCACCAAACCTCACTTTCCCGGTAATAGAGTAATCAATCTTTGAAAAATACCTCATATTTCCAGTCATGTGGTTGCTAGTCCCATTGTCAAGATACCACATATTCCATTCTCCGGTGTTCACTGCTTCATATTTGCTTGGTATAACCTTTCTTTCATTCAAATATACCACCTCATGTATCATTAGCTCATCCGCATCTTCCGTCTCATCATTGTCCTTTTCTTGTGCTTCATGCAGTTTAAGTACGCGATCCGGACACTTTGAGGCAAAGTGCCCATGTTTGTCACACCGAAAACATACGATTTCGGACAAATCTCTTGTTTCATTAGATCTTCCGCGACCCCTTCCTCTGTTATAGAAGGGTCCTCCGCGACCTCTACTTCTATAACCACCACTAAAATTACGAGGAGGCTGAGCTGATTGAGTTTCGTTGTTTGCATACATCAATTTGTTTTGGTCTTCTTGTGTGTCTTCTTCTTCTGTGATACGTTCTTCATAAGCTTTCAAACTTGTTCAAGTGAAGCAACTATGTGTATATACTTCGCCCGAGGAAGACTTTTAAGAAACTTCTTGACCAGCTTTGACTCTTCGATATTTTCCCCAAGTGCAGCAGACTTTGATGAGATCTCTGACAGTTTTCCGGCGAAGTCATCAATTTTCTCGGTGTCCTTCATCTTAAGTCGGTCAAATTCTGCCATTAGTGTTTGCAATCTAGCCTCTTTGACTCGTTCAGCTCCCACATGTCTCGCCTTGATAGCCTCCCATACCTCCTTCGCCGTATCAAGCTCTCCAACTTGCAGTATATATGAGCGTTTCTGGGATTGATTGGAACAACAAGGCTGTGGCTATATCATTCTTCTCACTGTTGTTTGTTGGTGTTTCTATGATTTCCCAGACTTTATATACCTTGAGTAAGATTTTCATCCTCATGGCCCATACTGTGTAGTTGATTGAGTTCAGCATAGGACACTTGATTGACAAGGGTCCTCCTTCTTTTGACTTCCCTGTCGTAGGATCCGGAACGTCACCCATAGCTTATGACACCGATTCCTTTTTCTTCTCTTCCACGGAAGAAAAACAAGTTCTCGAGAAAAACAACAATCCTTCACGATTAAATATGGCTCTGATACCAATTCTTGAATCGAACAATAATTAGAGAACACAAAATAAAGAATAACTCTCTTTATTGCTTAAGAAAATATCTCAAAACTCAAGCTCTCCCAATCTCTAAAACTTATAAGTTCTACCACACATTGATAGTTTCTTATATAGAGAATGAAATAAACTTCCTGGATAATTTCTTTTTCCTTAGCTCTTTAACATATTTAGATCACTCCTAAATATGTCTCCTAATCCTAATCTCTTTAGGATTACTTGTGTTCCAAGATTACTCCAACACAGTGTACAACACTCACAGCCACAAATCATCTCCATTAAAGATCGTCCTCTATGAAACAAAAAAATGATCTTTATTTATTTGTTGGGTGTGAGTGTGTGAATAGTAGATAATATATACAAATTGGCCATAAAAAATCAAGAGTAAAGAAGAAAAATGAGCGAGGAGAAAAAGAAGAAGAACTTCATACTACAACATGGCGTGTGCCACGGCGCGTGGTGCTGGTACAAGGTTAAGCCATTGCTGGAGGCTTCGGACCACCGCGTAACCGCCTTAGACTTAGCTGCTTGCGGTATGGACACAACCAGGTCAATCACTGATATCACCACATTCGAACAATAATCTGAGCCATTGATGAAACTCCTGAGCCATTACCAAGTGATGAGAAGGTTGTGCTCGTTGGTCACAGCTTTGGAGGCTTGAGCATATCTAGGGCCATGGATAAGTTTCCCAACAAGATCTCTGTGTCTGTCTTCGTGGCTGCTTTCATGCCCGATACCAAACACTCACCATCCTTCGCCATAACCGAGGTATCTCGTCTTTTAGCGACCACTACTTGCTTTTTTCTTTAGGAGTCATCCGGGATCAAAATTTTTTTAAAATGATGAGAGTCGCTTGACTTAAATATATTGAGAACAAAAAAGAATGTCAAATATTATAGAATAGAATATCTTATTGAATTATGCGATATGAGATCACAAAATACATAATATAGTGTTTAATATTAATATAATGCTAACATCGACATAATGTAAACTTTCCTAATACATAACGGAGAATATATATCTAGAGATTTCTTCCATTTAGGCTTCATGGGCTTCACTTCATAGACGGGCTTTAATGCCCCACAACACTTGGTCCGGAAGCTACACGTCGTCTTGCTTCCCAAGTTATCTCCTATACTCTTCCGCACGACAAACGTGGTACGCGAAATCATCAAGCGAAACACGTATGTCGTGGACAACTTGTTGAGGATAGACAAAACAAGTCAACAGACTCCTCCGGGTGTAAACTTCAATCTTCAAAATAGGGATGAAACTTCAGCTTGTCTTTGGTCTTGATAAACAAAGGGAAAAACATCCCATGGGTGCAACTTGCAACTCTACAAATAATTGCCTTTTACTCGGACAGTCCACAAATCGGACTTAAGAAAAAATATTGACCTAAAGTACATGAGCGTTCTAACTTGAACTCCCTAAAACCACAACCAAACTCCCCCGTAATAGGAGAAACGGAAACACAAACTTTGAGATATTCTAAATTTAAAGAATAAATCTCATAAAATAAAATAATAACCCGTGAAAGCCAAACTATGTGTCACACACCATGCGAAAATACTTAGATCTCTCGATAACTCTAGACGTAAAACCATAAAAATTAACCTTAACTTCCGATATCTCTCGCACTAAACCAAATCAAATCATAAAATAATATTTTGCTAAAACCAACTAGAACAAATTTAGAAGAAAGAGAAAAGTGACATGAAAACCAAAACTATAAATCCCCAGAAAAATAATCACCTTGACATCAAACTAAACTTTTTATTGTTTCACATCATCATCTCCATCGGGGGTTCTTCTCCACCGTCTTCAACGTCGCCTCCTCCAATTATCACAACCCCCATGATCTCTTTTGAAGGTGAGATCGTAGGGCTTCTAATGCGGAAGTTTTTAATTATGATCCACAAGAATCGTCTGCTCTGCTACCATGTTAAATATTATAAAATAGAATATCTTATTGAGTTATGCGATATGAGATCACAAGATACATATATATAGTGTTTAACATTAATATGATGCTAACACCGACATAATGTAAATTTTCCTAATACATAATGAAGAATATATATCTAGAGATTTCTTCCATTTAGGTTTCACGGATTTTACTTCATAGACGGGTTTTAATGCCCCACAACACTTGGTCCGCAAGCTACACGTCGTCTTGCTTCCCAAGTTATCTCCAATAAAGAACGTGCCGATTGTTAGATTATTGTGGCTCTGAAAGTCAACAACATATTCTTTCAATTCATAAATTAGATTTTCTAAACAGTAGACCAGGAGTTTAAGGTTGTTAATCGTTTGAGTATTTTAGTTGATTTATAAATCTTTAAATATCCGTAGTTTGATTCTTTGTATTTTTAATTTGATTTTTTTTCCAAATCCATTAATATCATTGAAAGCACTTCTATTCTTAGTTCTGAGAAGAAACATCATTCAATGATGCGACTTGCAGAGAAGAAACTAAACTTAAAATTGGCACGTCCATTTGCAGAGAAGAATCTAAAATAAAATTCTTAAGCAATTTGTGATTTAAAAAAAATTATAAAGTTAAATCGACGTCAAAGAAACAATTAAAAGCAGAGAATCTGTAATAAAACACCTCTTAGCAAAGAGCCATTCAATAACAAAAAGGAATCAAGAACATAGCGAAAGTTGGTAACAGAGTTTGGTGTGAAAAAGGATATTTTTATTTTAATGTTTGGTTTGGTCCGGTTTAAACGGTTTGGACCAGTTAATCTGGTATAGTTCGGTTTGGTTTAGCCTATTCGGTTTAGTTAGGTTAACATACAAATAAGTTAGTCTGTGACCAAAAGGAAATAAAATTGTGGTCAAACGAAAACAAATTTATCATGTAAATCTGTGGCAAAAAGAAACAAAATTATTGAATCCTAATAAATCTATCAAAATAATAATTTGTGGTCAAAGAAAAAAAAAGGGTGACAAACTAATTAAATTTGTCAGAAATAAGAAAATATGTGGTTAAAGAGAAACAAATCTGTGACAAACTAATTAAATCTGTCAAATTTAAGAAAATTTATGTCTAAAAGGAAACAACTATGTGAAGAGAAAATTAAGTCTTACAGAATTAAGTAAATTTGTGGTCAAAAAGAAATAAATCTATTGCCATGCTAATTAAATCTGTCAAATTAAATAAATCTATGGCCAAAAAGAAAAAAAATATTATATAAATCGGTGAGACGCTTTAAAATCTGTCAATATTAAGTAATTTTGTGGTCGAAAAAAATAAATCTGTAAAAAAATAAGTCTCTGGTCACATTATATTAAGTTTCTCATATGGCAAAATAATTATTTTTCCGAATGTTTTTTATAATGGTACTTTTGTAAATAAGGTTTTTACTGACAAAAAAATTTGATGGCAAAATAGGCATAAAAAACTCTTTAATAATAAAATTAAAATAAAAAGTAATCTAGTAATATAACAATAAATTAGTACAAAACTAATTTTTTTCCCATCAAACTAAAGGAAACGTTAATGGAGACGTGAACTGAGCGAGCTACTACAAAAGCTATGGTATTTTTCCTCTAAAAGCCTTAGACTCTGTAACCTTTTGTGCCCTTTTTTTTTTTTTGCAACACTTTGTTTTCATTAATCATAAAATTTTGGAGTTAAATCCAAACATAGTATCATACATGAAAGCATTAACAATTAAAGCAGAAGAAACAACATAATTATATGACAGCGAATCGAAAATAATTTCTCGATTCTTCGGGTATAAAGTTCACGGCTAAACCAAAGAAAATAGGTTTAGTCATATTGAGTAGTGACTTTGAAAGATTTTCCATACCTCCATGTTTCGTCAAGACGAAACCGATTGCATCTTGAGGCCTCGAAACACTCGAGATGCAAGGATGCGAAACGGTTGGAAAGTTACTCGGCTTTGATTCTGAGAGCAATGTTACTCTCAAAGAGGGAAGAAAAAAGGAACGAATTCTCTCCCAGATGGATGAAATTACAGGATTTAAGAATCCAGAAAACTTTGATTTTTTTTCAACCGAGGAGATATCAGACTCAAAAGATAGATGATTTGAGAATTCAGAAAACTTTGATTTTTTTCACTCCAATAATCATAACCCAGTACAAACCCATGGTCATCAAGCGATGATCGAGAATAAGTTTTAACAATGGGCCTTGAGTAAAATGGGTTAGGGTCTGAAAGAGATAATTTTGCATCATTAGATAAAAAATGGGCGAAGCCCATAACTTTGAAATACCCAACGATGAGGGAGGCTAGGTCTATGCTGAATCCATCGCCGCCAGATCTACTCTCTACCGGAGTAGGGCAGGTCGACGGAGGAGAAGATTTCGCACCCAGTGACTTAGAATTGCGTCTCAAGCCGGAGCAAAACTCTTGACTGGCGAAGGGAAGATTTTTGAGACGGGAAAGGAGACTAGAGATCTCGGCGGTGGAGTGGATCTTGCACTCGACAACGTCCGAACCAGTGGAAGGTCGGGCGGCTCCGGCGGAGGTGAAACAGACACTACAAGAAAAAACAGTTTTAACGTCGAAATTTAGCGTCGGATTTGTGTCGACGCAAAATTAGCGACGATTTTGCGTCGTTTTTGTGTCGTTCAATTCATTCTACGCAAAATTGAGACGAAAAATAGCGACGCTAAATTGACGCTAAATTACATTGAATTAGCGTCGATTTAGCATCCAGATCATCTGTTCGACGCTAAATTAGCGTCAATTTAGCGTCGATCCTATAGCGTCGGTTCTAGCGTCGAATATTCCGTCGAACTGGGTAGGTAGGTCGCACGTTTTTAATGGGTTCACCTACTTCTATAAAACCGACGCTAAATCGACGCTAATACGAAGCAAAGTCGACGCTAAATAATCGATGCTAATTCTATGCTAACCTGCGATGCAAATTCGGAGCAAAATCGCTGCTAAATGTCTTATATATACTTCCCCAGATCACTCCCCAAAATCATTGAAGAAAAAAAATCTTTCAATAAATTTTCTTAGTTAATATTTTCTGAATAAGATGGGCGATATATATGAATTAAGAAGCTGAATGTATCGACGTAGAGATGAAAATGGAGGAATTTCAGAAGAATTCATCAACGGGCTTGAAATTTTCATGGCTCAAGCGAGTAGTGTGCCTGCAATTCAACGGACCGGAGTGATGGTGTGCCCGTGTCGGAAGTGCAGAAATTCGAAGCCGCAGACAATTGATGTAGCCGGTACGCATTTATTTAATAGAAGGTTCACACCTGAGTACTATGTTTGGTTTTATCATGGAGAGGGATATGGAGATGAAACTTCGGGTAGTACTAGTTACCAAACAATATGATCAGTCTCATGAATTTGTTAATAATTATGATCATGATGTCGGATTAGAGCATAATAGGTTCGAAGAAATGGTAACCGATGCATTTCCTGGAGTTATGTCTACTGATGATGATGTTGTTGAAGAACCCAATGTAGATGCTAAAAATTTTTATGATATGCTTGATTCTGCAAACCAACCAATCTATGAAAGTTGTAGGGAATGTCTCTCTAAATTATCATTGGCATCTAGGATGATGACAATAAAATCTGATCATAATCAATCTGAGAGTTGCATGGATGATTGGGCAGTTCTTATAAAAGAGTATTTGCCAGAGGGTAATCAAGCTGCTGAGTCATATTACGACATATATAAACTAGTCTCTAGTTCAGGTTTGCCCTCGCAGATGATAGATGTTTGCATTGACAATTGCATGATATTTTGGAAAGATGATGAAGATCTACAGGAATGTCGATTTTGCCATAAACCAAGATTTAAGCCCCAAGGAGCTGGTAGAAGTAAAGTGCCGTACCAGAGAATGTGGTACCTGTCCATAACAGATAGGCTACAAAGGCTATACCAATCAGAACAAACAGCTGCATCAATGAGGTGGCATGCGGAGCATTCAACTAGTGAAGGAGAAGTTCATCATCCTTCTGATGCAAAAGCTTTGAAGCACTTCAAATCGGTACACTCTAATTTTGCTAAAGAGAAGCGCAATGTTTATCTTGGGCTATGTACAGATGGTTTTAGTCCGTTCGGTATGTCTGGCAGGCAATATTCTTTGTGGCCAGTTATATTGACACCTTATAACCTTCCGCCTGATATGTGCATGCAGAGAGAATTTCTGTTTTTGAGTATTTTAGTCCTTGGTCCGAAGCATCCAAGAAGATCTATTGATGTATTTTTAGAGCCGCTAATTCACGAGTTGAACATGTTGTGGTCTCATGGTGTTCGTACTTTTGATTACTCTAGGAAAAAGAATTTTAACATGCGAGCTGTTCTTGTGTGGACGATAAGCGATTTTCCAGCGTACGGAATGTTATCTGGTTGGACAACACATGGTAGATTGTTATGTTCGTATTGCCAAAATGAGACAGACGCCTTTCAACTAAAAAATGGTAGGAAATCTTGTTGGTTCGATTGTCACCGAAGGTTTCTCCCTATGAACCATCCGTACCGGGGAAATAGGAGGTTGTTCACAAAGTGAAAACGTGTACGTATCCCCCCACCTCCATATCTTTTAGGAGAGCAAATTGAAGGTCAACTTGATTATTATGGAGCTCAGGACACAGCAAAACGTGGTGGTAACTAGCTTAATATTCCGACCAATCTCCCAGATGGATACCTTGAAGAACATAATTGACATAAGAAAAGCATTTTCTGGGAACTACCGTACTAGAAGGATCATCTATTGCGCCACAACTTTGATGTCATGTACATTGAGAAAAACTTTTTCGATAACATCATGCACACCATCTTAAGCGTTCCAGGCAGGTCTAAAGACAATTTGAAGTCTAGACTGGGTTTGCCTCTTATATGCTCTAGAGTTGAGTTACATCTCACGGGAGATAGGAGAGCTCCAGTGCCTATCTTTAGATTGTCAAACGAAGGCAAATCAACATTCTTCAACTGGGTTTCCACTGAGTTAAGTTCCAAGATGGATACGTGTCAAAACTCTCTAAGTCTGTGGAGCAAGACAAAAAATTCTCTGGTATGAAGAGTCATGATTGTCATGTGTTTATGCAGAGATTATTGCCTTTCGCCTTTGCGGAGCTTTTGCCAACGAACGTGCATGAATCACTTGCAGGTCTATTTTCTATGACGATATATTAATATATAAACAAAAGATGTTTGTTATTACATTTCGATCTTTTCTATTGATATTGGAAATCTGAACTTTGGTTTTAGGTGTTGGTGCATTTTTTCGGGATCTGTGTGTGCGAACTCTGACTCAGGATGGAATTGAACAACTAAATAATAACATCGCGATATTGCTGTGCAACTTAGAGAAGATATTCCCTCCATCTTTCTTTGATGTGATGGAGTATCTTCCTGTCCATCTCCCATACGAAGCCAATTTAGGAGGACCCGTTCAATTTCGTTGGATGTATCCTTTCAAGAGATTCATGAAACACTTAAAAGGAAAGGCAAAAAACTTGGCGAGGGTTGAGGGATCAATTGTTTTGGGAAGTTTAACCGAAGAAACCTCTCATTTCAGCTCATATTACTTCCTTCCAACTGTCCGGACACGTTAAAAAGCTCCACGTAGGTACGATGATGGTGGCATCGCACAAGCGTATCCAGTTTCTGATGTCCCAGATATATTCTGTGCAGTTGGTAGGCATGCCGGAATCATAAGAGAAGAAGACTGGTCCTCGCACGAAGACTACAATTGTGCACACACATATATTCTCTTACAATGCGACGAAGTTAGCCAATTTCTGAGGTACATATAATTACAAACTATGGATTGAGGTCAAAAGTGTTATTTTTAACGTATATATGTTAATGATTTCATTTGTTATAACTATATTTTCTATTAGTGAATTCATTCGCCAGGTTACCGAGGCTTTCCCAAATGCATCACCCGGCGAGATTGAAAAACGTAAAGACCAACACTTTGCTAAATGGTTGAGGAATCAGGTAAGTTAATTAAAAAAAAGTTTTATATATATATGGTTTCCATTAAAACAGATATCTTTATATATACTATGTATATTATATTTACATTGTATATACTATATTTGGCAAGTTGATTATGGAGACACGTCGTACCCTGTATGGTTTAGAGAGTTGATCCAAGGTCCATTGGGAAAAGTTATGTCATCCCCAATGTATTTTACACGAAGTTATGTATTCCATACGTTCGAACGTGGGAAAAATAGAGCAACTGCGAACTACGGTGTCGTCGTTCGAGCCGGAGACACCGATTTTTATGGCATTATACAAGACATTATTGAAGTACAATACCCTGGTTTAGTTAACTTAAAGTGCACACTTTTCAAATACGAGTGGTTTAATCCAGTTATCGGGCGAGGGATTCGAGTAGGAAAGTTTGGTGTCATCGACGTTAATGGATCGCGTTCTTATGTAAAGTATGATCCATTTGTGCTTGCATCACAGGCGGATCAAGTTTGTTTCATTCCATATCCACGGCTTAAGAAAACGGTGATTTCATGGCTATCTGTGCTCAAAATAGCTCCGAGAGGAATTATAGTTGAATCCGACGATGCGCCAATGCAATATGAAACTGCCGTGGATCTAACAACTCCAGAACAAGATCTAGACAGCATCATTCTGATAGATCCGCAAAATAGAGAAGTTGAAATACTTCCAGATGCTACCGATGCAGAAAATCCTGAAAACGAGTTTATGAACGAAAGTGTAGAAAGTACCAATGATGATGACGATACCTCAAATGATAATTCAGACAGTGAAGCATAAATGTTATCTTTATTGTATCTTAATTGCGATTGTATAGGTATATATGTATTCCAATTTTAAAACAAATGTTACGAATACAGATTTCAAATAACCTATATAGTTTTACATATATCAACAGTAACATTATGTACAATTATGTATTTACCAAATATTTCAAATTTTAAAACCATTCGGTTTGAAGAGGGATTGACATGATTAAGATTGTTTTTGTATCCGATCTGCTATCTTTAACCAAAACCGAAATATTTAATATTTTTGGTTTAGCGTCGAATTAGCATCGATTTAGCGTCCCACAATTAAAAATCCGATGCCTTTTCTATTCTTTACCCTAAAGGAGATACATCAAACATTTTGAGTTTAGCGTCGAAATAGCATCGAATTGTTCATGTTCGATGCTATTTCGACGCTAATTAGCATCAAATTAGCATCGAAATGTGTTGTTTCGATGCTAATTCGACGCTAAACCTAAATATTTGATTTCTCGGATCTAAGGTAAAGAAACCATGAAGGATATAAGAATATTCTTAACCATGTCAATCTATCTTATAACCCGAATGATTTTAAAATTTGAACTTTTGGTACATACATAATTGTACATAATGTTATTGTTGATATATGTAAAACTATATAAGTTTTTTCAAATCTTTATTCATGACATTTGTTTTAAACTTTGAATACATAATTATACACTCGCAATTAAGATACAGTAAAGATAACAACTACCTATGAACAAGATTAATGATGATATATGAATAAAGATTTCAAAAAACCTATATCGTTTTACATTTATTAACATTAACCTTATGTACAATTATGTATGATAAAAAAAATTCCAAACTTTATAATCATTCGGTTATAAGAAATATTGACATGGTTAGATTGTTTTCTATCCTTCCTGGTTTCTTTACCCTAAACCCTATATATCAAATGTTTTAGGTTTAGCGTCGAAATAGCATCGAAAAGTGTTGGTTCGATGCAAATTCGTGTCTAATTAGCATCGAATTTGCATCGAATCAGAACAATTCGATGCTAATTCGACGTTAAACCTAAAACATTTGATATTTAGGGTTTAGGGTAAAAAATAGAAAAGGCATCGGATTTTTAATTGTGCAACGCTAAATCGACGCTACGTTAAAAAAATTTCAAATTAGCGTCGAATTAGCATCGACTCAAAACACGTCGACGCTAATTCGACGCTAAGTCAAAAATATTAAATATTTCGGTTTTTTGGTAAAGAATCGCAGTTAAAATATTTCGGGTTAGCGTCGAATTAGCGTCGAATCGACGCTAATTCAACGCTAACCTGATATATTTTGGGTTTGCGTGGAAAATGAAAAAAAATTAATTCTATTCGACGCTAATTAGCGTCGAATAGGATTAATATATAACTGAAACAGTTCTTCTTCTTCTCCACTTTCGCAAAACAGAAAAAATTTTGGGTTTAAACCGCCGGTTGATTTCTTCACTCCGACGACTGCCGCCGGTTTCTTCACTATCTCTCTCTCTCTCTCCCGATTTCATCCCATCTCATTGAAATGGTATGTGTATTTTTCTCATTTTTCTTATGTGTATTATGTTTAGATTTGTATGTTGGGTTGAAGAAGAAGTGTTAGGGATTGTTATGAATGAAATGTAGGTTTGTTAAGGTGTATGAAATTTGTATGAAATGGAATTGTAGGAAAGGGAATTTAGGTTTGTTAAGGTGTATGAAATTGTTTTATAAGTTAAATTTTTGGATATATGGAAAAAAAAAATTTCATTTAATAATACTGAAATTATTTTTCAAGTTTTGGATTTATATTGTGTTAAATTATTTTATAAGTTATTTATGAAAAATAAAATAAAAACAAATTTATGAATTTATTTTTTCTTAAATTATTTTACAAGTTATTTATGAAAAATATAAAATTATTTTACAAGTTAAATTATGTGTTTGTAAGAATAAGTTATACATAAAATTTATGAATTTGTGGTTTGCTCTACAAAATTATTTAACAATTTTTAGATTGATTTTTTAATAAATTTTTGTTAAAAAAACGAATTTATGAATTTATTTTTTGCATATTTTAATTTTATAGATTCATTTTTATTTCACCATTTATATGTTTACAAATAATTGTTAGGTTTTTTTTTTAAATTATTACGATTATTAGGATTTTTGAAAAATAAAAATAAATATTTCGTGTTTTAGATTTTTATTTTTTTTGGATTTTATAATGTATTTAGTTATTGTAACTTTATTTAATATTTATACTTTACATTGTTTATTTTAATAATTTTTTTTTGATTTTATAGGTGGGTCCACCTTCATACGGAGAGTTATTCGGCGAGGATTCTACGATTCCCGGATCCTTAGGTGGTCGTCGCAGATCGGGATCAGGATCGGGTTCGGGTTCCCAATCTGCTGTGAACTATCGTCCACGGCCTCCACCACGAGTTCAACCATGAGTTCCGCCACCGCCACCGCCACCAGTTAACCCACAAGCAGACGAAGACGAAGCAGCTCATCCCGATGATGCGCAGGAGGCGTCTCCACGGCCAAACCCGCCTCTTATGATGCAGATTGCTGAGCTTCTTCGCCAACCTGGTCGTCACGAACGGGTTAAGATGCTCTATCCGCTGAAGCCTCCCAACACTTTTTGGTATGTTTAAATTTTTACAATCTTTCTCATTAATTTATAATTATATGTTTTAAATAACTTATTAACATCGAAGTATTTTGTTTTATAGGTTTACCGATAACAGTGTCTCTCGTTCGGTCACCAAAGTCATCATCGGCTATTTCCATATGTCGCATGCTAATTGGACGCAGACGCCGCAATCGGTTCGTGATATTTGGTTTGAGTCATGGACGGTAAGTCATATTATATTATTTATTTTTATTTAATAAATTATTTGACTTTAGAACTATTACTAATATTATTCGTATTTTTGTAGCAAAAGTGGCACTGGAAAGAATTTCGTACTCATGAAGTGCGAGAGCCCTTCGAGAAGAAGGTTAAATTTCGTCTCAACGGCACTGTCGATAATTGGAAGAAAGCTTGGTGGGAGAAAGGCGATGATGCGATGCCTTTAAGGATGGATCCCGATGTTTGGTCGGGTCTAGTTCGGTATTGGGAGGAACCCACTTCGATAGCTAAATCATCGAGGTGTTCTGCACCCCGTCTTACGCCAGTGGCCGAAGGAGATGGACCGTCTAGGCATTGTGCGGGTCAATCATCGTACGCCACTATACGATTGGATATGGTATGATTTTAATTAAATTAGTTTATTAGATTATTTGATTTATAAATTATATATATATAATCTAATTTTTATTTTTATAAATATTTTACTCTTTTTTTTACAGTCCGATGGCGACCAGCTTGCTCCGATTGTGAAAATCATAGAGAAAACGTATCGGCGCAAGGATGGGACGTTTGTTACCGCTCAAGCGGAACAAACGTTCAACGCCTATAACGCTCGAGTGGCAGAGCTAGAGTCACAGTACTCTCCGGGTGGTAGTTCTGTCCAGTCTACATTGGGTGTCGCCGATTACGATAAAATTTACGAAGAGGTAATTTTTTTAGTTTTTAGTATAATATTTTAACTTATTTTCTATCACATTTTAAACAATTTGATTATAACGTTTTCATTTTATAGGTTGTACCGAAGAAAAAAGGACGGATTTTGAGTGTTGGATCCATCGCCGATCTCCCAGCAGCTTCTTCTACCGCTCGATATAGTTACACTACGAGTTCTTCTGACCCGTAGTTGGCAACGCAGTTGACCGCTGCTAATGCTGAGATTGAGCGGCTAAAGACGGAACAAGCGGATCTGCGGTCAACCAATAGTTCGATGCAAGGCCAACTCACGGTATTGACAAATCTGATGGACATTATTGCAGTGGATAACCCGACTTTAGCTGCTGTCCTCTCCCAGATACCGCATCCTGCACAGCCACCTCCAGCTAGAGGTCAACCGTAGTTCGACGAAGAAGCCGAAGCTCTGATGAATGAATATAGAGACGACATTAATTTAAGAGACGAACGTTAGAATTATAATTTCTGTTTGCATTTTCAGTTTTTATAAACAATTTCTGTTTTTATTTTCGTATTTATATATAAAATTTCCTAATTTTTTAAAAAATTTGAAATTTATTAAAAATATTTTCATTTAAAAGTATTTTTTTTTTTAAAACAAATCATATAGTTCGATGCTAATTCGATGCTAAATCGACGTTATATTAGCGTGAAAAAATTCGATGCTATTCCGATGCTAAATTCCCATCGAATTAGCATCGAAATCTAGCATAGTTTTAGCGTCGATTTTTCCGACGCTAAAATAGTGTCGATTTAGCATCGGAACCGTCTTATGTCGATGCTAAATCGACGCTAATATAACGTCATTTTAGCATCGAATTAGCATCGATATGTAGCATCGAATTAGCATCGAAAGTAATCCGACGCTAAATTAGCGTCGAAATCGGTTTAGCGTCGATTTAGCATCGAATTTTGCCGACGCTAAAACTGTGTTTTCTTGTAGTGGACGGCCCTAGGTCGCTTAGAGAGGAACCAACCTTGAGGAAGACGAGCGATTCGCTGAAGAGCTCGCCGAAGAAGAATAACGCCTCCTCAACGAGGAACAACATTCCACAGGGACACGAAGAAGAGCGGCGCGTGCCAAACAACTTTGGATCTGAGGGCAATCCGCTTCCAGATGCACCAGGCAACCAGGAAGGCACTGGAGATTGATATAGTACTTGAAGAAACACAACGGATACCCTTCACGACTCGTATCTCCAGGGCAGAGCTCTCTGATCCAAGGAAGGTCAAAGTGCTGGCCTACGAAGGAAAAACTAATCCAACAGATCACATCACAGCATTCACCATAACGATGTGACGAGCCCAATTAAGGGAAGACGAGAGAGATATCGGCCACTGTCATGTGTTCATGGATCTCCTCAAAGGACCGGCTCTCCAGTGGTTCTCAGGGCTTGAGAGAAACTTGATCGATAGTTTCAGCCAGCTGTCTGAAGTTTTTCTCAAAAAATACATGAGATTCATAGAGCGGAGGACCCTTGGTTTTGACCTGTACACGATATCGGAAGGTCCTACGGAAACCCTCCGGAGCTTCATAGAACGGTTTAAAACCATCTTGTCAAGGGTAAAAGGAATCTACGACAACTCGGCACTTGAGGCCCTGAAGAAAGCCTTATGGTATGAGTCAGACTTTTGAAAAGAGCTAACCGTGAACGAGCCAGCAATAATCCAAGACATTATCCATCGAGTGACCAAATTTGCAAAGAATGAAGAAGAGGTAAAGCTGCTAGCGGAGAAGTATGGAAAGATGAAACAATCCAACAAATCTTTCCTTTATTGCTGCGAACGAAACCCACAAAATTACAAAAGAAATAACCAATAGTCTGAATATGTCCATCGCGAGGGACCTAACTTCGAAGGTGCTTATAACTATCAAGTTGGAGGAGACCATGACAACGATTCGTGGAATACTTATGACGAAGAAGCCTACTCCGAACCATCTTTATTATGAACACTCGACCCCAAATTGTCAGAGTCTTGGTGCAAAGCTCACAGCAAAACTAATGGCAGGAGAGCTTGATGACATTATTAGCCTCGAAGATCTCAAACGGAAAGGCAAAAAAGACCAAACCGATCTAACTGTCCGAACTAGGGACGCAGTTAAGAGAGAATGGCAAAGTTACGAGGCAACACAACAGGCTTTCCAGAGAAGAATTAACTAAGATTATCTAACATGAACTACGAGGTCGGTTGATCCCTGCAAAGGTAGGCAGCTCGTCTTCGAATGGGTTCAGCTGTCTCCTCTCCTAAAAAAGAGAAAAAAGTGGGTACGTGTACTCGTATTCTCCTATCTTTCTGAAAATTCTACCAATAATGAAGGGAAATTTTTAGGTCAACCAAGTCTTAACAAAACAGACGACTTCGCTAACCATCCTTCGTGGATTATTCAAGTCTTAACAAAATAGACTATCCTTTTCGGATTATTTGTAAAAGCAGGAACCCTAACACAAGATACGAACAGAAATATAGTGCACAACACAGAGCAGTTCCAATAAAAAATTCAATCTTTATTGCTATTCAAAAAAGCTGTTTTTACAAAGCAACTCCTGCAACAGATAGATTATATAAGCAGTCTTATAGTACAGATTCACAAACCTATTCTACCCAGAACGTGTTCCTAATCTACTCAAGAATGCAACGCAACAACAGCTACGACGCCGTAGCAACTGCTACACACATTACCTGCTGCAACAGATAGATTACAAGAATACTTCTATAGAACAGATTCAACAATCCTATTCTACCCAGAATTATGCAACACAACTCACTGTGATTTTCTCCTGAACATATTCATAATCTACCCAAACCTATAACGCAACAACGGTTGCGAAACTTCTTTTCTTCACTCAACACTCCAATGCCTTTTTTATGGTTTTGAGTTCTTTGAGTTCTTCAAATATCTTTCTCTCTCACTCTATTTTTTTTGCAAGAAGAACTCCTAAAAACGAAACTCTATCACTCAGTTATATTGGTTTTCCATTTGCCAACATAACTGAAGAGACATGCTTCGGACCAGCAGACAAACCACTATTACGCAACAGTGAAGCTTTCTGTTTCACCTGCCACCAGTCACATCACCTTGTGTAACTCGCCATTGTGCTTTTTGCCTTTTTGCACAAAGTCTTCTCCTTGTTTGCTGAACCACTTTCTGCAGCAAGTTTCCCACTTGCTCAGCTCTTGGCTCGAGATACTACCTGTCACGCCACCTAGCGTGTTGACTTAACTCTTTGACTTCTTTGTTGGATCCTGAGTGACACAGGGTTTCTTCAGAAATCTTATTCCTTGATATACCCTATATTTTACCATTTTTACTATCTATTTTACTATGGTTTTTACATATATTAATAAAGCTTTTCGATCAAAAGAGGTAGTTTTCTCGTATTTGTAGATTTTAAGGTCTTAACAGGTTTTATCATCAAAAGAATGTAAAATGGAGCAAACTGAGTGTTATATATGATGCAACTACTCATTCAAGTCAAAGGAACCAAGCCAAGTCGTTTTATCTTGAAGATAATGCATATTCTCAAACTAGACAGAACGTATACGTCAGAAGTTCGCTGATGAACGGAGGAACAAATCAAATGGGAATTTAATGAATCTTTGTATGGAGATATCCCTTTGAGTTAGCTTTCCAATGGAGTTGGAATTTGATCAATTGGAGCTGTATTTTAGAAGATACACTGGAAACACTAAGGATATGTCAAACTGCCTTCGAAGTGAAGTGAGTGCACAAAGGAGCCAAGCACCGGGCCGCCCATGGACCGATGATTCAGACATTTGCCAATCTTCTAGAAGCACCATAGAAGCCTCAAATACTGGTCACGCAATCCGACCAGTATTATGACCGGTATTGCCTCAGTTTCTACCGAAAAGACGTTTTTGCCCGAAGAAGACCTAGCCGACTTAAGCCTCCTTAAACCCCTATATATACTTGCTTTTAACCTCTCTAGGAACTTAAGAATCCGTCCATGAGAGCCTAAATCAATACCTAAACATGTATTTCGTTTTTCTCATGTTCTTAATGCATATTTGATTCTAAAAGCCTTTAAGGATAGATTGACTTTGCCCTATTGCAAAGAGATGAGATCTAACTCCTTACGCTTTGTAGATCACGATTTATCTTTATGTTTATGTGTTTTACTCTTGCTGCTACTTGTTGCAAAACATGTTAGAGTACTTGCTTTGATTTGATTTCTATGCACTTTCTTAATTCTATGTCTTTACATACTTAATCGTTTATAGTTTTATTCTAGAATTGATTCTTCATCTTTATTTATACTCAAAGCACGAACTGGCTTAGCTACCCAGGGGTTGATCTTAGGTTGATATACTGTCAAAAGCTTGTTATATCTCTGGACCTAGTATTCGATGAGCTAGGCATCTTAACAATTTGATAGGTTAGTAAAGGAGTCTAGTAAACAATCAATCTTGATCATAAAGCATGTTTTCACCTTATAATAACTTATGTTTGCAAATGTTTTGTGAATTGCTTGATTTCTCATCTTAATTTATATATATCTCTTTACTTTATTGCTTGTTATTTGTTTCATTAAAAACCCCAAAAACCAAATAATATATTCACTTAGCTTAATTGGAATCATATAGGTTTGTAGTGCATTCATCACTTAGTCCTCAGTGGATCGACCCCTAAGTACTACAATTGTCTTTACTGTGCACTTGCAGTTTCCTAGGGTTATAAATTTAAAACTCATATTGCATCAATAAAACCCTGCACATCAAGTTTTTTGGCGCCGTTGCCGGGGACTTTTGTTTGATTGCCTACAAATTTTTTGGTGAAAATTAAGTCTAGGTTTGTTTTTTCCTTTTGATTTTTCCTTAATTTTTCCTTTTTTGTTTTGGTTTTATCCTTGTGTGTTTCAGAGATTCATCAATGGAGCATCACAATCCTAGGAGAATGGCGAGTCCTTACCCTCGTGAAGAAGTTGGAGATTACATCCCCATGCCTCAAGAATTCCATCAACCGCCAGTTTCTCACAACATTCGATACAATCCAACCTTGTGTCGACCTGGGGAAGCTTATGGAGGAGAAAGTCGCCCTCATCCTCATCACATTCGTCCACCACCATCACCACAGTTCCACCATGCACCGTCCCCACTCAAACCACCAAGAAGAAACTTTCGAAGCCTTGATGCATCGCTTCATGGAAGACACTAAAACGACCTTCCACGTAGCCAATGCAAAGATCGAAACAATAAACTCATCTCTTAAGGAGAGGTTTGATGTCCTTATTGTTCAATTTGAGAAAATTGAAACACGTTTGGTCTAATTAGAGGAGATAGAAGAGATTCATACAAGACATCTACATGAAGATAAAGACGATATTGTCGATATCAAATATAAGATTGCTCAAACTTATGACCAATTGGATACTAAGGAGAACGTTGGAAAGCTTAATAATCAACTTAACTCGGTAGCTATCAAGCCCTACCAAGCTGCCCAAACCATGAGAGAAGTCAAAACCATTCGCGGCGAACTCATTTCAAAAGTAGAAGAATTGGAGAACGATATTAGGCTAATGGTACAAATTCTCAACGTCATTTGTTTTGACTTTGACCGCTATGATACGGAGCTCATTGATATAACAACGAAGTTAGAAGAAGAAGCAATCAGCACCTCCAACCGTGAGAAGCAACTAGACAATCGTTTGGAAAAAAATCAAATAAATGGTGCAAATTTGTCTTTGATTGGAAACAATAGAAGAAGAGTCTACACCCAAAGCTACTTGCTGCACACTACTGCCCTTAAAGAGGATGAGTCCACCTCTACTCAAGACGAAGAAGAAGTCTCAAGTCCATTGAAGAAGGCGAATACAAGCCAAGGAAAGCTTACGACGAGAATTTTGGTAAAACCACCCCCTAAAGGATTCAAGTTTGCCGAAAGGTCCACCAAGAGGACACATTTCATAAGTGATGAGTTGCTAGAAGTATTCAATTCACCTATGAAAGAACTCCCTCAAGAGGTATCTTTTGAAGAAGCATGGCGAGAAAGACCATCTTTGAGAAAGTGTTTCTCACAAAGCAAAGAAGAAGATTTCATGATTGAGGAGCTATTTGATCGAGCTAGGAATCCTCACAAGTACTTTAAGATCCTTTGCAAGACCCTTGATCCAGGTCCTTTCACCATCTCTTGCTCTATTCGTGGTTTCAACATTGACGATGCACTTTGTGATTCGGGTGCCGGAATCAACGTTTTTTTGGAATCTCTTGTGAGAATGATGAAGATTACCAATATTCGGCCATCACGGATACAAATTGCACTTGCCAATGGAGCATCTACACTTTCATTAGGCGAAATCCACAATTGCCCTTTGACCATTGGAGATTGCATTGTTCCGGTAGACTTTGAAGTGGCAAGTATGAACAATTGTTCAACACCTTTCATCTTTGGAAGACCATTCTTTGCAACTGCTGGAGCCATCATGGACTATCCTCTACAACGGATATCCTTCAATAACATAGACACTCGTGTCTATCACTATGTTGTGCCACCGGGTTTTCGAGCAAAACAAACTCGATAGATTCTTTCGGAGAAAAAAGAACTGTCGATCAATGAGCCAAACCAAATCGATGAAGATAGAGAACACGACCTAAGGAGACCTCATTCACATGCTAAAGGCAAGCTCAAGCCTTTAGAAGACCTTCCACAATCCAAAAAACCCAAGGAGTCGAGCTATAAGACTTAAAACAAGCGTTTTATGGGAGGCAACCCATATCTATGTTTTTGATTTTATTTATCAACTTATTCTACATTTTTGGATCTGATTTTTTATTTTCTAAACATTTTCATTATTTTATATATCTATGAATTTTTCAGGTTTTTACAAAAATTTATAAAAATACAAACAAATATGTTTTTAAGAAGAACGATGAAAAGGAGATAGAACATGACTTGTTCAGTTCATAGAATGAACGGAATAACATATCAACATGAACGTTTTTGAAATTTAGTAAGCACGAAGGAGACTGTCTTATGAAGGCATAGGAAAAAGCAGAACATGATTTGCTATTACGGTTAGCAAGTTATGACCGATTGTACAAGACCATCAAAGAAGGTTAGGAAGCCAAATTTTCAAGCTTTTTCCCAGTTCAAACCACGATTAACCAGGCTACAATCTTCATACCATTGGAAAGCTCTCATTCTCAAGAATCCGTTGCATCTTTCGGATCTCAAATCCGATGTGTATAGACGAAGAAAAAGCTCAACGAAAAATCGCATGGACCGCGAGCAATGCTACCCTTCCCGACCGGACCAGATTTCGGCCCGCGTCCTCGACCGGTATTGAAACAATCCGACCCATTTGTTTTTTATATAACATTGGATTCGAGTTAATGTTCCCATCAACATTAACTCTCAACATCCAATTAACTCAGCAATAATCAAACAGCAAACAGCGGAAATCATAAAAATCCAATTCATTTCAACGATCAATCCAACAACCATTATCAATTGAAACAACAAATAATCAATTTTAACTCAACAGTCTAAACCAATCCATAGAACCAGCAACCTAACAGTTCTAACAATTCATAACGAACACAAGCAACCGAGTCCCTAGATTATCCTCCTCGTCCTCGCCATGATTCCACGATCACATTTTATCTTTACCTGCATCACATGGTTATAAGAGATGCGTGAGTATTATCATAAATACTCAGTGAGATGGCATCCCATCTATAGGCTATACACACAGGCATAAGAAGGGATACAGTACCAGGATGAGCAATCAGCAAGTGCATAACACAAACAAGCAAACGAGAATCACTCCAGAAGACTTGCGACGATCGACGCAACCACTAAACGTCGATCGATGCACTGCACTGCATCGATCGACACGCCACCGTGGTTCGATCGATGCAAAGCAATTGCGTCGATCGACGCAACATCGCAGAATTGAGGAAACAAGCCTATCCTCACATGGCTCGATTCCTTCCACGATCTATCAATCTCCTGGACGAATCCATCACATAAAAACACAAAATCCACACCAAACAACAGCAAACAATCATATTATATCCAATCTTTACCCAGATAAGCCTATGGTCGTGCACTCACCTCGATTCGGAATGAAAAAGAGGAAGAACACGACGAAAAATGCGAAGAACGATCTTTCAAATCCGAGAATCCTCCCCCCAATCGCGATCTACCAGCCTCGAAACTCACTCCCAGAGTTTCACAATCACCCTAACGAGTTTTTAGAACCGAGAACACGAAGAAATCAATGATGATCCTTCCACTTCTCTCGGTTCTCTCACAACTCTCTCTTTTCTCTCTGTTCCTCCAAAAAAGATGACCATCCGTGGCTCCTCTCCTTAAATACCCAAGCCCTAGGGTTCCCTAAACCAAACCCCAAACCAAACGATCAGAAACCGAACCTTTCGGTCTGATTTTAACCTGTGTCGATCGATGCAACACTCAAAATCCTACTGTGTCGATCAACGCACCAACCAAAAGTACACATTTCGGTTCATGGGCGTTACAATTCTCCCCACTAACACGGATTCAACCTCGAATCTCACAGCACCGTCCCTGCTAAGGCCAACACTCCCGTCTGAAACCAGACCAGCTTCACCCGAAAATCCACCAGAATGCAACGTTTTCTGGTCCAGACCAGGCCTGCCTGATTGATCGCACAACAATCAAAGAAGAACATGCCCGACCAACCGTAGACCCAGAGTTGAACCAATTGATCGTGCAACAATCAAACAAGAACATGCACGACCAAGACGCTACATAAGTTACCAAGGTCATCTGAACCGAGGTTCCCAAATGCAAGTAAAATCCCTAGACTAGACACCAATCACATCAACACTCCTGATCCTACCCGGCCAGCACCACCTGAGATCCTTCCCGATCCCCGAAGCTCATCCAGTCTCATACTCATCACAGACGCTATGCACATACCCATATACATATACACCCCTAACATTCCCAGGGTCATCACCCTAGAGATCACGGTGTATAACATACCCCTCCCACCTTCAGGACCGCCGTCCATCAGGCTATCGGTATGCTCCATGCCCCTCTTACTTTCGGGACACACAGTCCGTCAAGCTATTGGCATGTAGGAGACCTCACTTGTCCCCTGGAGAGAATCTCACCTGTTCCCTCGAGATATATGCAGGAAACCTCACTTATTCCCTAGAGAGAACCTCACCTATCCCCTCAAGTATACCCAGGAAACCTCTCTTGTTCCTTGGTGCACCTTCTGTAACGTGCCTCATAAGTACCTGTCGACCAGAATCATTTCTCGTGGTCCTCATGACATCCCCTCACCTGGAATGTCATCACATCCATAACCAATCAGTAGGTCATCCGAAACAACCCAACCACCATGGGTGTTTCCACAGAGTCCCTGGAAAAGACAGTTCTAACTCATATAAAACCTCTTTTCCAGACTCTCCCTAGGAAATAGACAGATCCTAACTCACATAAGACCTCTATTTCCTAGCACCATCTAGAGAACAGACAAGTCCTAACTCTCATAGAACTTCCATTCCTAGATACACCTAGAACATGGACAAGCTCTAACTCACATAGGACTTCCATTTCTAGCCCTCACATACACACATGACCCACATCTTATAAAATATAAGAACTCACATCTTATAAAAACATTTAATAAAAAATTCTCATCGTATTAAATCATCAAAATGTATAATCGTTACACACTAAATGAAAACTACATCAAACATAGCCATATGCTATCACAAACAGAACCACTTCGAGAACTTTGCCTTCATCTTTGCTTCTGGTTCCCAAGTCTCTTCCTCGACACCGTCGCAGTTCCACACGACTCTCACCAATGGTATCCTCTTCCGGCGCAGGACCTTGACTCTCCTCTCGAGAATCCTCACAGGTCTCTCCTCCAATGTCATGTTGGGCTGAAGATCCTCCGGGATCCTAGCCAACACCTCCTCATACTCATGCAGACACTTCCGCAGCATTGAAACATAGAAGACTTTATGAAAAGCCTTCATACTCTGAGGTAATTCCAACTGATAAGCTACTGGTCCAACCCGTTCCACAACCTTGAACGGACCCATAAACCTCGGACTTATCTTATTCTCTGAAATGGATTTGTTAGGACCCCTCAACATCGCTGCCTTGAGATACCCCAGATCTCCCAGCTCAAACTCCAGCTCATTCCTCCTCTTAGCAGCATAACTCTTCTGCCGATCTTGAGCCTCTTTCATGTTCAACCTCAAGACACGGATCTTCTCCGTCGTCTCCTGAATAAAATCTGCACCAAACATGCTTCTCTCCCCAACTTGAGTCCAGCATAATGGTCTACAACACGGCCTTCCATACAGAGCCTTGTATAGAGCCATCCCAATACTCGCCTGGTAACTATTGTTATACGCAAACTCAACCAGGTTCAAGTGATCTGCCCAATGATCACCGTAATCCAGCACACACATCCTCAGTAAATCTTCAAGAGTCTGAATCGTCCTCTCAGACTGCCCATCAGTCTGCGGATGATATGTTGTACTCATATGCATCTTAGTGCCCATCTCAGCCAGAAATGCTCCCCAAAACTCAGAAGCAAATCTCGGATCCCTGTCTGACACAATACTCACTAGCACACCGTGCAGCCTCACAATCTAACGCACATACTTCTTAGCCAAAACAGTCGCTCCATCGGTCCTCTTGATGGCAAGAAAATGTGCTAACTTAGTCAGACGATCCACAATCACCCAAATAGCATCATAGGATCGCGACACCGGTAACCTTGTCACAAAGTCAATGGTAATCATGTCCCACTTCCACTCCGAAATAGGCAAACTCTGCAACAAACCACTCGGAACCTGATGCTCAGCCTTCACCAGTTGACACACGTTGCACGCTGCAACCCAGTTAGCCACATCCTTCTTCATCCCGACCCAGTGATAATACCTTTTTAGATCCCGGTACATCTTAGTCGCTCACGGATGAATCGACAAAATGCTCGAATGAGTCTTTCTTAGTATCTCCTACCTCAGATCCTCATCCTTGGGTACACAAACCCGCCCGTTCACAAGTATTGTCCCATTCGACGAGACCAGATACTCTGAATGTGCAACCCGAGAAGCATCAATCAAACCCTGATCCTTCTCCTGAGCTATCCGGATCCTGTTCAACAAATCAGCCTGGTTAGCTGCCTCTAACCCCAGCGGCTCCTGTGAGATAACATACAACCTCAAGGTGCTAACCTCGCTCACCAACTCCTCCATATCACGCTCCTGAGCCGAAGCAACCCTCCTCCGACTCAACGCATCTTCAACCAGATTAGCCTTACTCGGATGGTACCCAATCTCCAGATCATAATCTGCCACCAACTCCATCCAGCGCCTCTGTCTCTGGTTCAGCTCTGGCTGAGTGAAAAAATACTTTAGACTCTTATGGTCGGTGAACACCTGCACCTTTCCGCCATAAAGATAAGATCGCCAAATCTTTAAAGCAAAAATCACTGCA
The DNA here is from genome assembly GCA_964056655.1 of Arabis hirsuta. Taxonomy (NCBI): domain Eukaryota; kingdom Viridiplantae; phylum Streptophyta; class Magnoliopsida; order Brassicales; family Brassicaceae; genus Arabis; species Arabis hirsuta. The sequence continues at coordinate 16,634,820 of OZ053313.1, read as the reverse complement.
GCCAACTCCAAATTGTGAGTAGGGTAGTTGCACTCATGCTTCCTCAACTGCCTCAACTGCCTCAAAGCATATGCAATTACCTTCCACTGCTGCATCAGGACACAACCCAGACCAACTCCAGATGCATCCGTATACACCACGTAAGGCTCGCTCGGATCCGGCAACACCAACACGGGTGTACTAGTCTGCATCTCCTTCAGCTTCCTGAAACTCTCCTCGCAAGCTGAAGACCACACAAAAGGGACATCCTTCCCCGTCAACTTCGTCATCGCCTACGCCATACTCACAAAACCCTTGATGAATCTCCGATAATAACCCGCTAAACCAAGAAAACTCCTGATCTCCGTGGCATTCCTCGGTCTAGACCACCTTCTAATAGCCTCAATCTTAGCCGGATCCACAGAAACTCTCTCTACAGATACCACATGGCCAAGAAAACCCATCTCCCACTGCCAGAAACTGCACTTGCTTAGCTTAGCATACAGTTTATGCTCTCGCAACTTCTCCAATACCAGTCTCAGATGAACCTCGTGCTTCTCAGGACTCCTCAAATAAACCAAGATATCATCTATAAAGATGATCACAAACTCATCCAAGTACTCTTGGAACATCCCGTTCATTAACCTCATGAACGCTGCTGGTGCATTCGTCAACCCAAAAGGTATCACTACGAATTCATAATGCCCAAACCTCATCCTGAAAGCCGTCTTCCTAACGTTAGCCTCATCGATCGAAATTTACCTTGGAGAACCAAGTAGCCCCTCATAACTGATCCAACAACTCATCAATCCGCGGCAGAGGATACCTGTTCTTCACAGTGATTCGGTTAAGTCCCCGGTGATCGATATACAACCGGAAACTCCCATTCTTCTTCTTCACAAACAACACCGGCGCTCCCCATGGTGAACTACTTGGCCGAATGAAACCCTTACCCAACAGATCATCCAGCTGCTTCTTCAACTCTGCCATCTCTGCTGGAGCCATTGATATATCATGGTTTTTACCCATTTTCAACCATGATATAAGTCGTTTTTGTAGAGTCTTTTTGGTGTTTTTAGTGTCTTTACAGGTATTTGGTCGTTTGGAGCTTAATGGAAGCTTTTGGAACATTTTGGAGTAAGATCAAGTTGGAATCGGCGACAGAAGCTTCTCTGTCGATCGACAGTGACTAAGCCTGTCGATCGACACGCGAGTTGACGAAGCAGAAGATTTTACCAGAAAGCGGCCTATCGATCGACAGACATTACTCCTGTCGATCGACACGAGATTTAATGAAGATTTCCACACGAGTTTACCTTTGTATATATAGTTTAACTTAAGTTTTTAGTTTATTATCTTGTTTTCCATGGAGACTTGAGAGATATTGCTAGGGAGAGCTTTTACAGAGATCTACAGAGTTTTTCATACTGCAAGCTTCAAACCCTTTGTATCTCTAACTTTATCTCTTTATGCATCTAATTTTATTCATGATGTTTGCTTTATTCAACATGAGTGAGTAGTTTGCTTGTTAGGTTGTGGGGAATTCTAGGGTTTGATGAGAAATTGATAGGATTGTAATTTTGCTAGGGTTTATCTTTAGGATTCTTCATCTAGATTGTTTCTAATGCTAGATCTAGCTTGATCACCTAGTATCTAGAACTTAGGTTGCTTTAATAGACACGGAAGTGTTATTAACAACTGGACTTAGTCTTAGATGAGCAAAATCACCTATTCGCAAAGGAATTTGGCTTAGGGATTTTGTGAACAATTGAACTTGAACTTAATGCTTGTTTAGATTCAATAAATTTGCAAAGGAATTTGGAATTTAAGGATCTAGGTATAGATACTCTCTGCAACGGAAGTTGATTGGCTCTACCTTAGTGTTTGAGTTTTAGAACGAAACTTAATTAAACCCTGCAGTAATTTTATCCTCAATTTTGAATCATACCTGAAGAATTACCCATCGCCTAGCTTTTGTCTTTTTGAATTACATAACAACCAAAATCGCTATCTTTTGCTCGTTTTTATTATTCGCTTTTCATTACATATTCCTTGCTTAGCATAATTTGAATACTTAAATTAATTGTGTAAATTGATTCCCTGTGGATTCGATCCCTAAGTACTACGAGGATCTCTTAATTTGAGAGAGTAGCTCAGGGTTAAATTTGAGCATATCAAATTTTGGCGCCGTTGCCGGGGAACTCGATTTTACCAATCGATTTTTGTTTTTATAATTTTGTCTAAGTTTTAATTTTCGTTTACTTACTTCCGTTTTCTTTTGTTTCTGTGTGTTTCAGGTGCATGCCTAATCGCAAGACCAGAAGCAACAAGGATCAAGAGTTAGTGGACTTAATTCCTGAGTTAGGAGTTTTAAAGCGAGCCAACCGGGCAACGAGAAAGGTAGCCAGAATGGTTAATCCAATTGTGCTAATCAGAGGTGACGATGGGTTTCTTCATGACCAAGAGGGTCTGAGGAGAAATGCCCAAGGTCAGAGAGTGGACGACCATGGGGCTGTGATTGAGGAGCAAGCTGAGCAACAGGCCGAGCAGCAAATTGCGCAGCGCCAGGAACTTGTTGCACGTGGGCGTACTCTGGGAGAGTACAACAGGCCTGATGAGTTCTATGCTAACAGGGCTGCGATTCGTCCTCCTGCTTTCCAGAGGAACGATTTCGAGCTAAAGCCTGCGTACTTTGCGCTTGTAGCTCAGCATCCTTTCCATGGTATGTCGTCTGAGCACCCCATGGATCATATAGAGAGGTTCGAGGACTTGGCATCTAGCATCAAGGCTAATGGAGTCTCCAGCGACTACCTTTACTGCAAGCTCTTCCCCTATTCACTTAGTGGAGAAGCAGCCTACTGGCTGAAACAGTTAGAGCCAGGCTCACTGACCACTTGGGAGGACACCAAGAACGCTTTCCTCAACAACTTCTTTGATGAGGCACGGTCCGAAGATCTTAGGACAAAGATCTCTATGTTCAAACAAGGACCGACTGAAGCATTCAAAGCTTCTTTGGTGCGATTTAAAGCCTATCAGAGGGATTGTCCACATCACGGCTTTAGTGATGTTCAGTTATTGGGTATCTTCTTCAGAGGAGTCGACTGGCGCTATCAGATGGCGTTGGATGCTGCATCTAACGGGAATTTTAACACTCGATACCCAGAGGATGCACTGGTGCTTATCGAGAACTTGGCTTCTAGCAATAGTACCAGGAATGCTGATTTCGAGAGGAAGAAGTCGGGTGGCAGCATGGATGGAAGCCAGATTGCGGAGGTTAAGGCCAAGATTGACTCCGTGCATAATCTTCTGGTGGGGAAGAAGTCAGTTCAGTTTGCTGCAGAAGTGGAGACTTTCGAGCAGGATGAAGAAGACGTCAACTACTGAGAATGGTTTTCAGGGTCAGCGGTTTGGTAATCAGCAGGGTAACAGAGGCTTCAATGGAAATCAGAGAACTACGTTCACTGGGAATTCGGGTTCACCTAGCTACGCTCCTAAGCTTCAGTCTCAGAAGACCGAGTATCAGAGGCCTTTCCAGAGCAACTACAATAGAAACTATGGTTCATCTTCTTACCAGGCACCTCCTGCTAAATCAGCAGACAGCGAGAAGAAGTCTATGCTTGAGCAAATCTTGGAAGGTCAACAGAAGCTGACTGTTACCTTTAATGGGAAGATGGATGCCATGTACCAAGATTTGAATGGGAAGTTTGAAGCTTTGAACACTCATGTCAAAAAGTTGGACACTCAAGTTGCTCAGACGGCTGAGAACTCTAGAAGGCAAGAGGGGTTTCTTCCATCCAAGACGGATGCTAACCCAAGACACTCAGTTGCAGCCATCACCACAAGGAGTGGAAAGGTCCTCCAAGAGCCTGTGATGAAGAATAGACTTGGTGCAGAGTAGTTAGATGAGTCAGGCGAATTTGATGAGAATGAAAAAATTCCAGAGACTCCTCTGTCGATCGAAGGTCATCAGTGTCGATCGACAGGAACCCCACGGATCGTTTCCGGACCTCCAGAGATGCTAGTGTCGATCGACGGAGGTGATAGTGTCGATCGACACGGATCCCAGAACTGCGCAACTTCTTCTAAACCATCGGATGTCGAGGTTGAGAGGGTGTACAAGCCTAAGCCACCTTTTCCTAGGAATCAGAAGAGGTCTAAGCAGGAGCTTGAAGATGCTAGGTGCAAGGCTATCATAGATAAGTTGGTTCTAGAACTTCCCTTTGTTGATGCCATTAAGATTAGTCCTGTGATCCGCCGGTATGTGAAGAAGATGGTCAGCAAGAGCTTGAGCATAGAGGAAGGGGTGGCTATGATCTCTGAGCAGGTTAGTGCGGTAATTCAGAACCGGATTCCAGAGAAACTCACAGATCCAGGAAGCTTTGTGTTGGATTGTTTGATCTTCAAGGATAGGTTTCCGAGGTCTCTCTGCGACTTAGGTTCTGGTGTCAACCTAATGCCACTCTCCGTCGCTGTCAGTCTTGGGTTGACGGATTTCCAGCCCACTAGGATTTCTCTCATCCTTGCGGATAGGTCAGTAAGGATTCCGGAAGGGATATTGGAGGATGTACCAGTCAAGGTCTGTGATTTCATGATCCCTACCGACTTTGTGGTCCTGCAGTACAACGAGGAGCCCAAGGATCCTCTTATTTTGGGCAGACCTTTCTTGTCCACAGCTAGTGCTTTGATAGATGTTCAGGGAGGCTGTATTACCTTGCGAGTGGGTGGTTTCGAGATGAAGTTTGAGATGAATACGCTGGTAAAGAGACCCACCATCGATGGACAGACTTTCTACGTTGATACACTCACAGACCTTGCACAGGAAGTCTTCATCGATATGTACCCCATTGGTCCCTTGGAAAGGACTTTGGTGAACTATGTGCTACAAGAAGGTCAGAGTGATGAGAATGCAAGAGGCTATGCTAGGATGATGGATGCTAACAAGGAATGGAGGAAAATGGTTGCTAGTGTGAGTTTGGGTGAACCTTCTGTGAAAGCTCCACAAGTAGGCGATTGGAGTGAACAGAAAGCTCCAAAGCTTGAGCTTAAACCACTTCCAGCAGGGCTAAGGTACGCTTTTCTTGGTCCTAATTCCACTTACCCTGTCATTGTTAACTCTTCGCTAAACAATGTAGAGCTCACCTTACTGCTAAGCAAGTTGCGGAAGTTTCGCCCAGCTCTTGGCTATTCTCTTGATGATATTGCAGGTATCTCTCCGGATTTGTGCATGCATAGGATACATCTTGAGGATGAGAGCAAGCCATCTATTGAGCACCAGAGGAGGCTTAATCCAAATCTGTAGGAAGTTGTCAAGAAAGAGATCTTGAAACTTCTAGAGGCTGGGATCATCTACCCCATTTCAGATAGTGCGTGGATTAGCCCTGTTCATGTGGTGCCTAAGAAAGGAGGAGTCACAGTGGTAAAGAATGACAAGAACGAGCTGATTCCGATGAGGACTGTGACTGGGCATAGGATGTGCATCGACTACAGGAAGCTCAATGCAGCCACCAGAAAGGACCACTTCCCCCTGCCTTTCATTGACTAGATGTTGGAGAGGCTAGCAAACCATCCCTACTACTGTTTCCTAGATGGGTACTCTGGGTTTTTCCAAATCCCCATCCACCCAGAGGACCAGGAGAAGACCACATTCACTTGTCCGTATGGCACTTTTGCATACCGCAGAATGCCTTTTGGACTTTGCAATGCTCCTGCAACTTTCCAACGCTGTATGATGTCCATCTTCACAGACATGATTGAGGATTACATGGAGGTCTTCATGGACGACTTCTCAGTCTACGGTGATTCATTCAAGGGCTGCCTTGAAAACCTGGAGAAAGTGCTTGCCCGATGTGTGGAGAAGCACTTGGTTCTTAACTGGGAAAAGTGCCACTTCATGGTGCAAGATGGCATTGTACTTGGCCACAGAGTTTCAGCAGATGGGATTGAAGTAGATCGTGCCAAGATTGAAGTGATGACTAGTCTCCAACCGCCAACTTCCGTCAAAGAGGTCCGGAGTTTCCTTGGACATGCTGGCTTCTACAGGAGATTCATCAAGGATTTCTCCAAAATTGCTCGCCCACTCACCACATTGCTCTGTAAGGATGTCAAATTTGATTTTGATACTAATTGTTTATCTGCTTTTGATCAAATTAAGCAGGCTTTGGTGAGTGCTCCAATAGTGCAACCTCCAGACTGGGATTTGCCTTTCGAGGTGATGTGTGATGCCAGTGATTATGCAGTTGGAGCAGTGTTGGGTCAGAAGAAGGACAAGAAGCTGCATGCTATCTACTATGCTAGTAGAACGCTTGACGAGGCTCAGAAGAACTACGCAACAACTGAGAAGGAGTTGCTAGCTGTGGTTTTTGCTTTCGAAAAGTTCCGACCTTACTTGATTGGAGCCAAGGTGATAGTGCACACGGATCATTCAGCACTCAAGTACCTCATGCAGAAAAAGGACGCTAAACCAAGACTGTTAAGATGGATTCTCCTTCTCCAAGAGTTTGACATTGAAGTGAAGGACAAAACAGGGGTCGAGAATGGTGTTGCGGATCATCTCTCGCGCATTCGGATTGAGGATAGTGTTCCTATTGATGACTACTTCCCTGAGGAAAGTGTGCACTTCATAGAGATTGGATTTCAAGAGAATGAGAATGGAATTTAGCAAGGTCCGAAGTCGAACAGTTTGCCCGAAGCCTCGCTGTCGATCGACACAGGAGTATGTCGATCGACAGGCTTTCATCTGCCCGAGTCCCAGATTACAGAAACTGCCCTGTCGATCGATTTTCATCATCACTGTCGATCGACAGTGTGTGCAGAGACGGAGAGTCAAGATTTAAATGCAGTTTCAAAGAGCGATCGGCCTTGGTATGCAGACATTGCAAATTACCTAGCTACAAAGGACCTTCCTACCGAACTCAAGGGGTATGAGAAGAAGAAGTTCATGAGAGAACTCCGGAGATACTATTGGGATGAGCCTTATCTCTACCGGCATTGCTCAGACGGCCTCTACAGGAGGTGTATTGCAGAAAGTGAGGTTCGAGATGTGCTGTATCACTGTCATGGTTCTGATTATGCGGGGCACTTTGCTACTTTCAAGACAGTGTCAAAGGTTCTTCAAGCAGGTTTCTGGTGGCCTTCAATGTTTAAAGATGCTAATGCTTTTATTTTGCAGTGTGATGCTTGTCAGAGGAGAGGGAAGATTAGCAAGCGACATGAGATGCCACAAAACTTCATCCTTGAGGTTGAAGTCTTTGATTGCTGGGGCATCGATTTCATGGGTCCATTCCCATCTTCTTATGGGAATGAGTACATTCTGGTCGCGGTGGATTATGTTTCCAAGTGGGTGGAGGCAATTGCTAGTCCAAAGAACAATGCTGCGGTGGTCGTTAAGCTGTTTAAGACCATCATCTTCCCAAGGTTCGGAGTACCCAGAGTTGTCATCAGTGATGGTGGAACGCACTTCATCAACAAGGTTTTCTCTAAACTTTTAGAGACATATGGTGTTCATCATCGCGTCGCTAGTCCTTATCACCCTCAGACGAGTGGGCAAGTGGAGGTTTCTAACAGACAGATCAAGGAGATCCTTGAGAAGACAGTGAATTCCACAAGGAAGGATTGGTCTACAAAGCTGGATGATGCGCTCTGGGCCTACAGGACTGCTTACAAGACACCCCTGGGCACTACTCCCTTTCATTTGCTTTATGGAAAAGCATGTCATCTTCCAGTAGAGCTTGAGCACAAAGCAGCATGGGCCGTGAACCACTTCAACTTTGACATAAAGCCTGCTGCGGAAAGGAGACTGATTCAGCTGAACGAACTGGACGAGATTAGACTTCATGCCTACGACAATTCCAAGTTGTACAAGGAAAGGACGAAGGCATATCATGATAAGAAGATCATCTCCAGGAACTTCGAACCAAATGACCAGGTATTGCTCTACAACTCTCGTTTACAGCTTTTTCCTGGTAAACTGCGTTCTCGTTGGTCAGGTCCTTTTACAATCAAGGAGGTTCGACCCCATGGAGCTGTAATCCTTCTTACCAAAGACGGACGGGAATTCACTGTGAATGGCCAAAGGGTGAAGCATTACTGGGCGGAAGCCAAGATTCCAGAGGGACACATTGTGTCCTTGGATGATGCACCGGAAGCCTGAACTCCGACACAGTCAAGCTAAGGACTGAAAACAAGCGCTTAGTGGGAGGCAACCCACTTGTAAGTTTGTCTATTTAGTTTTTGATTTAGTTTTTACTAATTTTGTTTTAGTTTTAATTTTATTCAAAAAAAAAAAAAAAAAAAAAGGGGAGTTTTCTGGAATGGCCCGTGTCGATCGACAAGGTAGTAGTGTCGATCGACAGCCCCGGCGGAAAGGCCCAAAACCGAGGTAAGTCTTCTGATTTCCAAAAACCCGAAAGCCCATTTAAAGCCCAACAACGTTTTTTCTTATTTATACATCTGATTTTGAGGATCAAAACAATTTCTTTTCCCTCTTTTGCGATTTCATCATCTTTTGAGAAGAGATTTTGGCAAACCCTAACTTTCTAAATCTTTCACCAAATCAAACGATTTTTGAGTCCATCTCATTCGGATTTTGTCCCTCTTTCCGTTTCTACCATCGTTTTCGTCATTATCCAAAGGTATGGGTCTCTACTTCTTCTTTTTCGTTTCGATTTCTCGAAGAAAAAGGGTGATTTTGAGGTTGAATTGGTTCGATTTGTGCGTTGTTCATGCTTCATATACACTTCTCGAGTGACTTTAGACTAGTTTTGTGCGTTGCATTGTTTGATTTTGGTCGGTTAGGGTTTGACATGAGAATTTGGGGGTTTTTGAATGTGGTTCGATTTGGGTTGAATTATTGGTGTTATCGTGGTACATTGGGCTCATAAGGTTGCTAGGATTGGTCACGAATGCGTTTATCCTTGAGATTTGTGGTTGCATTTCGCGAATTTGCGACATTCAAAAACTGTGACAGAGACGCCTCTGTCGATCGACAGGGTCTCTGTCGATCGACAGGGTGCTCTCGGATCGAATTTTCTGTTTTGCTAATTTCGGTCCCTGTGTGTTTGGTTTTTGATTTTGTTGTGCAGATGCCTCCTAAAGGAATATTGAAGAAGGGCAAGAGGGCAAGGGTGGACACGGGATCGAGTTCACACTCTCCTCCTGCACCAACCTATATCATTCGTTGCTTTGCTAATCCCAAGTGGCCACGGGAGGAGAACACGCCATTCCGTATTGAGTTTGAGTCGGAGGATCGGATGCTAAGGGACGTTTTGCAGGATCCATTAGTGGATAACCGAGAGATGCGCAACAAGTGGGACGACTTCAATTCGTTGCTCTACAATGAGTGGCTCAAGGTTCCAATGGCATCCACTAGATACGCCGATAGCGTAACGATGGGCCGTTTGCACATTCGTAATGAAGTGGAGGCATTGTTGCAGAAGGTTGGGTTGGAGAAGTTGTGTACCTGATATATCATGGTGTTTACCCCTTTTTGGCCATGATATAAGTCCTTTCTATAGTCTTTTTGGTGTTTTTGTGTCTTTTAGAGTCTTTTGCAGGTAAATGGTCGTTTGGAGCTTAAGAGAAGCATTTGGAGCATTTTGGAGCTTCGAGGAAGGAAGTGCTGAAAAGATCAAGTCAAGGGCGAACAGAAGGTTGACCGTCGATCGACAGAAGACATCATTGTCGATCGACGCGGGATTTGACGAATCGAAGAAGTTTTCCAGAGGCACGACTGTCGATCGACAGTTCTCAATGCTGTCGATCGACGCGAGCATTAATAAAGAAAAATCCTTCGCGGGCCTGAAGTTTCCAGACGTTTTCCCTAAAGCCCAATCCGATTTTTGTACCCTATATATAGTTTTACTTAGGTTTTCATGTCTTGGATCTTGTTTTTAACTTAGACTTTGAGAGAGAGAGCTTTGAGGGAGATTTCTACAGGGTTTTCAAACCCCTTTTTCTGTATCTCTAACTCTATCTTTTATGCAATCTTATTCTTTCATTATGATTTCATCATCTATGTCTGAATAGTTTGTTTGTTAGGTTGTGGAGAATTCTAGGGTTTTGATGAGAAATTGTTAGGATTGAAAATCTGTTAGGGTTTATCTTCTAGTTCTTCATCTAGATTGTTTTCAACGCTAGATCTAGCCTGTACACCTAGAATCTAGATCTTAGGTTGTTTAATAGACGCGGAAGTGTTATTATCAACTGGAACTAATCTTAGATGAGCAAAATCACCTATTCGCAAAGGAATTTGGCTTAGGGATTTTGTGAACAATTGAACCTGAACGTTAATGCTTGCTTGGATTCACTTGATTTGCAAAGGAATTTGGAATTTAGGGATCTAGGGATAGATAGTCTCTGCAACGGAAGTTGATTGGCTTTACCTTCGTGTTTGAGTTCTAGAACGGTGCCTAATAAAACCCTGACAGTAGTTTATCCTTGATTTTGATTCATACCCGAAGAATTACCCATCGCCTAGCTTTTTGTCTCATTGATTTCCTAGATCATTTATCTCCATTTACTTGTTTTGATATTTTATTTCATTCATACATATTTGCTTAGCCTAATTCGAACTCTTTAGTTGATTGTGTGAATCTTTTCCCTGTGGATTCGATCCCTAAGTACTACATCGATCTCTTAATTTGAGAGAGTAGCTCAGGGTAAATTTGAGCATATCAGTACCTATGACGACGGCTTATACCCCCCCGATCTAGTAAGGCAGTTCTTTGCCTCGGTGAAGTTGTATATCACCGCAGAGACTGAGGAGCAGAAGCTCGATCCGAGCTGTTACATCTTGAGCTTCATGGCTAGTGGGAAACGACTTACGATTTCCGCTAGAGATATTTGTGGGGTATTTGGATTTCCTGAGGTTTCGGTGGCAAGTTTACCAGATGACATTGCTGGGGGGTACATACGCTTTGGTGTCACATTGGAGCGGGTTCGTTCCAAGTGGGGAGCTCCTCCCACACCGATATCCGCCATCCAGTCCTTCGTTATCTGGTTCGACTTTTTTCTACGACGATCTTGTGCAAGATGGAGCCGGGCAAGGTGAGGAAGCACGAGCTAGTCTTACTATCGTATGCTTTGAGGGACATCCTCCCTAATGCGACTTGGAGCACTGGGTTTCACCCTAATATGGCAGTCGTCTTGATGGAGCATCTTTACTCGCTGAGGCACATTCCGCTTACGACGACTCATTTTGGTAAGAGAATGTTCACCGTGGGGAACATGCTCACTCCGATCTTCCAGCAGTGTCAGGTCCCCTTACCCGGTTATTATTTTGATAAGAGTGATGGCTTTGTGGATCTGGATCACATGAAGCACGCACACTGGATCAAGGGTGAGGCTCCAATTCATTGGGTTTTTACCCTCGCGGTGGGAGAATCTAGGATGGTTGCGCTTCCTAGTGTAGTTGACTGGACGCCGGTAACTACGGATGCCTCTTTGCTCCCTTTCACTCCACGAGAGGATTTACTCATGCCAATCGGGACCACCAGGAAGCTGAAGACGCGGGGCGTTAGTACTTCGGGAGCTAGCACTTCTCAGATTCCGCCACAGACACACTCTACGGTTCCTTCACACCAGCATGTATTTCCACCATCTCTTCATGATCCGGCGAGTGTTGACCAGAAGTTGGACTGGATCGCTCGTGCTCTTAAGGCAGTATGGGATACGCTTTCTTGCCAGTCCAGCTGTGTTCGTCCGCGCACTCCATCTCCACCGCGTCCGGCTTCACCAGATCCAGCACCACCAGCTACATCACCTGAAGGCACCTCTGATTTCCAGTCCGCTGAGGATTAGGCCTAACGCTTCACCTTTTCTATCCTTTTTATGTTTGTGTTGTTTTTATTTTTCTTTGAGTCAGTTTGTTTTTAGATTTCCTAGGAATGCTTGAACGTGATTTACTATATGGATTACCTCTGTTTTCCTTTTGATCGTTTGTTAAGTACTGCAGGCTTAGGACTTGTGCAATTCATGAATCAACAAGAGAAAAACAACAAAGTTCCAAAGTTGACATTTGCCCGAGACGACTCTGTCGATCGACAGGATCTCTGTCGATCGACAGGATATCCGAAAATTCAAATTCTCTACCACACAACGGTCTGAAACAGAAGGGTCTCTGTCGATCGACAGGGCTTGCTTCTGTCGATCGACGGGATCCGAACAGGGGTAAATTTTATCCTTTTCCATCACGTTCAATTTTCCTTTGATTTCCTTTGCTAACTTCAGGCTTGATAACACTGGGGACAGTGTTGTTTAAGTCTGGGGGAGGTAGTTGCTAACTTAGTTTTTGTTTTGAGAGTCAGTCAAAAATTTTGGTTTTATCGAGTCAAAACTAGTTAGGAACAACCCTTCTTTTGGTTTAGTGGAGTGTCCTTTTCAGCATGTGACCATTCCTCCAGAATCAGTTTCAAAGTTAGACTAATGGGAAATCCTAGGATTGACCAGTTGACTGGAGACGTCTGCTACTTCCAGTATAATCCGCCAAGTCAGAGCTACTGCACGGTTCTCTTTGGGATCGATGTTCATAGAGCTTGACTCCTCATTCGTACCTGACAAGTGCAATCTCCTGTTGAAAGTAATGGTACTCCTCTCCCTCTATTCATCTTAAGAAAAAAAAAAAAAAAAAAAAAGAAATTGTGTTAGGATTGGGGTGAGATGATAGCTCTTGAGTATAGGATGAGGAATAAAATCCAGTGAGTCTGTACTCAAGAGGTGATCACCCAGCTCAAAAACAGCAGTCTGAGTCCCGTAGAACGGATAAGGAAGACGAGCACTCTCATGAAACTGTCTCCTCACAAAGAACAACGGTAGTGAGTCGCGACCCTGTCTCCTGGGAAGGAACAACAATAGCAATATGCACTGTTTGAGTTTCTACAATCATAAAAAACAAAAAAAAATAGAGAAACAAATAAGTCTGGGGGAGAGGAAGAATACCAAGTGTAGTATGGGTTGATTTGTCACGGTATAGTATGGGGATGAGTCTAGAAGGTTCTTGGCATTTAGAACATTGAGACCAAGCGATGAAGACTAACGGATTATGCTGTGAAGTGGTGGAAGAATTTGGAAGGCTGCGAATGTCTGCGGAGAAGTACATGGTGGTCTGATTTTGGTTGGTTCTGAATTATGTGGTTCACTAAGTTGGAAGGGCCAATTCGCTGCATCAAGGGAAGGTATGTTCTGTGTTTTCAAACCTCTTCCACAGTTTTGGTTTATGTTTTGCTTGAGGGCAAGCAAAGGCTAAGTCTGGGGGAGTTGATATATCATGGTTTTTACCCATTTTCAACCATGATATAAGTCGTTTTTGTAGAGTCTTTTTGGTGTTTTTAGTGTCTTTACAGGTATTTGGTCGTTTGGAGCTTAATGGAAGCTTTTGGAACATTTTGGAGTAAGATCAAGTTGGAATCGGCGACACAAGCTTCTCTGTCGATCGACAGTGACTAAGCCTGTCGATCGACACGCGAGTTGATGAAGCAGAAGATTTTACCAGAAAGCAGCCTGTCGATCGACAGACATTACTCCTGTCGATCGACACGAGATTTAATGAAGATTTCCACACGAGTTTTCCAAGGCCCATGACGATTTTTTTTACCTTTGTATATATAGTTTAACTTAAGTTTTTAGTTCATTATCTTGTTTTCCATGGAGACTTGAGAGATATTGCTAGGGAGAGCTTTTACAGAGATCTACAGAGTTTTTCATACTGCAAGCTTCAAACCCTTTGTATCTCTAACTTTATCTCTTTATGCATCTAATTTTACTCATGATGTTTGCTTTATTCAACATGAGTGAGTAGTTTGCTTGTTAGGTTGTGGGGAATTCTAGGGTTTGATGAGAAATTGATAGGATTGTAATTTTGCTAGGGTTTATCTTTAGGATTCTTCATCTAGATTGTTTCTAATGCTAGATCTAGCTTGATCACCTAGTATCTAGAACTTAGGTTGCTTTAATAGACACGGAAGTGTTATTAACAACTGGACTTAGTCTTAGATGAGCAAAATCACCTATTCGCAAAGGAATTTGGCTTAGGGATTTTGTGAACAATTGAACTTGAACTTAATGCTTGTTTAGATTCAATAAATTTGCAAAGGAATTTGGAATTTAAGGATCTAGGTATAGATACTCTCTGCAACGGAAGTTGATTGGCTTTACCTTAGTGTTTGAGTTCTAGAACGAAACTTAATTAAACCCTGCAGTAATTTTATCCTCAATTTTGAATCATACCTGAAGAATTACCCATCGCCTAGCTTTTGTCTTTTTGAATTACATAACAACCAAAATCGCTATCTTTTGCTCGTTTTTATTATTCGCTTTTCATTACATATTCCTTGCTTAGCATAATTTGAATACTTAAATTGATTGTGTAAATTGATTCCCTGTGGATTCGATCCCTAAGTACTACGAGGATCTCTTAATTTGAGAAAGTAGCTCAGGGTTAAATTTGAGCATATCAGCCATACGGCAAGGTGCCTTAGATATCGGGTTCGTCCCAAGCTCCAACTCAATCGTGAAAAGATCAGACTAAGACGACGGTAATCCCTACAACGACCAAAAAACATCTTCAAAAACCTGAACGACCCTAATATGATCCACGACCACCTCTCCAACAGACTCTGGCATCACAATCGTCGCCAAATATGCCTCGCAGCCCTTCTCAATCCGCTGCTCAGCGTGAAACGCTGAAATCACGAGACTTCCGAAAGTCGGCCTCACATCCTGATAAACCAACCTCCCTACCTCTCGCTCAAACATGACTCGTCCTCGATGATAATCCAAATGGACCCTGTACCACTCCAGCCAGTCCATCCCCAGAATGACATCATATAGCTCCACCGGACTGATAATCAGATCTGCTGGCATTAACTCCCCCGCCACCAGAACCTCCACACCTCGAGCCTTCCCGAAGTAGCCAAAGACTACCCTCTAGCAACCTTAGCTACTCCCGGCTACTCATCGGAAAAGCTCCGGATTCCGCTTCTCTCCGCGCCCTCCAGAATAATGAAACAATTCGTCGCTCCAGAATCAACTAAAATATGAGACTCACAACTGTCCACCAACAAGGTCCCTGCACAAATCCCATGTGCCTAAGAACCCTAATGTTCTATCACAGAACACATCCGAGTATCCCGAGCATCTTCCTTCCTAGGACAGCTCGCCAATCTGTGATCCATGCTTCCACACCCGAAGCATCTCGACCACTCTAACTTGACCCTGAAGTGCTCTCCCACTTCCTTTTCTGTCCTTGCGCAGGCTTACCGCCCTTGCTCAGACCCTCCTGCTGCTGCGACCTTCTCTGCTGAACAAATGGACTATCTACCATAGCATGTTTCCTCATGTCCTCCTCGATCGCTGCAACTGTCTCCACCAGCTCCGCCCTCCAAGCATACTTACTCACTCTACAGCGAGTACTCAAATAAGCTCGGAGTCCCTTCAGGAACCTCTTCACATGGGCATGCTCGCCCTCCATACCTCTGCCAGCATGAAACAGGAGTCGACTGAACTCCGCATCGAACTCCCGTCCTGACCGGTCACCTAGAGTCAACTCCAAAAACCTCAACTCTAACCGATCCACCGCCTCTTGCGGAAAGAACTTCGCATTAAACTTCGCTAAAAAGTCATCCTAGGCCATCTCTGCCTGCACTCTCTTGGCCAACAAGGTAATGAACTGCCAGATCACCCGGTATCCCTCTAGACACCCAAGAGATCAGAAATTACGCTCCAATCTCCTCCGCCACTCATCGGCCTCCTCAGTCTTGGCACCGCCCGAGAAAAAACCAGGTACCAATCCTCTGCATCTGCTCCATCATCCTCAGGTAGGATGGAAGCTCCTCAACAACCACAGCCCTTTTCTGCACACCAGCCACTCCCGGCTGAACACCAGCCACACCCGGCTGCACGCCAGCCATACCCGGCTGCACTCCCGGAGCCTGACCTTGAGTCGGCACCCCTCCCGGTAACCGCTCCAAGATCAACTATAGCAAACTCGCCAGACGATCATCTCGGTCCTGGACTAACCCCGTGATAGCACCCACTGCAACACTGGTCATACCGAGACCCTCACTAGTCCCACCAGTCCTGACACTAGCACTCACACTAGCCAAACCCACAGATCTCTCCTGAAACATCTGCGAATCTGCCACCTGCTACCTCGCGGAACCTTGGGCCACACACACAAGTCCTCGCACGCACATGTTCCCATCAACATTAACTCTCAACATCCAATTAACTCAGCAATAATCAAACAGCAAACAGCGGAAATCATAAAAATCCAATTCATTTCAACGATCAATCCAACAACCATTATCAATTGAAACAACCAATAATCAATTTTAACTCAATAGTATAAACCAATCCATAGAACCAACAACCTAACAGTTCTAACAATTCATAACGAACACAAGCAACCGAGTCCCTAGATCATCCTCCTCGTCCTCGCCATGATTCCACGTTCACAACTTATCTTTACCTGCATCACATGGTTATAAGAGATGCGTGAGTATTATCATAAATACTCAGTGAGACGGTCCTCCCATCTATAGGCTATACACACAGGCATAAGAAAGGATACAATACCAGGATAAGCAATCAGCAAGTGCATAACACAAACAAGCAAACAAGAATCAGTCCAGAAGACTTGCGTCGATCGACGCAACTACTAGGCGTCGATCGATGCACTGCACTGCGTCGATCGACACGCCACCCTGGTGTCGATCGACATGCCATCCTGGTATCGATCTACGTAGTTATCGACGCAAAGCAATTACATCGATCGATGCAACATCGCAGAATCAAAGAAACGAGCCTATCATCACATGGCTCGATTGCTTCAACGATCTATCAATCTCCTGCACGAATCCATCACATAACAACACAAAATCCACACCAAACAACAGCAAACAATCATATTCTATCCAATCTTTACCCAGATAAACCTATGGTCGCGCACTCACATCAATTCGGAATGAAAAAAGGAAGAACACGAAGAACACGATGAAAATTGCGAAGAACGTTCCTTCAAATCCTAGAATCCTCCCTCCAATCGCGATCTACCAGCCCTGAAACTCACGCCCTAACGAGTTTTTAGAATCGAGAACACGAAGAAATCAATGATGATCCTTCCACTTCTCTCGATTCTCTCACAACTCTCTCTTTTCTCTCTGTTCCTCCAAAAAAGACGACCATCCGTGGCTCCTATCCTTAAATACCCGAGCCTAGGGTTCCCCAAACCGAACCCCAAACCAAACGATCAGAAACCGAACCTTTCGGTCTAATTTTCACCAGTGTCGATCGACATACACCACTTGTGTCGATCGACGCAACACTCAAAACCTGACTTCTCATAAGTTGAACAACGTGTGTCGATCGACGCACCAACCAAAAATACATATTTCGGTTCACAGGCGTTACAGGTACCGTGTCCCGATCGTCCCGCAACACGCGAGACCCTATACTGATGCGCGTATCGGTCGAAAATCACGACCGGTACCAGAGGAAAGTTGCCCCGAACTGTGCCACATCCCGCCGATCCTACCGCATTCCACCGACCCTACCGCATAACGCACGACCCGTGAGCCCGATACCGGTCACGCATGTCGGTCACCGAGCCCAACCGGTATCGCCGCAAACCTGCCGCACCCATCCTGCATCCTAGCCAGTCCCGCGACCCAAGACTCCCGCCTCGTCCCGCGACTCGACCCGCGGTGAAATTTTGGTCACGAATATCGGTCAACATACCCGACCGATACTCGGCCGAATGTGACCCGCGACAACCAGCGTCCCATCCCACCCGATACCGGTCCACCATGCCAACCGGTATCATGACCGTTATTGCCTCGTCCTGTGACTCCAACTCCACCAACCACCGTCTCGTGCCGCGAACCGCCTTGGACCCGAGCCACAACTCGACCATCCTTGCCCGCGACTAGCCACCCGACACCTGGACCGGGACTGGCCACACCGTGTCCCCATCAACCACCAAGCCATTGGAGTCACGAGCCATGGACCATCGAACCACCGAACCGACCACCTAACCGTTTGGTCAAAAAAAGTTCATTCTTCTTTTTTCACTCTTTTAATTGTTTTACAACCATTTTTCACACATAATTTTAAGAACCAATTTATTATGCATTTTCATGATTATTTTAAGTAAAAATTATTTCTTTCATGAACTTTTGCATAGAAATTAAAATATTGGTTAGATTGAAATGGTTTTAAATATGATTTGCACATCTTGATATATTCATTCATTGAGTTCAGTTAGATTGATGATTTTTAACAATTTGGATTCATTATTTGATTTCTTTTTGTTTTTTATCTATTTTTCCTTTCCTTGGACTTGGAAATCAATACACTTGTATTGAAGACTTTGATCCAAGATGAATTTAACAAGTTATTTCAAGTGTTTTTGCAAGGATATGCTGCTCTTAAACATGATTTCCAAGATATTTTATTGTGGACGCACAATTCAGTTGTCTTAAACAGTATCATCCATTCAAAAGAGATGTGACAGAAAAGGAGAAATTGGAGATACAAAGCATGGTTTCGATTCATACGGGATACCTAATGCTAAAAAACAACGAAGATCTAAGATTGATCGCGACAACCTAAGATTTTTGCTGAAAATAGCTAAGCTCACCGGTACTATCATTCTAATCTCTATCTTTTTTATTCTTCTTTAAAATAAATTTTCATAATTACTCCCTTAATTTGATTTAATTTTACACCGGGGACGGTGTAATTTAAGTCTGGGAGAATTGTTGTTACTAACACATTTGTTCGTGTTTGGTTTTTATGTTTTCAAAAGGATTTTTCAAAATTTATTTTCAAAAAAAAAATCGTTTTTATAAAAATAATAAGATAGGAATTATGACACTTTTCTAGGATTGACGTTTTGATTTCGAAGATTATGTGACCATTGTTGCAGGGTTTTGTTCATGACAATCGATTCAGAAACATCATGATGGAATTTCCGTTCAAAAAATTTCTACTTGCAACTGTTTTGATGGATATGATTTTGACTCTATATGTTGGACTACTAATATGGTTTTTTGATTATTTCTTATTAAGGATGTTAGATCAAGGAAACGAATCACACATTCATGACATCTTATCCTCTTTTTACCACTCTTTGTTGTCATGAATGACCAGCTCATCTTTAGTTGGTACCCTACCTAAAACCCTTTACCTTCTTTCAGACCTCATTCATTCTCTTTTAGTTTCATACTTACAGGTATGTGCAAAAATGTTGGAGAGAAAAGGATCGACGCAATTTTCCAATTACTAAGAGATGCGACGATTTGGTAGAGAATGAAGGAGCACAAAGAACATTTACAAAGAGCTTTGCCATTCCTTGGATGCTTAAAACATGGTAATATTTCATGCAAATACTTGACTCATATCAAAATGATACCGTTTTCCCCTTTTCAAAAAAAAAAAAAATCTAAGGGAAAGAAAAACGGTTGTCTAAGAGTCTTATGGCCAAAGAATACCCAAAGAATGCTATGATACAAAGAAGAGGCGAGTTAAAGAGATTTCAAGTGATTACTGGAGAAAAATCTAAATCTAGGGGAGAAAGACATGAAGAAGTGGTTGGAAAATTATGGACATCAACATGTCCATTCTCTCTTGCGATTTTGCATAATATCTCGCACCCGGAGTCTACGGTCTATTGAGAAGTCTTCAATAAATCTAGGAGAGTAGAATGAGTCAATTGAGTTGAAGTTGAGATTTTTGCAGGGACAGTGATTTAGAGTATGGAAATGTTGCGAATTCGTGATGGAAGAAGATGACAACGTCTATGAGCTAACTTTGTTTCATGTGGATTACAGGTTTAGAATTTGACGCAACCTCTTCTCAATTCTTGACATTTGTTTGCTTGAGGACAAGCAAAAGATAAGTCTGAGGGAGTTGATATACCCTATATTTTACCACTTTTACTATCTATTTTACTATGGTTTTTACATATATTAATAAAGCTTTTCGACCAAAAGATGTAATTTTCTAGTATTTGTAGATTTTAATGTCTTGGGTTTTATCATCAAAAAGATGTAAAATGGAGCAAAAGAAGTGTTACCTATGATGCAGATACTCATTCAAGTCAAAGGAACCAAGCCAGATCGTTTTATCTTGAAGATAATGCATATTCTCAAATTGGACAGAATGTGTATATTAGCAATTCACTGCTGAACGGAGGAACAAATCAATTGGAAATTTAATGAAACTTTGTATGGAAGTAGCCGTTTGAGTTAGCTTTCTAATGGAGTTAGAATTTGATCAACTGGAGCTGTACTTTAGAAGATACACTAGAAACACTGAGGACATGTCAAACTGCCTTCGAAGTAAAGTGAGTGCACAAAGGAGCCAATCACCAGGTCACCCATGGGTCGATGATCCAGACCTTTGCTAACCTTCTAGAAGCACCATAGAAGCCTCAAATACCGATCACGCAACCCGACCGGTATTGTGACCGGTATTGCCTCAGTTTCGACCAAAAATATGTTTTTGCCCGAAGAAGACCTAGCCGACATAAGTCTCCTTAAACCCCTATATATACTTGCTTTTAGCCTCTCTAGGACCTTAAGCAGCCAGCCATAATAGCCTAAATCAATACCTAAACATTTATTTCGTTTTTCTCTTGTTCTTAATGCATATTTGATTCTAAAAGCCTTTAAGGATAGATTGACTTTGCCTTATTGTAGATCAATGATTTATCTTTATGTCTATGTACTTTACTCTTGCTGCTACGTGTTGCAAAACATGTTAGAGTACTAGCTTTGATTTGATTTCTATGCACTTTCTTAATTCTATGTCTTTACATACTTAATCGTTTAGAGTTTTATTCTAGAATTGATTCTTCATCTTTATTTATACTCAAAGCACGAACTGGCTTAGCTACCCAGGGGTTGATCTTAGGTTGATATACTCTCCAAAAGCTTGTTATATCTCCGGACCTAGTATTCGATGAGCTAGGCATCTTAACAATTTGATAGGTTAGTTAAGGAGTCTAGTGAACAATCAATCTTGATCATAAAGCATGTTTTCACCTTATAATAACCTGCGATAGTTGAGTCTATTAGGGTAGAAAATGTAGAAAGTTAGTTACGTCACGACAGTGGGATGACCTTACATTAGTGATATGAGTTCTAGAACAACTAGTATTAAAATCATTAATCTATGTTTGCATATGTTTTGTGAATTGTTTGATTTCTCATCTTAATTGATATTTATCCCTTTACTTTATTGCTTGTTATTTGTTTCATTAAAAACCCCAAAAACCAAATAATATGTCCACTTAGCTTAATTGGAATCATATAGGTTTGTAGTGCATTCATCACTTTAGTCCTCAGTGGATAAACCCCTAAGTACTACAATTGTCTTTACTGTGCACTTGCAGTTTTCTAGGGTTATAAATTTAAAACTCGTATTACATCATTAAAACCCTGCACATCATTCCTCCATTGATACTTGATGCAAATCTTGATGCATCTACAATCTCCCCCTTTTTACTTGAGTATGTCAATCCAAGCATCCTGCACAGGGCAACGAGCTAAGTGAACATTCTGGTAATCTTCATAAGTTATCGTTAGCCAACCACTGGAGCAAAGGCTTCCACAATGACAATATATATTTATATTTTGTGAAACTTTTCTTGGTCCAAAGATTGACAAAAAAAATTAGTATTGGCCTCTCCATAAGAAGGTATGGTAGTTTAGTTTCATTCCAGCAAATTCGATTTATGAAGATTACCAGCAAACACACAAGTACATAGGAGCAACGAGCGGTAACTCGAGACTCACTTAACAACACAACCACTAGCTTCTTCTAGAGGTGTTTTCCAAGGCTTATAAGTCTCAATGTTTAAGATATCATCTAGTACTTTAGAGATATAAGAAACATTGTCAATTCCCTCTATTATAATCATAACATTGCTTATCATTTCTTGTTCTCCCCGCGCTTGGATGCGTACTCATGTAAAAACATTAGTCATTTAACTATATAGATTTGAAGCAAGGAACAACATCATACTTGAGAGTTTTATGTGAACCCTTTGATTATAAGGTTTAGATTCTTGAGATCAGTAACCTTTGGGTTTGGAGGAAAGTCTGAGAGAAACGAAGTCTTCTGGTCCACTTGAAGGATCTTAGGTGCAACAGAGGTACTTGTTACAATCCGATCATACACTAGCTGCAAAAGTTGAACGAATTCTTGTTGGCAATCATTAACACCAGTGTTGCTCAATCTTGTCTTTGTTACGGACATGTTCTCAATTTGTATCTAGTCGTAGCAGACACTTTTGTACAGTAGTTCTATGATCAGACACAGACGTGGTGATGTAAGATCATCCCAGCTTAGAATAGTCCACCTCTATGTAGAGCCACTCCTTTCTCAATTGGTTCCTCACTCCAGGATATAGAGCGCTCGTAATCGTAAGACATATCAGTCAACGTGATGGAGAGAAGATCATCATACTCAATCAGATTCTGAGCAGCAAGAACCTTGAGATCCTTAGAAGTATAAACACGCATCTCTCAGTCTCAAAGTACTTGCGATCATGAGTAAGCACAATACGCTCATGAGCAAGAAGAGTAGATCCTCAAGAAGACACCGATTAGCCATTTTCAAGGACAAGATGAGAAGTTGAATATGCCGAGAAAACTCAGATTTGACTCAATCATAACGACCTTCTTGGATATAGCTTTATTGTCCTTAGAATCACAGCCTTGTCTGAGATAGCACGGAGACTGGATCTTATTGGTAACAAATTTTCATACACATCAGAAACCCTTTTTGATGACTTCAACATCTTCGTTCTTATACCAGAGAATGGCAAAACACAGAGAAGAACAAGATATTAGGTAGAGAGAGCGAGAGATCTCAATAACTGATAATGCATTCATCGATAATCTTCTTGTCCTTAGTAGTCATAACATGCCCACGCACAAACGTAGTCCATTAACACTGTCTTGAGTCTAATCTGTAAAAAGACAAATCAACATATCTAGACAGAAGAAAGAACCATCAGTAACACAAGAGCCATATGTTTAGGATGAGAATGACAAAGGCTCAAATGCATTATACAAGACCCAGTACATTTACCATATAATCTCACAACTAATGACTCAGAATCAGATGCACAGGAAAACAATTGACTTTTAGACACCAATAATGCAATAATATCAATGACACCAAAATGCTCAAATCAGACCATTATGAATGCAACAGAGTCCATCCGTGTCACCTTTAGAACTGATCAATCTATCTTAGGATATGCATCTCAACTTTCTTTAAGCAAGACTTAATAGAATGAGCAATATATGACACATGATTAAGAAGGCTACAAGTACAACTAGGTATGCAACCACTAAGACACCAGAGATGCTAGGGATAATAAGAGTTTGAGGAACACACTGATTTTCTACGATGAGAACATGAAAGCCAACCCTTTGAACCTGTCCTAGAGGGTATGTGACACCACAGGTTGGAGTCAGAATAGCAAGCGGAAGCTTTTAGGAAGTGATCAACTCACCATCTCATTGAGGTAACTATTTCTCAAAGAGGAGATTTCACACTCAGTGATCAACTCAGATTAGTTTTCATATCAGCATACATGTTCAGAGTCAGAAAAAGCATAGAGTGTAAAGAGAAGAGATGAGAAAAATAAGAAATTCCCAAAGTCTTTGTTTTTTTTTTTTCTTTAAGCATCGTCTTTAAACAGGTCAGGATTTTTCTCCCCCTGTGTGACACAACACATTTTTCTTTTACGGGTCAGGACTTTTCTCCCCCTGTGTAAGATACAAATTTTTTCTTTTATGGGTCATGACTTTTCTCCCCCCTTGATTTTCTTTAACATCTTTTGGTCCTCGCTTTCTTTTCTTTTGATAAAGACAAGAGCAAATCCCCAACAACCCATAGAAGAGAGGTAAGAAGAGAAGAAGGCAAAAGACAAAAGTTTGAACATGCATGATGAGTAGCTCTTTTCCTGAGCTGACTTGCCGATAAGAGGTTTTAATGAGGTGATCTGTACATGTGGTTAAACACACCTGCAATCCTGAAACAACTATGTATCACACACCTAACCAGAACAAGACTTAGTGCTCCAAAAAAGTAAGAAGTATTTTACAGCACCTGCTGCAATAGATTGATTACAAGAATACTTTTATAGAACAGATTCAACAATCCTATTCTACCCAGAATTACGCAACACCACTCACTGTGATTTGCTCATGAACATATTCATAATCTACCCAAACCTGTAACGCAACAACAGTTGCGAAACTTTTTTTCTTCACTCAACACTCCAATGCCTTTTTATGGTTTTTGGGTTTTTTGAGTTCTTCAAATATCTTTCTCTCTCACTCTATTTTTTTGCAAGAAGAACTCCCAAAAATGAAACTCTATCACTCAGTTATATTGGTTTTCCATTTACCAACATAACTAAAGAGACATGTTTCGGACCAGCAGACAAACCACTGTTACGCAACAGTGAAGCTTTCTGTTTCACCTGCCACCAGTCACATCACCTTGTGTAAGTCCCCAAGCTTTGTGCCTTTTGCCTTTTTGCACAAAGTCTTCTCCTTGTTTGTTGAACCACTTTCTGCAGTAAGCTTCCCACTTGCTCAGATCTTGGCTCGAGATGCCACCTCTCACGCCACCTAGCGTGTTGACTTTAACTCTTTGACTTCTTTGTTGGATCCTGAGTGACACAAGAGTTCTTCAGAAATCTTGTTCCTTCATTGATACTTGATGCAAATCTTGATGCATCTACATTATTAAAGTCTTTTCTGAAACAGACGTCTTCTTTTTATCTCATTGTTGTTGGCCACAGTGACGAACTCTACATCCCCAGCGGATTAAAGCGCGCTATATAATTTATGTGTTCATTACTAAAGCGGACTTGTACACGGGAACATATCCGTAAACCAAAATGTTCATATCATACCCTAAACCCAGCACACATCTCGCTGGTCGAAATTCTGTGTTCATTGCTAAAGCAGACTTGCTCACGGGAACATATCCGTAAACCAAAATTTTCATCTCAAAAACCCAGCACACATCTCGCTAGTGTTTATTGACGGAGCGGACTTGTTCAAGGGAACATATTCGTAAACCAGAATGTTCATCTAAAAACAAAACCCAGCACACAGTAGCTGGTAAAAAAACTCTTAAGTGCTCATTACCGGAGCGTGTTTGTTCATGGGAACAGGCTTGTAAACTGGAATGTCCACCAAAATTCAGTACAAATGGAACTCCAGTCTTTACATCCTTCACTAAAGCAAACATGCTCACAGCAGCAAGTCTGTAAACCTCATCGAAAATCCAGTAAAATAAAGCGCTGGTCTTAAACATTTCAAATTCATTATTGGAGCAGGCGTATGTAAGGACGTACGTCTGTAAACCACAATGTTTGATTTGAAATACATTGAACGGCTCGTCAGCCTTAATATCGAATATCCATTATCAAAGATGACGACACCTTTCTCCAAGAAACGGCTCGTCATTATCGTCTAGTAGAAAATGAACAAACGGTTCACCATTGTCTCAATCAAACCCACATTCTTGTCAACAACTCTCTCCATCAATGGATTCACACCATCCCGTCATCAACGGATCGCCATGATAATCGCTCTAACAAGTGACTACATCGTCTCTTCATCGAAATGGCTCACTGCTTCTGCACAATCATCAAAACAGATCGGCATCCTTGATGAAAAAGAAAGATATTTGAGTCAGTTTGCATCCAAAAGAAGAGTCAAGTCATTTGGATCAACGGTCCAAAAGTTACATCAATTCAACTCGAACCGTATAACACAAATCGACACACTTCATAAAACGGCTCGCCCTATCTTAAAAACAGCTCGTCACACTCATCAAAGATGATATCGTCCTGCCATGGATCGTCACATCTCATCCAAGATGATATCGTCCCGTCGCGGATCGTCACATCTCATCAAAGGTTTTCAAGTCCGCCGCGGCTCGTCACACTATCAAAGATGATATTATCTAGCCACGGATCGTCACACTTATAAAAGTGATGTCGGCTCACCGCATTCACATCACATCAAACATGTTCAAGTCTCGTTGCGGCTCGTCATCACTTCATCCGCAGCTCGGCATCGTCTTCTCCCCCGATCGGCAGCGAGTCTTCAGTCAGCTCGACATCATCTCCCTCTCGCCTCAGCATCACGTCGTAAAACGGGTCGGTGTCATGTTTTACATTTGGCTTGGCGTCGAGTCCTCTACGGATCGGTCTCATGCAAAAAACATCTTGGCATCAAGTCTTCATATGGCTCGGCATTAAGTCTTCAATGGGATCGACATCGTGTCCTCCTTGCCTCAGCATCCAAGTCTTCTACGGGTCGGCATCTTCCTTCATGATTTGGTTTACAAATTTGGATCGGCATCACATCAATAATTGGTTCGGCATCGCATCTTAGATGCCTCGACATCATCTTCCCCTCTACCTCGGCATTGAATCGAAAACAGCTCGGCAACATCCTCTACGCGGATCGGCATCATGCCGATGAACAGTTCGACGTCTTCCTCTATACAGAGTGGCATTTTGCGAATTGAATCGACATCACTGATATACCCAATATTTTACCACTTTTACTATCTATTTTACTATGTTTTTATATACTTTAATAAAGCATTTCGACTAAAAGAGGTAGTTTTCTCGTATATATGGATTTTAAGATCTTAAAAGGTTTAATCATCAAAAGGATGCTGAAATGAGCAAAATAACTGTTATCTATGATACAGCTACTTATTCAAGTCAAAGGAGCCAAGCCAAGTCATTATATCTTGAAGATAAAGCATATTCTCAAGTTGGACAGATTGTATATGCTAGAAGTTCACTGATAAACGGAGGACCAAATCAATTTGGAATCTAATAAAACTTGGTGGGAAGATAGCCCTTTGAGTTACTTTCCAATGAAGTTGGAACGACACTATTTGGAGCTGTACTTTAAACGATACACTAGAAACACTGAAGACATGTCAAACTGCCTTAGAAGTGAAGCATGTACAAAAATGAGCCAAGCACCGGGCCGCTCCATGGGCCAATGATCCAAGCCATTGCTAACATTATATAAGCCTCAAGGAAGACCTCAACACAGGTCACGCAACCCGACCGTTGCTTGGACCGGTGGTTGAGCAGTTTCGACGTAAAAGACCCTTTTACCCAAAGATAACCCTAGCCGACTTAGGACCTCTTAAACCCCTATATATACTTGCTTTTAGCCTCTCTAGAAAGGAAGAACAGCCGGCCATAACAGCCCAAATCAATACCTAAACATGTATTTCGTTTATCTCTTGTTCTTAATGCATCTTTGATTCTAAAAGCCTTTAAGGGTAGTTCGACTTTGCCCTATTGCAAAGAGATGATATCTAATTCCTTACGCTTTGTAGATCAACGATTTATACTATGTTTATTTACTTTACTCTTGCTGCTCCTTGTTGCAAAACATGTAGAGTATTATCCTTGATTTGATTTCTATGCACTTTCTTATTTCTATGTTATCATATAATTGAACGTTTAATGTTTTATTCTAGAATTGATTCTTCATCTCTATTTACGCTCAAGGCATGATCTGGCTTAGCTACCTAGTGACTGATATTAGGTTGATATACTCTCTAAAAGCTTGTTATATCTCCGGACCTAGTATTTGATGAGCTAAGCGTCTTAACAATTTGATAGGTTAATTAAGGAGTTTAGTGAACAATCGAATTTTACACTTTATGCGTGTCTTCACCTTGTAATAACCATACGATAGTTGAGTCTATTAGGGAAGAAGACATAGAAGTTTGACCCACGACAGTGGTATGATTTTACCTTAGTGATTTGAGTTCTAGAGCAACTAGTATTAAAAACCCTAAATCGTTTGCTTGTGTCTTGCATATGTCTTGAGAATTGCTTGATCTTTTATCTTGATTGAACTATCTATCTTTACTTTATTGCTTTGTTATTTACTTCCATAACCCTAAAAACCAAATACTATATTCATCTAGCTTAATTTGCATCATATAGATTTGTAGCGCATCATCACTTAGTCCTTTGTGGATCGACCCCTAAGTACTACAATTGTCAACTGTGCACTTGCAGTCTCCTAGGGTTATAAATTTAAAGGTTGCATATGCATATAAACCCTGCACACATCAATCACCACTCTATCGTATCATCATCATCCCTCCGATGGCTCGGCTCGGCATCAGGTCCATAATTGGTTCGGCATCACGTCACAAAACGGATCGGCGTCGCCTTCATCCAAACGATTCCGCATTGGTTTGGCTTTCCATTAAGAAATGGATGGCTCGATAATTTTCAAGATTGTTGATTCCATCTTAAAGTATGTTATACCTCGCCATTATCAATACTGACACTGCCGAGCTGGGGGGCTAACTGTTGGGGTCAAATTTCAACAACCCTGAAGAATAAACTATGGGGAACGGCGAGCCGCAGAACAAAACCAACAAACTGGCAAGTCGCAGTTTCAACTGGCGAGCCGGAGTTTTTGAAAGAATCCGACCCGTTTTTTTTTTAACTCGGGTTATTGTTCCCATAGATAATAATTCTCAATATCAACGAACCAGTCATTTAACTAAACAATTCAACATCCCAATCAATTAACTAGCGAAAATCAAACTCAATTCAACTAACGAATAATCCAATAAACAATGCAAATAACCAACATGAATTCCAATTCATTTTAACAATTAAACCAGCTCCATAAAACCAGCAACCACTACAAGAAAAAGACGTATTCCAACGGACTTATTAGCTAGTCGGTAATTTGTTGGAAATACATGTTTCTAATAAATGTCCAACAAAACATACATTTGTTAGAATATGATCGTTGGAAACTTGCATTCATCAGGAATTTGTTGGGAATGTTTCCGTCAAATATATTTTATCAGAAATTTGTCAGAAGCTACTGATAAATTGTTTGTCGGGAATTTTTTAGTATTTTCCATGGATTTTCCAACAAATCGTTCCATCAAAGTTTTTGTGGGGATGTCATTGCTAATTTCCGGCAAATTCCAGACGAATTTGATCAAAGGTTCATGGGAAAATACTGATAATTCATTTCTTGGAAAATTGTTGATATTTTCCGTGAGATTTTCGACGAAGGTTTCCGTCAAATTCTGTATTATAATGTCATTGCTAATTTCCATTGAATATTCAACAAATCCTATCCATAGTTCATGGGAAAGTACTGATAATTCATTTCTTGGAAAATTGTTGATATTTTTCTTGAAGTTTGCAACGAAATTTCCCTCAAATTCTTTATTGGAATGTCATTGCTAATTTCCAATGAATATTCAACAAATCTGATCGATAGTTCATAGGAAAACACTGATAATTCATTTGTTGGAAATTCGTTGGAACATTCTTCTCAATAATTTGTTAAATATTATTATATAAATATTAACAAATGATCAAAATAAAAACAAAATAATTTTAATAATAAAAATCATAATAATTAAAATTTCAAAATATTCAAAACAACACACCATCCAAACTTGAAAAAGAACACAATATCGAAACTTGAAATACTAAACAACATCCAAACTTGACAATGTTTAAACAAAAGAAACACGAACACAAAATAAATAAATTCAAAGATTTCAATCGGTGTTCATCGTTGCTCTCATTGAAGGTGGAACTTCATCTGGAAACTTGTTTTGCATCATAGTAGTCCAGAAATCAACATCTTTAATTTGCAGCAGCATCCCCTCGATCACTTTGTCGGATTTGTTGAGCTTTTCTTGACTCTTAAGATACATTTCTTCAAAATTTGGAGATGCATCAATAGTACCGTCGATGACAATCAAACCAAGAATATTTTCTTCCATGCTGAAGTTGAAATGCATCAGTATTATCCTGGCAATATGGATATGATAGCCTTCCATGCGTTGTCCACCCTGATAACATTCCATACGCTGGAAAATCACTAATCGTCCACATCCGAACAGCATGCATCATAAAATTGTTCCTCAGAGAAACAACATATGCGACTACACCATCATGCCACAACATTTGTAACTCATGAATTAACTGCTGTAAGAATACATCAAGCGATCGCTTAGAATGTTCAGGTCCAGGAATAAGAATGGTTAGGAACAAAAACTCTCGTTTCATACATAGAGATGGGGGAAGATTATAGGGTGTTAAGATCACTGGCCATAATGAGTATTTACGTCCAGACTTTCCGAATGGATTAAACCCATCCGTACATAGTCTCAAGTACACGTTCCTATGCCCATTTGCAAAGTTGTTATACATCGAGTTGAAATGTTTCTATGCTTCAGCATCAGAAAGATGTGAAATCTTCCCGTCGGATGAATGATCTGCATGCTATCTCATGGGACCTACCGTACGTTCAAACTGGTACAACCTCTTCAGTCTATCTGTTATTGGCAAATACCACATACGCTTGTACGGTACTCGACTTTTCCCATTTGTATCCTGAAAACGTGGCTTTCGACAAAATGTACACATATCCAAATTTGCGGCATCTCTCCAAAATATCATGCAGTTATCCACACACACATCTATCATCTGGAATGGTAACCCAAGTGAAGATACCAATTTTTGTATTTCATAGTAAGAACTGGGTGCCAAATTCGGTTTTGGCAACAAATCCTTCACGAAATCAGCTATTGCGTCTACACAATCCTCTGATAAGGAGAATGACCCTCTTTACAATCATCATAAATCGGTTTCTTCGCTGCATCTAACATATCAAAAAACTTTCTTCTAAGTTTGGTTCTTCAGCCACAGTTTTAGTCGTTTTGAGAAAAGCATCTATCACTATCTGTATAACACCGGTTGGATCCCTAGTCGTATTCTCTTCCTCTTCGTTTCTATTAATATTTTGAGTTTCCAACTCATGATTTCCATCATCTCCATTGTTGTGATCAGGACTACTACTTGCTAAAGTTACAAAATCTTCCCCATGAGAGCTAACTCATGATTTGGTTTAAGATTAAGTTTCTGTTAGACGTTCTCCAGCGCAAAAAGAGCCGCCGGAGCTGCATTAAAACGGCGAGCGGCGGAATTGTTTGTAGGAGAGAAGTCGGAGAGCTAACTCTCAGCAGTTAGTAAAGATTGTAACTTTAGTTGTTAGTGACCGCTCGGCTTTTCTTCGGAAAGCCGCCTGAGAGTCCGGTGAGACAGTTCTGGGGCTCTAAGTGTTCATGTGCTTCTTGTACTTTCGTCTAGTCTTCTTGTTTGGTTTTCTTCTTTCACCTGTCCCAAGGTAGCAAGCCGCCGCCGTTGTCTCGGCTCCGGATGGAGGAGAAGACCACGCCGGAGGTCCCAGAGACTCAGGAGAGTAAATCTCCTCGAGCCGCTGCAGCTGTTCCAATGTCTTGGTCGAATATTGTTCAAGCAAAGAAGTCTCTTACAAAGTACGATCTCCAAGTTTTAATGAAGGATGGGGTGGAATCAGTTAATGTTCCGGATGAAATTTTCAAAGACCCGTCTCCTCTTTGGGGGGATTTCTTGATTGGTCGATTCCTAGCCACAGCACCTCATGTTATGTTAGGAGTCATGTCACAGATGATTGAAGTTTATGTTATAAACTCAACAACTATGAAGTTTAGGGTGTTGAACCCTATAACAAGAAATCAGATTCTGCAAAGAGAAATGTGGAATCTAGCAGAGATACCAGTGATGATGTCGAAGTGGTCGCCGTTGGGGGAAGAAGAAGCAGTGGAAGTGAAATCAGTACCAATATGGGTCCATCTCCGAAACGTACCTATGGATATGTTCTCGTGGAAGGGTCTTAGCTTTGTAACAAGTGCAGTTGGCCGGGGAACCGGTTAGGCTTCATCCTGATACTGCTCAATGTCTTTATTTTAAATTGGCGAAGGTTTGTGTTAAAGCAGATTTATCAAAAGAGTTGCCTAAGGTAATGAAGTTTCCATCTCCAGCAGGCAAAGAATCTTTGGTTCAATTCTCATATCCATGGCTACCTACACGTTGCTCTGTTTGTAATAAGTGGGGACATATGTCAAGAGTTTGTTTGAAGAATCTGAATGCTCAAGAAGGGAACGTGTCTCAATTATCTGTCAAGGAAATTTCTGCAACAGTGGAGGTTGAGAAAGAAAAAAGAGTTCAGAAAGATGAGGAAGTGTTAATCGAAATTAATCAAAAAGTGTCAAGTGAAGAAAAAGAGGAGGTGAATGGGAAACACCAGTAAAGAGTAGTCGTAGTCCAAATTCTATGAAAAACAATCTTGAGTTTGGACAGGTTTCGATATTATCTCATTCACGTTTTGCAGTGTTGAGTGAGCAAGAGGAAGACGCAAAACTGGGGGTTACAGTAATAGAGGAAGAATGTAATAAATCAAAGGATTCAGTGACGATTAGCAAAGATAATGAGCATGAGTCAGGCTGGTACCTAAGGAAGCAGAGGTCTCTCAAAAGGAAAACCAAAACAAGAAGAGAGTTTCTACTAGACAAACCCTGCCACGAAGCGCAAAGGACAATAATCTCTCGGACCCTGCTACTCAAAAAGCTAAGGATACTAATCCTAGTGGACTGAATAAAAGGACCACCCGAAAAAAAAATTAATGTCAGGGTTTTTTTGGAACATGCGCGGATTCAACAAATCTTCGAAACATAGAGTCGTCCAAAATTGGATACAACAAAGAAATATTCAGTTTGGTGGGTTAATGGAAACTAGAGTAAATGAAAAGAAAGCAGGGAGGATAGTTTCCACTGTGTTTAGAGACTGGTCTCTTTTGACTAACTATGAACACAATCGTCTTGGTAGGATTTGGGTTGTTTGGAAATCAAATGTATGTGTTACTCCGTTTTACAAGAGCGGACAAATGATAACTTGGTCAGTATTGCTAGATGGAATAGAAGAGGAGTTTTTTTGTTCTTTCATCTACACATCCAACCATGTAGAAGAAAGAAAGGAATTATGGAATGACTTAAGAATTCATCACGACTCACCTTTATTTAAAGACAAGTCATGGTTGTGATTTTAATGAAATACTTGATGGTGATGAACATCCTTGGTCTGCACACTCTTTGAGTTCGGGTACAAGAGACTTCCAAGATTTGTTCGTTATAGTGCACCAACTGATATGGCGTCAATTGTCCGTTGTTTACATGGAGTAATAAACAAGAGGAAGGGGTGATTTGTAAGAAACTTGACCGTGTCTTGATGAATGATGCATGGTTAACTGCATATCTGCAATCGTACTGTGTTTTGAAGTTGGAGGGTGTTCTGATCATTTGAGATGTCGTATACAAATCAAAACAGAGCCTATGAAGCCGCGACGTCCTTTTAAATTCACAAATGCTATAGCTGAAACTGCAGAGTTTTTGCCGTTGATGGAATCTTATTGGGGAGGAACTCAAGAGCCATTTAATTCTACCTCTGCGATGTATCGGTTATCGAAAAAACTGAAAATGTTAAAACCAAAGCTACGTAAACTTAGCAAGGACCGTTTGGGAGACTTACCAAAAAGATCGAGAAAGGCATATGAAGACTTATGTGAATGTCAAACAAAAACGCAGATGAATCTGACACAAGCTGCTATGGCAGAGGAAGCTCGTGCTTTTGTTAAATGGCAGAGGCTCTCAGAGCTTGAAGAAAAGTTTCTGCAACAAAGATCAAAGCTGCATTGGCTGAAAGTGGGAGATGGAAATAGTAGATATTTCCACCAAGCGGCAAAAATACGAGAGGTAAGAAATTCTATTCGGGAGATTCAAAGAGGGGATGGAACACTTGCGGTAACACAAGAAGAGATCAAAGTGGAAGCTGAAAGTTTCTTCAAAACATTTTTAACGGATCGACCGGTTGATTTAGAGGAAATCACAGAGGAAGCTTTTCGTACTTTGCTAAATTTCGAATGTAGGGACATGGATGAATCAAGGTTGAGTGCCCCTGTAACAGAGGAGGAAGTGAAAGCTGTGTTATTTTCAATGCCTTGTAATAAATCTCCGGGGCCGGATGCTTATATGGTGGAATTTTTTAAGGCAACATGGACGATATTGGGAAAAGACTTGGTGGTAGCTGTTCAATCTTTTTTGATAAAGGATTTTTACCTAAGGGTATGAACGCAACTATTCTAAATCTAATCCCGAAGAAAACAGAAGCGAAAGAGATGAAAGACTACATGCCAATATCTTGTTGTAATGTGTTGTATAAGATTATATCGAAGCTCCTGGCAAATAGACTAAAAATTACTCTCCCGAAGTTCATTGCGTCAAACCAATCAACCTTTGTGAAGGACCGCTTATTGATGGAGAATGTTCTCCTAGCCTCAGAACTTGTGAAAGTTTACCATAAAGACACAGTTTCACCAAGGTGTGCAGTAAAGATTGATATCTCAAAGGCCTTTGATTTGGTACAATTGCCCTTTCTGATATCCATTCTTTCTCGGTTCAGGTTAACGGGGAGTTGGCTGGTTTGTAAGTGAGAGAGGTCTTCGACAAGGATGTTCCTTATCTCTTTGTCATTTGCAAAGATGCTTGACAGGACGGCGCTTGAGAAGAAAATTGGTTATCATCCGTATTGCAAAGATTTGAAGCTCACCCATCTATGTTTTGCAGACGATTTACTTGTATTTTCAGATGGGAAGAAACAATCTATTGAGGGTATTCAAACAGTTTGTAAAGATTTCGGGTCTTAACATTAGCCTTGAGAAGTCAACGTTGTACATGGCTGGAGTTTCAAATGATGCTATGAACACAATTCTCGATCAATTCCCATTTGATTCTGGAACATTACCAGTGAGATATTTGGGTTTACCTCTTCCTAATGATTATAACCTGCTACTTGAGAAGATCCGGAGTCGGATAAGATGCTGGACAGCAAGACACCTTTTGTTTGCTGGACGTCTTCAGCTTATTAGTTCAGTCATCCATAGGTTAACCAATTTCTGGATCTCAGCTTTCCGACTCCCAAAGGCTTGTCTAACAGAAATCGATAAACTATGCGCTGCTTTCCTTTAGTCAGGTCCGGAGCTAAACTCAAGGAAGGCAAAGATTACGTGGAGTGAAGTGTGCAAACCAAAGGCAGAAGGCGGATTGGGTTTACGTCCAGTTTCAGAAGCAAATAAGGTGAGCTGTTTAAAGCTCATATGGAGGATCTTAGCTGCTCATTCATCGTTATGGGTTAATTGGGTTCGGAGGTATTTAATTCGCAAGGGATCTTTCCAGAATGTGAAAAATAAATCGTCATTAGGCTCTTGAATGTGGAGAAAGCTGCTAAAATACAGAGAAGTTGCAAAAACATTTGTGAAAGTGAACGTAAAGAATGGAGCTACTACATCTTTTTGGCATGATATATGGACGTCGCGAGGGAGGCTAATTGATATATCAGGTGCTATGGGTTGCATTGATTTGGGGATTCACAACCACGCCACAGTGGACATGGTCTTACAAACCCATCGACCTCGACGACACAAGTTGGAAAAGTATAACATTGGGGAGAGTGAGATAAAAGAACAACGACGAAAGGGTATAACTCAAGAGGAAGATGTCGTTCTATGGAGACAAAAAAGGGGATAATTTTCAGCCGAATTTCAAATCCAAGGAAACTTGGAAACTAATCAGAGATGGCTCGCCTATACAAGAGTGGTGGAAGGGGATATATATGGTTCACTTATGCTACTCCTAAGTATGCGTTTCACTCATGGTTAGTATTTCGCAACAGGTTGTCGACGGGAGACCGCATGATTAAGTGGAATATAGGTGTGGATGGTTCATGTGTTCTCTGTCAAAGATACATAAAAACTCGAAATCACCTTTATTTCACGTGTCGGTTTTCAGAGGAAGTATGGTGCAAATTGACCCGTAACCTATTAAGGTCAAATTACACAGCGGAGTGGGAAAGAGTAGTAGAGTTGTTGTTAATTGGATGTATCGCAAGACAAAACTCTTTTGTTTCTATTGCGCTACGCTTTTCAAATC
This sequence comes from Arabis hirsuta, assembly GCA_964056655.1. NCBI lineage: Eukaryota > Viridiplantae > Streptophyta > Magnoliopsida > Brassicales > Brassicaceae > Arabis > Arabis hirsuta. Next base: position 16,598,913 of record OZ053313.1, on the reverse strand, counting down.
ACTCTCCATACCATTTGGCGGGAGCAAAATAATCGGAGATATAGGGAGATACCGAACACGGCTTCACAGTTAGCTCAAACCATTGACAAGCAAATCAGAAACCGGTTGGCTTCGATCAGAGAGATTGGAGATTCTCGATATGAAGGTAGAATGGAAGCATGATTTGCTTTATGGTGAAAGAATTAAGACAAAAGTTGTTTCTGTTTCATGATATAAATTTTCACAAAAAGATGCACTTGTTGTGAAAATGGTTTTTTTTGTTTGAATAAATTTTACATTCGATTCAAAAAAAAAAAGTCTAACTGAGACGAGACCCAGCTAGTAGAAGACGATGACATAATTAACATTCAAGTTGATTTTTTTTTTCGTGTTTCCTTTTTTTTTTTTTTTGGCAAATTTCCAACAATTTATTTCCTCACAAAATCATTAGAAATACATCTCCCACAAACTAATTATTTTCCAACAAATATTTTGTTAATAATTTCCAACAACTTAAAAATTATTGCTAATTTCCAACTATATCATACTATGGATTCTGCGACGTAATTGCGACAACTAAACTTTGTTGGAAATGTGCAATGAATTTCTAACAAATTAAACATTAGACGGAATTTTATGGGATATTCAATGGAAATATTCAACAAAATACGATTATTGGAGGCATCCATTGGAATATCACATGTTATCATGTAGTTAACCTAGCGGTTCCAAAAAATCATATAATGACAACCAAACGAGACTCTAGATCATCTCCTCTTCACAGCCATGATTCCATAATCACACTTTTTCTTTACCTGCATCACATGGATAAAAGAGATGCGTGAGTATTATCACAAATACTTAGTGAGACGGTCATTCCATCTATGGCTATACACACATGCATAAAGGATTACCATAATACCAAACAACTCAATCAACAATGAACAATTGCGAACAATTCACGATTATAGACCTTGCGTCGATCGACGCACAACACTTGCGTCGATCTACACAGAGCACTTGTGCGTCGATCAACGCACGACGCAGAGTCGAGGAACAGGAGCCTTGTAACGATCGACACAAGGGGTGTGTGTCGATCAACGCATGTTGCTAATTGAACTCGGTTGGTTCGATTTGAGTCGTTGGTTTGGCTCTGTTTAGGGTTTCCTATATAAGGTCTGTGGCCGCGTTTTGGTCGATTTTTCAACTTTCATAAAGTTCCAGAAGTTTCCAGAGAGTTTGTGACAGGATTTGAGAGAAAAGGAAGAATCATTGTTGATTTCTTCGTTTTCTTGATCCTAAAAGCTCGTTAGTGTGCTTGTGAGGCTCTTGGGATCGTTTCTAGTGTTGGTTCTTGCGATTTAGGAGAGGATTTCAGATTGGGGATCCGTGTTCTTCGCGTTCTTCGTGATTTTTCATTCCTTTTTCCTTCCAGATCCAAGGTGAGTGCGTGACCATGGCTTATCTGGGTAAAGGAATAGATATGATGCGATTGGTTGATTTGTTTGATGGATTCCGTGTTGTGTATCGGTGGATTTATGCAGGAGATCGAATCGATGCGATCATGAATCGATCCGTGAGAGGATAGGTTCGATTCCTGAATTATGCGTTGTGTGTCGATCCATGCAGTTGCTCTTCATCAATCGACAGAGTGTGCGGTGATCGACACCGAGGTTGCATGTCGATCGACACACTAAGGCTGCATGGATCGACACAGTGTGTGTGTGTGTGTCGATGGACACATGGTATGTTTTACTGATTCGCGATTGATTGTTCATGTTATGCGTTGTTGATTGTTCATCTTGGTATTGTATCTCTTTCTTATGCATGTGTGTATAGCCAAGTAGATGGAATGACCGTCTCACTGAGTATTTGTGATAATGCTCACGCATCTCGTTTGTTTTATGTGATGCAGGTAAAGAAAAAATGTGATCGTGGAATTAGGGCGAGGAAGAGGAGATGATCTAGTGTCTCGGTTGTTTGGTTATGGTGTTGTAGAATTGCTAGGTTGTTGGTAATTCTGGATTGGTGAGTTGGAATTGATAATTGGTTTAACATTGGTTATTGGATTATTGGTTATTGCATGTATTGGAGTGGTTAATGGTTAATGATTTTCCTGGTTAAAAATTGTTGTTTTGCTAGTCTATGCAATTCCGCTAGATGTTGACTATTGTGAGAATTTAGCATGTCGAGAGTTAGCATTTATGGGAATACTAATTCGATGTTATATATATATATATATATATATGTATATATGTAAAAAGGGTCGGGTTGTTTCAAGCCTATCCTCTCAAGGCTCGTTTCCTAGACGCGACGTGTCGATCACCTGCACGAAAACGTCAACAGGAACATCCAACAACACGAAAACATATAAACAACCAGCAATCAATCATCAATCCATTTCAAACCTCAAGCAAAATGCATCATGACAATCCAATTACCCAGATAAGTCATGGTCACGCACTCACCTTGATTCTGGATCAATTCTGGATTGATGAGTTGGAATTGATAATTGGTTTAACATTGGTTATTGGATTATTGGTTATTGCATGTATTGGAGTGGTTAATGGTTAATGATTTTCCTGGTTAAAATTTGTTGTTTTGCTGGTCTATGCGATTTCGCTGGATGTTGACTATTGTGAGAATTTAGCATGTCGAGAGTTAGTATTTATGGAAATACTAATTCGATGTTATATATATATATAAAGGGTCGGGTTGTTTCAAGCCTATCCTCTCATGGCTCGTTTTCTAGACGCGATGTGTCGATCACCTGCACGAAAACGTCAACAGGAACATCCAACAACACGAAAACATTTAAACAACCAGTAATCAATCATCAATCCATTCCAAACCTCAAGCAAAACGCATCATGACAATCCAATTACCCAGATAAGCCATGGTCACGCACTCACCTTGATTCTGGATCGATTCTAGACAAGGACAACCACGAAAAGAGACCTCTCTCACACCTACAGCATATGTTCTATCTTTCCTTCCTCACGAACCAACAAAACCTCAATCCCTTCTCCAAAAACCTCCTAAACCGAAATAGGGTTTCAGAAAACAGGAATGACATGATGACTTCGAAAGCACACAGAGAATGGAAACCTGATCTGAAAACTAGACAGAGAGAGCTAACCAAAGGTATGCGGATAGTCTTCTGAGTCCTGGTTCGACGGGAATCCTCCTTCGAAGTGGACTGATCGCAGATCCGAAACTACACAAACCTCTCTCAGTAAAAAAATGATTACTCCTAGAATACACATCCGATTGACAAACTGTTTTTTCCTATATCAAGATCAGAAAGAGGAGAACTTACCCTGAAAGTTTCACTCCGATCCGATCTGTTCTTGCTGGCCGTTAGTCTTCTCTTCTAAAACCAGATAGAACTGCTTCAAACACACTCAAGAAATCCACTTCCTCTCTCAATTCTCTGCCTTTCCACCTTTTCACCTCTCCTCCTCGTTAAAAAATACGGCTGCAGAGCATATATACCCAGTCCTAGGGTTCTCTAACTCTAAACCGGACCAAACTGACAAAATAATAATAAACCAGTTGGCTCAATTTAACCTGGTGTCGATCGACACACACCACCTGTGTCGATCGACGCATACACCAAAATTCTCAATTTTGGTTCGCGGGCGTTACAGTTTCAACCGGCGGGCTGCAGTTTCAACCGGTGGGCTGCAGTTTCAATCGGCGTACCGTAGTTTCAAGCGGCGGGCAACAGTTTCAACCGGCGAGCCGCAGTTTCAACCGGTGGGCACCAATTTCAACCGACGGGCTACAGTTTCAACCGGCGGGCCACAGTTTCAACCGGCGAGCCGCAGTTAAAACTAACAAATCGAAGACTAAACCGGTGATCCGTTGGGCCTTTGGCAAAATGGGTCGATCCAAAGTAAACTCAAGACAAGGCCAAGAGAGCTAGCCGACTTAAGAGTTCTCCGCGAATAAAAGAAAATCGCTAAAGAAAATAAAGTTTTTCTTATCGTTTTAGACTTAGCTCTAGCTGACCTAGACCAATATATATACATGTAAACATCCTCCACAGAGTGGATCCGAAATTCATTACCTAAACACTTGTATTCTGTAAGAGCTTTCTTAACGGCTTAATAAAAACTCTCTTGAGATCTATCGTTTTAGTGGTTTTCCGCAGAAATTTTCGAACCCTAGAAAAGTTACTAAGACAAATTCTAATCGTGCCCTATATAAAACTTGTTTCTGCATCCGCCCTGTATAAGACTACGTGGATGATTGGTTGGGCTGTAACTCTAGATTAATTGCTGTAGAATTTTGACTGTACAAATTTTTGTTGTAGGTGTAGAATTTTGGCTATAGCTATTATGAAATTAAACTATGATTGGTAAGTATTATATGTATGTTGTACAATTTTTTTAAGCATATAATTATAAAATAAAATAATTGATATTTATATTAATAATGTGTATGGAAGATTTATTTAACAAAAAACTTGAGTAGTAAATATATAATATTGTTTCTCTGTAAAAAATAAAAGAAAATATGCATAAGTATAAAACTTTATATAAATATAAGTGGTACATATATAATACTATTTTTATATAAAAATTAGTGTAAAAATTACATACATATCTATAACATATCTGTATATATAACTATGTATATAAATATTGTAGGTAAGGTAACACAACAAAATGACAAAATGTGTTATGTATTATAATTATATATATATATATATATATTAAGGGTGAAATTATTATCTAGGATCCGAGATCCGATCCGCTATGTGTTTGGATCCGCTCTAAAAATTAGGATATCCGGGGAGTCCGGATTCGGATAAGGATAGTAAAATTTAGTATCCTTGAAAAGAGGATCCGGATCCGGATAGCAAAATTTTAAGGTCCGAATTTCCGGATCCGAATCCGAACGCATTTAATATTTTAAAAACATATATATTTTACCTATATTAAGCTATTTTTATACATATATATATATATATATATATATATGAAAATTGATTTTAGTTTTTTTAATAATATTATATTGATTATAAAGAATATCATTCAAAATTTTAACTAATAATATTTTAAATTTTTTTTTTTATTTCTTTATTAATTATTTTAACTATTTTTAATATTAATTTCGGATTCGAATCCGGATATCCGCGGATATCCTGGTTTTTGGTCGAATATCCAAAATTCGGATATCTGGAGGCTACGGATCCGGATACCCTAAAATTCTAGGATATTCGGATCCGTCCCACCCCTAATATATATATATATATATATATATATATATATAAGAGAATATAGAAAACAAGAAAGGACAAAAAGAGTCGACAGTGAAAAAAAAAATGAAAAAGAAGATACAATTTTTTTTTTCCATACAGTAATAAATAAGGGAGTTACAACCACTTTTTTTTTTGGATTGTAGCTTTTAAAATCAATTTAAACACTGATTGATAATTTTTAGGGTTGTAAAAAATAATTGAGGTTGTAACTACTTTCTATAAGCCAACCAATCACACCCGTATTCTCAAAGAGATTCGATCCTGATTACCACACCAAAATCCAAAAATAGAAATACTCGACGTAGATGTAAAATGTTAATCGATACATACCAAACTAAACTACTTTTTCTTCTATAACTAAGACAATAAATGACACATTTTTACTTAAGTGATAAGAAAATGGGACGAAACATTTTTTTTTCCAAACAACCGTAGTTATATAGATACTTACTTTCCATTAAAAAAGGAATTGTTTACAAAGGATGATACTAAAGACATAAAGCTACTAAAATCGCTGCTACAAAAAGCAAGCGTAGATCACACAAACAAAGGATAGAAGCAATCATCATACATGAGCATCCAAGTCATTGAGAAGTCCAATCTTGACAAAATAGAGCCTAAACAGTGGAATGACGCTGTGGGAAATTAAAAACACACCATTGGGAGGACACATTATATTCCATATTCTTGATGCATGCGATATTAGTTTTTTTGTTTGGAGAAAATAAGTGTGAATGATGCATTATTATATGGATGTTAGATGAAGATTAACGACTAAGTGCTTGATTAAACAAAGATCAATGACTAAGTCTATTGATTAGGGTGGTGATAAGAACAGCTAATCTTAGCATTTACCGCTCGATTCGATTATATTATATCATCAGTATATAAATAGGATAAGAAGTCAATTTTTTAAAGCACTTCCAACAGGTAGTTTTTGATGGGTTTCTAATAAAATATTAAATATTAAATACTAATATAATATTATGGTTTTCTTCCACTATTGGAAAAACACAATTAAAAGTTTTTTCATGTATAACTTTTTGGATGAGTTTCTTTGATAGTGAAAAAAACCACAATATTTTACTAATATTTAATTTTTATATTTTTTGGAGAAACCCCTGAAAACCCTTTGTTAAAGTTAATCAAATAACTCGCTCTAATAGACGATCTATCATATAACAAAAGCTTTAGCAAATTGTTGTTATGTATTTTATAACTAAGGTAAATAAGACGTATTACAGCTGTTAGAAGACGCATATATAGATTGAGTATATACGTGTATTCGTAAACACTTAAGGTAAATAAGTTTCTGTTATTTCAGATAAAATACTGGAAAAATCTATTATATAATTAGAGACGTCTCTTTTTATCTACAGTGTCCACATAGACAAAAAAAAACTTACATCATTTTTAATGTTTTTTTATAACTAATGAAATATTAAATTAAAAGAAAAACGTAAAATGAATGAAAATACAAAATTAACGAATACAAATCTATACAAGATTTTATTAGTAATGATAATATGAATTTATTTTTTTAACCAAAATATATGTAACACATATTTAAAAACTAAAAAGTATTTATGAATTTTATAGTTCAAAGAGTTAGTGAAAATCAATTATGTAACCATATTTCTAAAGTGTTAATAGAAAAAAAAATCAATATTACTTTTAAGAGTTATATATTTCATAAATATGAAAAGTACAAGATTTTATTACTAATGATAATATGAATTTATTTTTAACCAAAATATGTAACACATATTTAAAAACTAAAATGTATTCATGAATTGTATAGTTCAAAGAGTTAGTATAAATCAATTATGTAACCATATTTCTAAAATGTTAATAGAAAAAAATCAATATTATTTTTAAGAGTTATAAATTTCATAAAATATGAAAAGTTTTTTTTTATTAAAAATTTTGTACCTCAATAAAAACAAAATTTATATTCAATCAAATTTCATTTTTTTAACCACACTTTTAACTTTCTATTTATTCTAACTCTTTTATTTGTCAACCTATTTAAAGAATTAATTTACATTTTTTTTTTGTTTTGAGCTTTGACCTTAGCCATGGCCATGGATAAGTTTCCCAATAAGATCTCTGGTCTGTCTTCTTGACTGCTTTCAAGCCTGATACCAAAAACTCAGCATCCTTCGTCTTGGAAAAGGTATCCCTTTTTTTCCCTCCGGTCACGTATTGTATGTATTACTCTTAATGATACATACAATAATGATCATATACCAAGAAAAGGTTTATGTCTATCGTGAACAATCAAAGTTTAAACTGTAGAACAACTTGCCGATCAATATTTTTGTTACTGCTATTTATGGCTCACATATAGGCATCGTGACCAAACACTAAAAATAAAAAATGAAAACAAAGAAATATTATTCAAATGAACCTTTTCTTTTGTTTTCTTTTCCCTCAAAGATTCCTTTTCGGAGATTTTTCGTTTTAACATCGCTTTCTTTTCTTTTTTAGCATTGTTTTCTTATTTTGGAATCTGGTATTTGAAATTTTGTGGTCTGTATTGGATAACCATAGATCATGTATTGACAATCTTGACGTCGACGTACGTGAGGTCCAATGAGTTTGCTTTCTTCACTTTTAAGTCTCAAAAGACAAGTCCAATGGACTAGACCATCAAAACAAAAGTACTTTTATATATAGCCAAATCAAATGTTAGTTGAATTTTCATTTTCATGGTCGTCATTTTCAATACAAATTAGCCAAAATAGATTAATAGGTATCTCTTGTATATTTTTTTGAAAGATGCGCGTAATACGCTTCCACCAAAATAATGTTTTTTTTTTTTTCAAACCGAATTTTATTATAAGACTAATAGCACTATCCTTATATGAACCATCATCCAACATACATTCAAAATTGGAGTTTAATACAATGTTAGGTTGTATGAACTCAATTTAAAACTTACTGATGATTAATATATAGCTAAATTCTCATATATCTCTCATATATTATTATGAGTTCATGATGTTCATCGATATTAGAATATGATATTTTCTTGTATATTTCTAATTGTATTAAACTCGAAAAATTATTTTTGAGTTTAATTTTTTTATTTATGTAAAAGTTTGCCACAATAAGCATGGATGGGCACCAAATTCGAAGCATATGGCTCAGACAATTCCGGACTGAGCATGATCTTCAGCCATCAGTTCATGAAGCTCGGTCTCTATCAACTTTCTCCAATTGAGGTAATTTAATCTATCATCATACATTATAAATTCTTTTGGTTTTTCTTTTGAAATAAAAAAAATTATAAATTATTTTCTATACGTTTTCAATCTTTACATTTGTCTCTAAACCAAAAATGAAAATCAAACCGGAATTCTTTTGAGATCATTGACTTACTGGATTGAACTGGTCAATGGATCAATATTTGCTAGATTTTTATTATTATTTTAAATAGAAGCTAGCACCGAAAGCAAGAACAAAAATTAATATTTCATTTTCATGTTTTCATTGTCTTGTAACTATTGCACCAAAAGAAAACAATAATGTACTGTCTTCAATTCAACATGATTTTTTTTTGTTTTTGTCGGCCAATTCAACATGATTAACATAAGATTTTTCCATTTTTAAATTAAGGTTTTTGATGTACATATTTTTCTTTTAAAATCTTAGAGTGAGGTAAAAACTATTCTTTCAGAAATATTTGAATTTTGAACGACTTACATCAACTAAAATAAAAATGTTATTTTATATACGGAATAGTGGATCAATGGGAAAACATTTATAAAACAGGTTCTTAGTTTCAACATCACGGCTAAACATATATTTAACGGATCTGAATATATGGATTCTTTTTTATTTTATTTTTTGAAACTTGTTTTTTGTTTGGTTTTGGTCTTGATATAGGATCTTGAACTTGGATTGCTTTTACAGAGGCCTGGATCATTTTTTTGTGAGCGATTTATCCAAGACGAAGAACTTATCAGATGAAGGATATTGATCTATTCCTAGAGTTTACATAGTGTGCAAAGACGACAAAGCCATTCTGGTAGAATATCAACAATGGATGATTGATAATTTTTCGGTGAATTTAGTGATGGAAATGGAAGAGACGGATCATATGCCAATGTTCTGCAAACCTCAACAGCCCTGTGACCATTTCCTAGAAATCGTGGACAAATTCGTTTAAACAAAATCTTGATAAAAATAAAAACGCATGTATTGGATTTGATACAACAAGTGAGTTTCAAGTTTACTTTCGGTTTATAATACAATCACAAGAATAAGTCATTTGCATAAAAACATTCAATATATCCAAAATTATATTGAATTCACTACACTAATCGTTTTAATAATTTACATGTTCGAAAATTCTGATCATCAAAATCTTTGCTTCTATCTATTTTTTCTATTTCCTTTATATTGAGTCTAATTGGTTAATAATGTACTTTTAAATTTTTGGTTGTGGGATTTAAGCTTTGAACGGAGATAGTGCGGTGCGGTGTGGGAGAAAAAGATGCGGTGCGGGACGTCGCCATTCTGAATCTTAGGAGACATGAAAATTATATATGTATTTACAAAGTGTATTATTATAATATCATATTTGATTTATGACATGCAATAAAAAAATTTATATATATCAATGTTAGTATATATATATATATATTAAAATAATTTTAAAAATAATCTAAATAGTTATTCTACGCAGCACATGAATTTTTACTAATTGGCAATATTTTTAAGCTGTAAAAGAAAGGGTGAAGTTAGCGCTGTGGTGTACAGCACTCTCAGCCACAAATTTGTGATGTGTACAGCACTCACAGCGACAAATCATCTCCATTATTATTCTAAACAAAAAATGATCTTTATTTATTTGTTGGGTGTGCATGTGTGAGTGTGTGAAGAGTAGATAATATATACAAAACAGAACCCAGAAATTGTAATCATAAAATACTGAGATCCTCGAAATCTAGAGGAAAGTGACATTTTCGAAAAATTGTTTATTTAAAAAAATTTCAAAAAAATCTCTTTATTATTTGTAGGGTGTGAGTGTGTGAAGAGTAGACAAGATACAAAATTAGCGATAAAATCAAGAGTAGAGAAGAAAAATGAGTGAGGAGAAAAAGAAGAAGCACTTCATACTACAACATGGGGTGTGCCACGGCGCGTGGTGCTGGTACAAGGTTAAGCCATTGCTCGAGGCTTCGGGCCACCGCGTAACCGCCTTAGACTTAGCTGCTTGCGGTATGGACACAACCAGGTCAATCACTGATATCACCACATTCGAACAATACTCTGAGCCATTGATGAAACTCCTGAGCTCATTACCAAGTGATGAGAAGGTTGTGCTCGTTGGTCACAGCTTTGGAGGCTTGAGTATATCCATGGCCATGGATAAGTTTCCCAACAAGATCTCTGTGTCTGTCTTCGTGGCTGCTTTCATGCCCGATACCAAACACTCACCATCCTTCGCCATAACCGAGGTATCTCGTCTTTTAGCGACCACGAGTCATCCGGAATCAAAATTTTTGTTGAAATGATGAGAGTCGCTTGACTTAAATATATTGAGAAAAAATTAGAATGAGCCGATTGCTAGATTAATGTGGCTCTGAGAGTCAACAACATATTCTTTCAATTCATAAATTGGATTTTCTAAACAGTAGACCAGGAATTTAAAGGTTGTTAATCGTTTGTGTATTTTAGTTGATTTATAAATCTTTATATATCCGTAGTTTGATTTTTTTGTATTTTAAATTTGAATTTTTTTCCAAATCCATTAATCCATTATGAAATTAATTCTTATGTAAATCCTTAACATTGAATAACACTTGAGCTGAACCAGGATTTAAGAATCATAAAACAAATAACGTTGGATTTTGATATAAATTTTAAAATCATTGATCCAATAACACGTGGTACTTATGAAAAGTTTCCTCGACAAGTCTTTCCAGTTAATTACTTCAATTTGTGTTTAGGATTTCTTTGCTAAGATAATATAATCTTGAGCAAAATTTGAAAAAAAGAAGAAGATAGGCGTCAATATTTTATCATACATGTGAATAAGAAATTGATATCATATAATTAGCATGTCAGTATTTAAAATAAAAATTTTATTTTCTATTAAAAACCTGTAAAATATATGCTATTTTTCAATAACATGTACGATAAAAGATATCACTTAAGTAAAAAAAAAAAAAACTACGACGTGATTTACTAGATTTACCTTTATTTTAAAACAATTATTTAATGTGAAAAAATTGTAATTTTTCTTTTTTACGGAATACAATCCAAAAATCTATTTGTTTCATCTAGTCGTAACCAATCACTCGAAGATGGCTCATAAATCATAAATATCTTGAGCTTAATTATGTAGATTTCTATTTTTTTTTAGCCTTTATCATTTGTGGTGTATATGCTATAACCATAGAAGTACTGTAAGTCCAAATAGTGCCACTGTCATGGTGGCTAGAATTTTACCGCCATATCCTTTAAAAGATTCGATTTTTGTTTTTTTCTTGTAGAATTTAAATAATTGTATTTAACTCGAAAGATAAATTCAAATTTTTACTCTTTGATCATGTAAAAGCATGTACGCGACATGCCACAAGACACATGGTTGGACTCAAAGTTTGAACCGTACGGCTCAGATAATTCGGGTGTGGCTATGTCTTTCGGCACTGAGTTCTTGAAGCACAGTCTCTACCAGCTTTCTCCTATCGAGGTACTTTAATTTATTATCATCATGATAGGTTGATAATATTTACATGGTAATTTTGATGTTGTGTAGTAATCTTGATTTAGGATATTGAGCTTGGATTGCGGCTAAAGAGACCCGGATCATTGTTTGTGAACGACTTATCGAAGAGGAATAACTTTTCGGAGGAAGGGTATGGATCTGTTCTTCGAGCTTACATTGTGTGTAAAGAAGACAAAACAATTCCAGAAGAACATCAACAACGGATGGTCGATAACTATCCAGCAAATTTAGTGATAGAGATGGAAGAGACTGATCATATGCCAATGTTCAGCAGGCCTCAACTACTAAGTAACCATCTCTTGGAAATCGCAGATAAATTCGCTTAAATTATCCTTTGATGAAAATGCATTTGGATTTGAAACAATTAAGTGTGTGTACTAAAATGGATATTTCTAAAAAAGGTTCAGACTTTATTTTTTTCCATATATGATTGAAATGTAGTGTTGGTTTAGCATTCTCTGGATCTCAGAGAACGAACAAAAACAGGTCCTAAATTATTTATACATGAATCAAATTTAATTTTAGCAACTCATCTTTAACTTTAGTAGCGTATCGTATACACATGATCTAATTAAGCCGGATATAGATTGCAAGTTCAGATTTACAGACACGAAAATTATTTTAAAATGAAATAATTTTTGTATCCAAGGAATTAAATCTTAAGAATATCAAAACTTGGTTCTAGTTCAGACTGTTTCTTGTATTTGTAAGGCAAAAGTTTTTTTACGGAAACTTGAATTTGTTTGGCCGTATTTCGGACTGTTTTCTATGAAATATGCTTAAAAGAAGAAAAAAAGGAAAGTCATGAACGAGAGGAAAAGAAATGTTAGTAATTTGCTTTACGAAATTCCAAAGCCAAAATATTAGGGCTGTAGGTTTTTTGCTTTGTACAGCAAAAAAAAAAAAATAAAAATAAAAAAACTAAAAAAAAATGGCTGTAGACTTAAAAAACGGTTTTTCGCTTTGTAAAGTATATGATTGGAAAGGATCTAGTCCTGTAAACAAATTTATGAATGATTGGTTTAGACTTTTATTTGAGGCTGTTACTGTAAAAAAAACTGTTAATTTTTTTGCTGTGATTTTTTGTTTTTATTTATGACTGTGACTTTTTTAAAAAAAAGTCATGAATTATTTGGTTTTTAGAAAAACTCATTAACGTAGAAGAAAAAAAAGAATCTTGGCTTTGAAAAATTTTAGGAACTGTGAATGATTTTAGGAAAGTCAAAGTGAGATTGGAAAAATTTAGACTTTAAAAAATTTAAAATAAAGTTACAGTTTATAAAGTTCTCGCTTCACCCCCTACATCACTTGCCAATCAAACCTATAACTTGTCTAACAAGTTCTATACATATACGAAATAGGAAATATACCTTATACACAAATATTAACTTTTCTAATAACATTAAGAAAATATATTTAAGGCGATCTCGTATAATCCCCAAGATTTCTTAACACCCTCCCGCAAACTCATAAGTCTTCATACCCATTGTAGGGTCATCAATGGCTTTTTTACCTCGCCATAAGGTCATCGATTCGGTGGAAGATATTCTAGTAGTTGTATATCACTATCGTCTCATGTCGCCATGTGAACTGAACGAACTCATCAATTGGTCCATGCTCAAAATTTAGAGCAACATCATAATGTCATCACTTCCGTCGGATCCATATATATCCGTTGGAGTTATCGTCTTTGTGGCTACATCGAATTTGTAGTTGCATAGTGACATGAAGACTTTTCTTAAAGCATGTATTTTGAACAAACAAAACACCATAATCAAAAGAAAAAACATATGCAATCACGTATATTTCTTCTTCTGTTTTTTTCATTTTTTTAGGAAACCCTACGTAACTAGAAGAAAGAAGAGAAGAAAATAGATAAAAAATTCAAAAAGTAGTAGAAGAAATCAAAGAAGAAGAATCGTAGAGGCGTGTGACCAAAAAAAAAAAAAGAAGAAGAATCGTAGAGGGGGAAGAAGAAGAATTTTTTTTTTAGAACCCCTACGTTATTAGAAGAAAAAGGAGAACAAAATAGATAAAATTTTCAAAAAGTAGTAGAAAAAATCAAAGAAGAAGAATCGTAGAGGGGGAAGAAGAAAATATATATATATATTTTAAAAAAAAACTAACAAAACCAAAACCAATAGGAATTAGGATCAAAGGCTCTGATACCATAATAGATTTGGAGAAAACCTTAGTAGTAGAATAGTTTCTTTCAGTTTTATTGATTAGCCAATAGGCTTATTTATATACCTTGTCTAACAAGTTCTTTACATATACGAAATAGGAAATATACATTATACACAAATATTAACTTTCCTAATAACATTAAGGAAATATATTCAAGGCAATCTTGTATACTCCCCGAGATCTCCTAACAAATCTTCCCACTTTTAATTTTGTGTGTCTCACAAATATCTGCAAAAAAAAAAGTTCATCCCAAAAACACGACGACAACACGACAATACAAGGACAAATATGATTCCAAATACGACTTCAAAATACTAAATAATCTTGCGGAGTCATTAATTACATAGTCTTAGCCAAAATTTTAAGAGTTATGGAGTTCAAAACCAAAAGAAAACTAAAGTTCAAAACAAACTACAACTCATAACTCCCCCTTAATCCTATTCCCCATAAACCGAATCAAACAAAGGCAACACAAAAATCCCTAAGTCAAAACCCAAAGTATGTATGCCACAATGTTGTTTATTTTGGCTACCAAAACCCAAAATATGTATGCCATGACTGGCCTGGTAAATCCCTTTTGGCATACTGATTGAATCAAGCGTTTAACAATTTGTACATATCTAGTGCTAAAAAAATTCTCCACGACAAGACTATGGTCTGATTAATCTTATCAATGGTCGTCACCCATATCTACATCTCTAGTTTATCATTCCTCTGATGTAACACTGCGAGTTGTTCTTCTCTAACCACTGATAAAGTGTTAGTACAACAAGCAGTATTCTGAAACGAAAGATACGCACGTTCAAGTCTCCCTGTTAAAAAATCTAAACTTAGTAGAGAGTTATCGCCAGCAACCCAATAAATATTTCCCTTCAAAAGCACACCACGAGATATAATAAGAAATTGTTGGTAGTGATTTCAAGAAATGTCCATGAACCAGAGCTAAAATCATAGTTTTCAAACTCAACAACTGGGTGATCTAAGTCGGAATTATTGCGACACCTCAAGAGTTTGTAGCTGTGAGTATGTTTGCTTTTTCTGTATTTGATAGCATACGTAGAGTACTTGTAGTAACGATTACTAGGTATGATGCATCTAGATTCACCAGTAAAGAGCCTATCTTTTTTGGTGTAACATAACAATAAACCATCGCAATGAAGGATGATAGCCAAAAGGGATTTACTCGCAAACCATAGTGCTGCTTGATTCAATCAGTATGCTGATAGGTTGTAAATTCAAACATAGTTTTATCCAATGTAAAACAACCTAGGCTGCAAGTGCACATCCAATCGATCGTAGTACTTAGGGATCTAATCCACAAAGAATTAGAAACACTCAATAGCAATTTGAATTAAGAACTACTCTAAGCAAGCAAATGGTTTTGAGAGTGATCAAACGGTAATAAATTTTGGTTTTCAAGCAATAATAAAGAAACGTTGGGTCTTTCGAGGATTCTCAGGGTTTCACAGTCCAAATTATTTAGGTAATTTCTAAAGACAATTGATTCGGTTTTCCTCCTAGAACATGAACACATATTAAGCTAGTCAGGCTCTCGAGATTCTAGCTGTCATTTCAAACTAATCTTATCAATCTACTCTCGCAGCGACAAAGACTAAGATCTAATGCAATTGCAAACTGGTTCAATTGTTCATTCAATCCTAAGGTCTAACTCTCATCTTCCTAAAGAATCAAACTCATCAAACATCTTTTTCAGACAAGTAATGGAACGGTTAGAACTCTATACTTTATCTAAGATCTGTTTCAAGGAGATCAAACTTTAAAACATATATCAAGCACGATCAAGATGAACGAGTACTCTAAACCTAACAAAAGTGCCACCCTAGTTCATAAATTCTATTTATCAAACCATGAAAACCCCTCGAATTGATTCCCCTAGAACCCAACAATGGAACTACTCAGACATTGTGAAGTAAATCAAAGCAAAAGCAATCGATAAACTCATTGTATTAAGAACAGTAGTAAAGAGTTCGAGAAACTTCTCCAAGGTTTACAAAGAGGTGAGAATCCTTCTCCCAAAGCTAAAGAAACAAGTAAAGAGATGAATTGCCTTCGGACTTGTGAGGAACAAAGAACTTTGAAGTGATGATGGTGGTGAACATGGTCATGAATGTCATGGCTGCTCATGTATTTATATAGGTGAGAAGTTGGCTTTAGGATAAATCCCTTGAGGAGTTGAAGATTACGTTGAAAAAGAAAAATTTCCATCTTTCTCGGATTTGGCGATCGATCGATCACCTCCTGTGATCGATCGATCGCCGTGTTAATGCGTATGTCCATAAAAAACAGTGGGTTTGTGATCGGTCGATCGCCTATGATGATCGTTCGACCACGAGTGAATATTCTAGACTGCCTTTAGCTTAATCCTTACTCGAACAGATTTCCTTCGATTGAAGATATCTCAAGATCTAACCATTGGATTGTGGCGATCGAATATCCATTCTTGAAGCTGAGATCCTCTTTTATCTTGTTGTAAAATATGAGCTTGATCTTACGGTGGGAACTCCTTCATCTGGGACGAAACATCTGACGGTAAGGATTTATCTTTCTTTGAAAAGGCTTGATTTTACTCCTTTAAGGCCAAAATGCTCCAAAAACCTCTATTGACTTCAAAACCCACGAAAACGCTAAAAGTAACATGTTAAGTCCAAAAATCATTAATTTATTTATTAAATACATATTTAAAATAATAGAAAAACGGGTAAAATATCATATATATCATATGCCAAAAGGGCAGGCCAGCCTTGCATCAGTAAATGAGTCTCTCCAGCAAATTGGCTCGGTCCTTACTACACTCGCTAGGCTAATTCAAGATCTGCAGCAGGCTAATCAAGGTGAGCTCTCGTCATCTTTTCTGTCAAAATTCTCTATTTACTAATATGTCTTGTTTATAACTTGTGTGCTCACAAGCACGAGGCAAAAATGATGAGGAAAGTTGTTATGAGATGATCTTGATTTGAGGGGGGGGGGGGGGCATCGCCAAATCTGAAACAACCCGATCCATTTTTTTTAAAATTAAATTACATTTGATTCTAATTAATGTTCCCATAAACATTAATTCTCAACATCCAATCAATTCAGATAACAACCTCAAACATACAACTAGCGGAAGCAAACTCAACAATTAACCAATAACAACTCAACAATTAAACCAGTTCCATAATCTAATTCATAAAAACCAGCAACATAGTCGTTCTAACAATAACATAAGCAAACAACCGAGGCACTAGATCATCCTCCTCTTCATAGCCATGATTCCACGATCACACTTTGCCTTTACCTGCATCACATGGATAAAAGAGGCGTGAGTATTATCATAAATAATCAGTGAGACGAGCATCTCATCTATTTGGCTATACACACATACAATAATCAGTGAAACAATACCAAACAAGTACACAACAATGCACAACTCAATAACCAGCACGAACAATTGTCCAAAACTCACAATCAATCATCATTACATCAATTCATCATCAATCAGTCGCATTCACTACAGGAAAAACGGGTATTAATAGCACTTAGGATAGCGTTTTATGTGGTTATGCTATGGTTAACTTGTGTCTGGTTTTTTTTTTATAGCGTTTGTAAAATATAAACGCTATGATGTGTTAGACGACAAAAAATATTGTGTTCCGCTTAATTTTTGGTACTCTCATTGTTCTGTTATAGCATATACTACTTGTAAAACGTCATCGTAGGTTCACCGCAAATAAAAAATATCATTGCCCGCTCAATGAATTAACCAAATTTATCAGGTTTATTATAAACTACTAATAATATGGTGAGATATACGTGTGTATAAGATATATATGTTTGTGTTTGGTATAGAATATAATAATATATTGAAAGACAACGAGAGAGAGAGTTGAACGATGTGGGTGGAATAAAAAAACTTCTTTATAATTATATCACACAAGTGCTCCTCCTATTTATAGAAGGAGTAAGTCGGTTAATCAAGTGAATAGATATATTCACTTGTGTGATATAGTTATGAAGAAGCTTTTTTATTCCACCCACATCGTTCAACTCTCTCTCTCGTTGTCTTTCAATATATTATTATATTCTATACCAAACACAAACATATATATCTTATACACACGTATATCTCACCATATTATTAGTAGTTTATAATACGTTATCAGCACGAACGACTCTATATCCATACCGTTAAATCATATCTTCTGTCATACCAACAGGGTAAGATTTTAATTTTTGTGTTATTCAATTTAATTTTTAATTTATTTATTATTTATGGAGTGGTAGGCTCTGCCTCCTCCTCATAATATTATGGTAGGCTCTGCCTCCTCACTAACAGTGGAAAAGACATATAATAGGCTATGTCTTTTCAAAATTGATCATTATTATGGTAGGCGCTGCCTCCTTGATCAATTAAAATTTTATGTCTCCATAATCCCATGGTAGGCTCTGCCTCCTTGATTATGTTGAGAAGTATGCCTATTATTTTTTTATTATTATTTTCTTACCGTTATTTATTTTTTGTTACTTATTTATGTTATGTTATTTATCATTTATATAGAAGGTTTTGCCTCCTATTTTTATTTTTATTTTTAAAATTATGCTGTTATTCTTATTGCACCTATTTTATCATAATTATTTAAAATTAAATTTTAATATGATGTTTAAAATTTTGTTATATAGTTATCATGTCAAACTTGGCAAAACTTGAGATCGCTGCCCTTGATTTATCTGAAAAAAATTATTTGACATGGGCAGTAGGTGCAAAGATGCATCTAAAAGCAAGTGGGTTTCTTGACACCATTGATAAATGGAAGACCACGTCCGATGAGGAAAAGGCAAAGGCCATGATATTCCTCCGCCATCATATTCATGATACGTTAAAAGATGAATATATTATGAAAGATAATCTCACAGATCTTTGGCTGTCACTCAAAGATAGGTTTGATCACCAGAAATATGTGATCTTACCAAAGGCAAGACATGAGTGGCTGAATCTGCGGTTTGAGGATTACAAGAGTGTAAGCGAATATAATTTCCCTTTGTTCGGAATTACTTCGAGGATGATGTTATGTGGAGAAAGTATAAGTGATTTTGATATGATCGAGAAAACTCTCCAAACATTTCATCCAGGAAACGTAGTCCTCCAGCAACAATATCGGGCAAAGGAATTTACCCGATACTCGGATTTAATGCAAGTTTTTCTTGTTGCTGAACAAAATAATGAAATTGTTATAATGAATCATGAATCTCGTCCAACTGGATCGGCTCCATTCCCAGAAGCGAATGTTGTAGCATCCAATACAAATAATTTTCGAGGACGATGGCGTGGTCGCGGTAGAGGCCGTGGACGCGGACGTGGCAGAGGTGGTGGACAAGGCCGAGGACAAGGAAGAGGATTCCAGACCAGCGCGTGGAAAGCCAACAAAAATTTTCCAGAAAATGATGTTGGTCGCGTAAATAAAAGAAAAACAGAAAGTGCCTGTTACAGATGTGGCATGAAAGGCCATTGGGCAAGAACATGTCGTGTGCCAAAACATTTGGCCGATCTGTATCAAGAGTCCCAAAAAGAAAAACGGAAGGATGTCGAAACAAATTTCATCACTGATGAAGCTGGACCTTCCTTTAACGGTCTCAATGATGATGCTCATTTCGATGTTGCTGAGTTTCTTGTTGATCCTGAAGTATCAACAGAAAGAAATGATAACTAAATCTATAAGACATGATGCTAGTATTTTTATGTTTTTTGTATAATATGCTTTTAGTTTTAAACATTTTGTATTATATGCTTTTATTTTGCAGTATGATGTTAATATAGTTTTGAAAAATAATTTTGTAAAATAGATTTTATACAATTTTGTTAAAATAAGTTTGTAAAATATTTTTAAAATAATTTTGTAAAATAGTTTTAAAATAGTTTTTTGTAAAATATTTTTTTAAAATAATTTTCTAACCTCATGTTATATAAAATTTCGTTTCTTTTTATTAATGCATCTCTGATTAATATTGTTATACCAGACAATGTCAGAACTTGAGATTATGGACGGAGATACATGTCTGGCAGATAGTGCGACAACGCACACAATACTTAGAGATAAAAAGTATTTCTCCGTTCTTAATTTAAAAGACTCCGCCGGAAACGTGAGTACTGTATCTGGTAATGCAAATATTATTATGGGCTCAGGAAAAGCCAGGTTTTCAATGCCAAGGGGAACAAAGTTTGAGATAAATGATGCATTTTATTCCCCCAGTTTATACAGAAATTTATTAAGTTTCAAAGATATCCGGAAAAATGGATATCATATCGAAACAAAGAATAAGAATGACATTGAATATCTTTGCATTACATCAGAAAAGAAGCATATATTGGAACCATTACCAATGATGTCTTCTGGATTATATTGCACAAAGATTTATATGACTGAGTCCTATGCTGTAGTAAACCAGCAGTTTACTAATATATTTAAAATATGACATGAAAGGTTAGGACATCCAGGATCAGTCATGATGAGAAGGATTGTGCAAAACTCTAGCGGACATCCATTGAAAAACCAAAAGATTTTTCAATCTAGATATTTTTCATGTTCCGCATGTTCTCAAGGAAAACTAATAACTCGGCCATCACCGGCTAAAGTTGGGAATGAAAATCTAGTATTCTTAGAGAGAATACATGGTGATATATATAGACATATACATCCACCATGCGGGCCGTTTCGCTATTTTATGGTATTAATTGATGCATCGAGTAGATGGTCACACGTGTGTCTGTTGACAACACGGAATACGGCTTTCGCAAAATTCATTACCCAAATAATCAGATTAAGAGCACAATTTCCTGATTATGCCATAAAGAAAGTTAGGCTTGATAACGCCGGTGAATTCACTTCACAAGCTTTCAATAATTATTGTATGGCAATGGGGATTGATGTTGAACACCCAGTTCCCCATGTTCATACACAAAATGGCATGGCTGAAAGTTTAATTAAACGGTTGCAACTCATTGCAAGGCCGTTAATCTTGAGAACAAATCTCTTAATTCATGTATGGGGACATGCTATATTGCATGCTGCGGCATTGGTCCAGATTAGACAAAGTGCATATAATAAATATTCCCCATTACAGTTAACATCTGGCCAAGAACCCAATATATCCCATCTTCGTGTTTTTGGATGTGCGGTTTATGTCCCTATAGCTCCGCCACAAAGAACAAAAATGGGACCTCAAAGGAGACTTGGGATATATGTCAGGTATACGTCACCGAGTATAATTCGATATCTTGAACCAAAAACTGGTGATATGTTTACGGCACGTTTTGCCGATTGCCATTTTAATGAAGATGAATTTCCGGCGCTAGGGGGAGGAATTAAAGGAATCCCAAAAGATATTACTTGGTGTGCACCATCTTTAGTGCATCTTGATCCCCCTACAAAACAACGTGAGTTGGAAGTTCAGAAAATTGTACACTTGCAAAATTTGGCAAACCAGTTACCTGATGCGTTCACAAATACAAAAAGGGTGACAAAATCATATATACCGGCTGCAAATGTTCCATCAAGAATCAATGTTCTAGAAGAACAAATCGATGGAAACAAAGCGAATGAACCTAAGGTTCAATTAAAGAGGGGGAGGCCGATGGGCTCAAAGGATAAAAATCCTCGAAAGAAAAAGAAAATGGGAGAACAAAATGAGAAGGTTCTAGAGGAACCATATAAAGAAAAATATCCAGAAGATATGTATGAAAGGGTTCAGGAAGAACCAGAGGAAGAAAATGAACATGATACAGAAACATATGATTTTTCCATTAATTATGCCCAAAATGGGAAAATATGGGTTAGAGATGAAATCGATGATACTGATGGAATATTCTCTTTCTCTGTATCTAAAGAAATTGATCAAGATGATCCAGACCAAAGGTTCGTATCAGAATGCCACGAAAGATCTGATTGGGAAAAATGGCAAATGGCCATGAGAAATGAATTAGACTCTCTTAATAAAAGAGATGTTTTTGGACCTATAGTCGTTACACCAAAGATGTAATCCCAGTCGGATATAAGTGGGTCTTTGTGCAAAAAAGAAATGAGAAGAACGAAGTTACAAGATATAAAGCCCGGCTTGTGGCACAAGGTTTTTCTCAAAGACCGGGAATTGATTATGAAGAGACATATTCTCCGGTTATGGATGCAATCACATTTAGGTACTTAATGAGCTTAGTGGCATCTATGAATTTAGAAATGTACCTAATGGATGTTGTGACTGCATATCTTTATGGATCACTTGATAGTGATATATACATGAAAATCCAAGAAGAATTAAAGATCCCAGAAGGATTAAAAGTGCATGAAGCATCATCTAAGGAAATATGTTCAGTCAAATTACAACGATCACTGTATGGATTAAAGCAATCCGGACGCATGTGGTATAATCGCTTAAGGGAATATTTCTTAAGTAAAGGATACATTAACAATGCGATATGCCCTTGCGTGTTTATTAAGAAATCCTCATCAGGATTTGTGATCATTGCAATATACGTAGATGACCTGAACATAATTGGAACTCAAAAGAAAATTGATAATGCAAGAACTCATATGAAAGAGGTGTTTGAAATGAAAGATCTTGGAAAGACAAAATTTTGTCTAGGGCTTCAAATTGAACATCTCAAAAATGGAATTTTTGTGCATCAATCAAATTACACCAAAAGAGTGTTAAAACGCTTTAATATGGATAAAGCGACTCCTTTGAGTATTCCAATGGTTAATAGATCATTTGATGTTTTCAAGGATCCATTTCGACCTTGTGAAAATGGCGAGAAAATATTAGGTCCAGAAGTACCTTATATGAGCGCTATTGGTGGACTTATGTATCTTGCTAATTGTACTCGACCAGATATAGCTTTTGTTACTAATCTACTTGCAAGATACATTTCATCTCCTACTCGTAGACATTGGAACGGAATAAACACATATTCCGCTACCTTCAAGGTACGATTGATTTTGGATTATTTTATTCAAGAAACCCCGAGGTTGGTCTTGTTGGTTTTGCAGATGCAGGTTATTTATCTGATCCGCATAAAGCTCGTTCGCAAACTGGGTACGTTTTTACAATTGGTGGAACTGCAATCTCATGGCGGTCTCAGAAACAGTCTTTGGTAGCTACTTCTTCGAATCATGCCGAAATCATTGCACTTCATGAAGCATGCAGAGAGTGTGTATGGCTCAGATCAATGATTCAACATATTCAAGAAGCAAGCGGAATAACCATCAACAAAGAGCCAACAATTATATTTGAAGATAATTCTGCATGTGTTGTCCAAATCAAAGAAGGCTACATCAAGAGCGATAGGACGAAACATATTCCTCCAAGATTTTTCTCCTACACTCGGAACTCGAAGAGAAGAAGGAGATTGATGTTCAATATATTCGTTCAAGTGACAACGTAGCAGATTTATTCACAAAGGCGCTTCCGACTACAACATTCCGGAAACATGTTCAGAGTATCGGAATGCACCATCTACGAGATCTCTAAAGAAAATATTATATATATTTTTCAGGGGGAGACTTCACTCTTTTTCCCTTGTCATGGTTTTTGTCCCACTGGGTTTTTCCATGATAATGTTTTTAACGAGGCAGTATAAAAATATCAAAACTTAAATAGATATTTAAAGGGGAGTATTATAGATAGATAAATATCTATTAATATTATAATAAGGTTACATTTTGGGGGGGGGGGGGGAAATTATCTTTTTTTCCTCTGAACCAAAAACATTTGGGTCGACAAAAATCCTCTTTGCTTTCTCTCTCTTTTCGCACTCTCCATTGCCTCTACAGCTTTTGGTCACCGGAGCGTCTCCGGCCTTCGTCGCTCTTTTTCTGTATCTGTCTCCTTCGCCTCCTCTTCGTCTTCCACTATTGCCATCGATTCCAAGCCCATCTCCCGGTCATTTCTCTCGAAAAGATTTCTAAATTCTTCACCAGGTTCTCTCCCCTTTCTCTGATTCTGTGTTCCGTAGTGATTGAGAATTTGCTAGTTTTATTGAATGAAAGAGCCATATTTAGCTAAAATTGAGTTTTAGAATCCAAGCTTGAGTTTCAGGAAGACGAGCAGGACGAGAGATTGGCTCAGATCTATGCCATTTACAGGATCAAGCAAAAACACTCTTTGTTCTTCCTCCTCCTCGACGCGATTGCTTTTTTTCATCTCTCCACCGTCTTCTTCCTCTACTTCCACCCGATCTGCGTCTTCCTCGAGTCGTTCCTCTTCTTCAGCTCTACTGCGGTTAGATTCTCCGCCAGATTATTCGGCGCCGTAATCGCAGTCTCCAACGTGTGTTTGTTTTTCGTGGCAGCAAATTTTTTCTACTCCGATTTGCCGCTCTAGTACGAAATGGCTCAAAAGGATGGTTAGATTGGTGGTGGATTGGTCGAGTGTGAAGATGGATACTTGATCTTGAATTAGTCCAAGAGACTCGTCATCCTCTTCAACCATAATAGCACTGAATTAGAGAGCTACATTGAAACAGAGCAAATTTGGTGTGCCTTTAATAACTGAACTATGATCCAAGAGACTTGTCATCATAGCACTAAATTTGTTCTTGTCTAAATCAGGTTTGTGCTCATTACAATTTTTGACCTCTGTGCATATGTCTATCCATGAACTACTTGGATTGGTTTTTAACATCCTATGAATTGCCAGTTAGTTAATTCATCTTCTTCATTAATTTCTTAATAGTCGAGACAATCCCTGATCGTGTGTTGTGTGTGTTGCGATTGCATAGAAAGACAAGGCTTGGGCTGTTCATTTGTTGGCTGTCTCTTGCTTATCATTTGCAGAAAACATCCGTCAATCGACGAACCGTCACATCCTGCTCGGAATCGCTTGGATTCTCAGGTTCGCCGTTCTGATTGGGAACCCTGCCGTAGTCCTAGGGTTGTGGATTTGATATCAGACAATCAGTTGGTTGCGAATAGGGAAAATCTAGTGAAACGCGTAGAAATGCCAGTGTTTCGTCTCGGCGGATATGCAGAAGAGGCGAAATTGGGATTGGTGTCAGTCAGCTTGGATGAGGCAGCTTTAAGCTGGTTTGATGCGGAACTTCTTCGCAAACCTTTCAGTGGATGGATGGACTTCAAACAGAGACTAATAGCAAGATATACCAAAGGGATGATCAGAGATTCAAGCCAGCTGTTGTTCTCCATTAAGCAGAATGGTTCAGTGGAGGAGTATGTGGAATTATTTGAGCAATTGTCCTCACAGGAGGAAGGTATACCAGAGAGATATTTAGAAGGAATATTCATGAACGGACTCAAACCGGAGATGAGGGAAGTAGTACACATGTCTAAACCCAGAGATTTACCAGAAATGAAGACAATGGCATTGCAAATGGAGTCCAGTTCATTATACAGAGTGGTTGGTAGGGATCATCAGTTGACGAATAGAAAAGGTTCTGGTTCTTCACAGTCAGGGGGATGGACTTCAGGGGAGCCGAGTTCACAAGTTGGGTGGAAGATGAAATCAGTAACATTGAATAATCAACCGGTTACTCCCACACAACAGACTCCAAACCCTGCTAGACCACAACAACATCTGTCTAGAGAGGAATTATTCGAAAGAAGAAGAAGAAAGGGTTTATGTTACAGTGCCCAGGGAAATGGTCTAAGAACCATGAGTGTGTCAATAAAACTTTACAGGTTTTGACACTAGTGGGTGGTTATGAAATGGAGGGTCTGGATGATAGAAGGGATTCCAGTTATGATGAGGCGGATATGGAGTACAGTGGAGACTTGATGGAGTTATCTCTTAATTCCTTTTTGGGCACAATGTCACCAACTACTACAAAATTGATGGGCAAGATTAAGAAGCTCAGAGTGATAGTTATGTTGGACAGTGGGGCCACACATAATTTCATCTCTCCTTCAATAGTGGCTAAGTCTAATCTGCAAACAGAGCTCAATGAGAATCTGGAAGTTCTACTAGGAACAGGAGTCAAAGTCAAAGGCTTAGGCATTTGTAGAAATGTCGAGATTGACTTGCAAGGCCACACATTCTGTAGCACCCGTGAACCGGAAAAAGGCGTTTGGTTGGTTATGTGTGTGTGACACACGTTGATTCGCAAAGATTGTGCGTTTCTGACGTTGTGTCGCGCGACACAAGTGAGTGTGTCGCGCGACACAGGCCTGAATCAGACCGAATTGTTCGGTTCTGGTTTGTCTCGGTTCGGGGTCGGTTTAGTAACCTAGGGTTTCCCTATTTAAACAGAGAAACGCGTTTTCTTCTGGGTGGGGGGCCGAAATTTGGGATCAGAAAAGGGTTGAGAGAGAAGAGAAGTTCTTGAGAGGATTCGAGAAGGATTTCAGGGAAATTCTTGTGGATTCTTCCAGTTTCTCAATCCAAACTGTTGCTTTAGTGTTTTGGGAGGGTTTAGAACGTAGGAGAGCTTGTGTTTGGATCGATTCCAGACTGTTTCGGAGTTTCTGGGATTCGTTCTTCGCGTTGTTCGTTCGTTCTTCGTGTTCTTCACCTTTTCCATCCAGAACCAAGGTGAGTGCGCGACCATAGACTCTCAGGAAGTAGTTTTATGTGATATGATTGCTTGTTATCATTCCTTGTTGGATGGTCGTGGTATATGAGATGTTTTGATGCAGTTTTCGTGATCAATTGAACTGGGAATTGAGTCATGAGAGGATGAGACTCGATTTCAGGTTCAGCGCGCTGTGTCGCGCGACACAGAGGTGTGTCGCGCGACACACCTTACCCGTGTCGCGCGACACAGAGCATTTCTGCGTGTTGTGTTGATTGCTTGCTGGTTCTTTCCTGATTGATCATCCTGGTATCCTATATCCTATTACTGAGTATTTAGTCTGTAGATGGGAGGACCGTCTCACTGGGTATTTATGATAATACTCACGCAACTCTTATAACCATGTGTTGCAGGTAAAGAAAAGATGTGATCGTGGAATCAAGGCCGGGAAGAGAGGATGATCCTAGGGTCTCGATTGTTTGGAATTGCTAGTGTGTTAGTGATTCTGGATTGTGGAACTTGTTAGACTCGATTAAGTTGTTAGCCTGTTGGTTGTTGTTGAATTGAATATTTTATAATTGGTTGATTGATTTATTGGAATTGATTGGTTGATATTTGTCTGGTTTAGTCGATTTGATTCTGCTAGTTTAATACGTTGCTGATAATTGTTGAGAATTAGTATTTATGGGAATACTAATTCGATGTTTTTAAAAAAAAAAAAAAAAAATAACGGGTCGGGTTGTTTCAATTTGGTATCAGAGCCCTTACGGTTCTAGGGCGGGTGAACGTAGTATGTTGATTGATTTATTTTGAGTGGTTAGTCAGTTGATTATTGTTTGGGTTTGGAGTCGTGGATCATCTTCTCCGAGCCTTCAATATGATTCCACGGTAAGTGTTTTCGTTTTATGATTTCCGTTTCTAATATCTAGTATGCTGTGTTAAGTCAGTGGGATATGGCTAGAGGCATGGGTCGTGGTGCCCGTGGAGCTAGAAAGCGTGGTCGCGGCCGGGGTCGGCGACCGGTGGTTGATCCTGTTGAGTCGAGTGGGACTCAGGAGGCCACGTAGGAGGAGGTTGCAGAGTCGCAGATACCTCCAGAGTCGGTGGGTGGTACAGAGTTAGCCAGTGTGGCGCACGGCCCAGGTGAGGGTCCTGGTGGGGGCGATGCTCAGGGTCGGTTGGACCGTTTGGAAGCGATGATACTTCAGGTTCTTGAGCGGTTGCCAGGTGGGGCACCGGCTCAGGGGTATGCTCCGGGTGTACAGCCAGGAGTGGCTGGTGTTCAGCCGTTAGCGGCGGGTGTTCAGCCAGCAGTGGTCCGGGGGCAGCCAGGTGTGGCGGCTGCAGAGGAGGCTCCTTCCTACCTGAGGATTTTGGAGCAGATGCACAGGATTACTACTGGGTATTTCTCGGGCGGTGATAAGCCTGAGGAGGCTGCTGCATGGAGGAGCCGTCTGGAGCGTAATTTCCAGGCGCTAAGGTGTCCCGAGGGATACAGGGTGGACCTTGCGGTTCACTATTTGGAGGGTGATGCACATCTGTGGTGGAGAGGTGTGACAAGCAGGAGGCCTCAGGCGGGGATGACCTGGGCGGATTTCTTGGCAGAGTTTGACGCCATGTATTTTCCGCAAGAGGCGGTGGACCGGATGCAGGCGCAGTTTTTGGCGCTGACTCAGGAGTGAGTTTGGTTCGGGGTTATGATGAGCAGTTCGGTCGGCTGTTGGTGTATGCTGGTAGAGAGTTTGGGAGCGAGGAGTCCCAGATCAGGAGGTTCATGCAGGGACTTCGACCGGTGCTGAGGACGCTGTGCAGGGCTCGTAAGTATCACACGAGGGCGGAGTTGGTTGAGACTGCGGCAGCCATTGAGGTTGATATGGGGACAGAGCTGGCTGCAGCGCTTAGTCCACCGGTGCAGCAACAGCAGCAGAGGAGGCCGCAGCAGCAGCAGGCAGGTGCGAGCCGGGGCGGTAAGCCGGCTCAGGGACAGAAGAGGAAGTGGGAGGGCTTTTCGGGTTCCGGTCAGAGGGCCCAGAGTGGTCAGAGTGGTGCGGGGTGCTATGGTTGTGGGAGCACGGAGCACCGGGTGGCAGCTTGTCTGAAGAGGAGAGAGGTTCGGACTACACAGGCGTGTTTCCATTGCGGAGAGGTGGGGCACATTAGGGTGAGGTGTCCCAAGTTACAGATGGCAGTGGCAGTGGTGCAGCCGGTACAGGGGGCGGCAGTTGATGTGCAGCTGTTGAGGCAGCTTGCTGCGCCGCGTGTGTTCACTTCGGCGGAGACGGGAGGTCCTAGCGCCAGGCCGATCACAGGTACATTAACCTTAACTTGGTGAATTTCAACTATATGTTGCGAATTGCTTGTTTTGGGAGTCTTGTATTTGTGATAATACTTTAGGCTCTGACACATGAATTGTGTAGGGACCTTAGTAGTAGGCGGGCGTGATTCCCATGTCTTGTTCGATTCTGGAGCTTCGAATAGCTTCATTACACCGGAGTGTGCGGAGTGCAGTGGGATCCGGAGCGATTCCGGGGAACAGCCCGGGAGTGGTTAGAGTGGCTGGAGGGAAGACTTTGGCTACTTTCGGGCGGGCTTGTCGAGTAGATATTCTAGTGGCAGGAGAGGTCATGCCGGGAGATTTGATTATCAGTCTAGTGGAGTTGTATGATGTCATTTTGGGGATGGATTGGCTGAATCGTTACAGGGTTCATCTGGATTGTCATCGAGGTCGAGTGGTGTTTGAGCGTGAGGCGGGGAGGTTGGTTTATCAGGGCATCAAGCAGACTTCTGGGAGTTTGATGATTTCAGCAATTCAGGCCGCGCAGTTAATTGATAAGGGCTGTGAGGCGTACTTGCTGACGATTCTGATGCCATAGTCGGTTGGGGAGGTCGTTTTGGCTGATATTCGGGTTGTCCGGGATTTTCAGGATGTGTTTCAGTCGTTGCAGGGATTGCCGCCGTCTAGGTCTGATCCTTTCACGATTGAGTTGGAGCCTGGGACTACGCCGATATCTAAGGCACCTTACCGCATGGCTCCAGCAGAGATGGCAGAGCTGAAGAAGCAGTTGGATGATCTGCTGGGTAAGGATTTCATCTGACCGAGTAGTTCACCGTGTGGAGCGCCGGTGTTGTTTGTGAAGAAGAAGGATGGTAGTTTTCGGTTATATATCGACTACCGGGGCCTTAACCGGGTTATAGTGAAGAACAGGTATCCTCTGCCGCGGATTGATGAGTTGTTGGACCAGTTGCGGGGGGCTACTTGTTTTTCCAAGATCGATTTGGCTTCGGGATACCATCAGATTCCGATAGATGAGGCCGATGTGAGGAAGACGGCTTTCAGGACGAGGTATGGACACTACGAGTTCGTGGTAATGCCGTTTGGGTTGACGAATGCGCCAGCGGCATTCATGAGGCTGATGAACGGGGTGTTCCAGGAGTACTTGGATGAGTTCGTTATTATCTTTATCGACGATATCCTGGTATACTCGAGGACTCCGGAGGAACATGAGGTTCATCTGAGGTTGGTTCTGGAAAAGCTGCGGGAACAGAAGTTGTATGCGAAGCTCAGTAAGTGCAGTTTCTGGCAGCGGGAGATGGGTTTTCTGGGGCATGTCGTGTCTGCGGAGGGAGTTTCAGTTGACCCAGCTAAGATCGAGGCTATTAGGGATTGGCCGAGACCGAGGAATGCGACGGAGATCAGGAGTTTCCTTGGATTAGCTGGGTATTACCGGAGGTTCGTCAAGGGTTTTGCGAGTATGGCGCAGGCGTTGACGAAGTTGACGGGTAAGGATGTTCAGTTTGTGTGGTCTGCAGAGTGTGAGGAGAGCTTCGGGCAACTGAAGGAGATGCTGACTAGTACACCAGTTTTGGCGTTGCCTGATGCGGGCTAGCCATACGTGGTGTATACGGATGCATCTGGTGTGGGGTTGGGGTGTGTTCTGATGCAGCAGGGGAAGGTTATTGCTTATGTTTCGAGGCAGTTGAGGAAGCATGAGTGCAATTACCCTACGCATGACTTGGAGTTAGCTGCAGTGATCTTCGCCCTGAAGATCTGGCGATCTTACCTCTATGGTGGGAAGGTCCAGGTGTTCACGGATCACAAGAGTTTGAAGTACTTCTTCACTCAGCCAGAGCTGAACCTGAGACAGAGGCGATGGATGGAGTTGGTAGCGGATTACGATCTAGAGATTGAGTACCATCCGGGGAAGGCTAATCTGGTTGCAGATACGTTGAGTCGGAAGAGGGTTGCTTCGGCTCAGGAACGGGATTTGGAGGAGCTGGCGAGCGAGATTGGCGCGTTGAGCCTGTGTGTTATCTCGCAGGAGCCGTTGGGGTTAGAGGCAGCTAACCGAGCGGACTTGTTGAGCAGAGTTCGGGTAGCTCAGGAGAAGGATCAGGGTTTGATGGATGCTTCTCAGCAGGCGGGTTCAGAGTATCAGGTCTCCGGAAGTGGGATGATACTGGTGAACGGTCGGGCCTGTGTACCCAAGGATGAGCATCTCAGGCAGGAGATTCTGAGGGAGGCTCATTCGAGCATGCTGTCGATTCATCCAGGAGCGACCAAGATGTACCGGGACTTGAAGAGGTACTACCACTGGGTCGGGATGAAGAAGGATGTTGCGAGTTGGGTTTCGAGGTGCAACGTGTGTCAGCTGGTGAAGGCTGAGCATCAGGTTCCGAGCGGGTTGTTGCAGAGTCTGCATATGCCGGAGTGGAAGTGGGATATGGTGACTATGGACTTTGTGACAGGTTTGCCGATCTCGCGGACTTATGATGCGATCTGGGTGATTGTGGATCGTCTGACCAAGACAGCATATTTTCTGGCCATTAAGAAGACTGATGGGGCTGCAGTGTTGGCTAGGAAGTATGTGCGGGAGATTGTGAGGTTGCATGGGGTGCCTGCGAGCATTGTGTCAGACCGAGATCCGAGATTTGCTTCGGAGTTCTGGGGAGCATTTCAGGCCGAGATGGGCACGAAGGTGCATATGAGTACGGCATATCATCCTCAGACGGATGGGCAGTCTGAGAGGACGATTCAGACATTGGAGGACTTGCTGAGGATGTGTGTGTTAGACTACGGTGGTCATTGGGCAGATCATCTGAGCTTGGTTGAGTTTGCGTACAACAACAGTTATCAGGCGAGTATCGGGATGGCTCCGTTTGAGGCTCTGTATGGGAGGCCATGTAGGACACCATTGTGCTGGACTCAAGTGGGGGAGAGGAGCATGTTTGGTGCAGATTTCGTTCAGGAGACGACGGAGAAGATCCGTGTCTTGAAGCTGAACATGAAGGAGGCTCAGGATCGGCAGAAGAGTTATGCCGATAAGCGGGGGAGGGAGTTGGAGTTCGTGCTGGGAGATATGGTGTATCTCAAGGCAGCCATGTTGAGGGGTCCTAACAGATCCATTGCAGAGAACAAGTTGAGTCCGAGGTTTATGGGTCCGTTCAGAGTGGTTGTGCGGGTTGGGACGGTAGCTTACAGGTTGGAGTTGCCACAGAGTATGAGGGCTTTTCACGATGTCTTTCATGTTTTGATGCTGTGGAAGTGTCTACATGAGTTTGAGGAGGTTTTGGCTAGGATCCCGGAGGATCTTCAGCCCAACATGACATTAGCGGCGAGGCCTGTGAGGATTCTCGAGAGGAGAGTCAAGGTTCTGCGTCGTAAGAGGATACCATTGGTGAGAGTTGTGTGGGACTGCGATGGTGTCGAGGAGGAGACTTGGGAGCCGGAGGTGAAGTTGAAGGCCAAGTTTCCGAAGTGGTTCGAGAAGCAAGCGGAGGCTTGAGTTCTTTCTTTTGCTGGTTTTGGTTGTGTAGTAGCATGTGGCTACAGTTGTTGTATTTTCGTTTTGTTGTAACGATTGTACGTTTGGGGGATTAATAAGATTTGTTGTTCTTATTATTGTTGGATCGTAAGATGCGAGTTCTTATGTGTAGTAACCTAGTGGGGGGTTACGGTAACCTAGTGGGGGTTACAGCGTTGTTGAGTATTTCCAGTGGGGAAATGTCATGGTGAGCCATGGAGGCGTGTTGGTCGATAGATGCCTATGACGGCACGCTGCAGAGTATTGCTCTCTAGGGACGGTGGGTTCCTGTATACTTGAGGGATAGTGGATCTCTCCAGGGGATAGTGGATTCCCTGCATGCACTCGAGGGGTAGTGGGCCTCTGGGGACGGTGGGTCTCCTACATGTACTTTGAGGGATAGTGGGTCTCTCCAGAGAATAGTGGATTCTCTGCATACCGTAGCTCAAAGGGTGACGATCCTGCAAGTAGGTGTGGTGTATATGTGTACGAGTCATGAGTATGAGTATGAGCAATAGCGTCTGAGCAGGTTGCAAGTGGGCGACCGAATGGCCATCGGGGATCGAGAAGGATCTCAGGTGGGTTGACCGGTGGGGTCAGGTGTGTGGGTTGGATGGTAGGGTCTGGTGTAAGGTTAGTATTTGTGTTGGAACCTCGATTCGGGCAATTTCGGAGAGAAATATAGCGTCGTGGTCGTGCATGTTCTTGTCTGATTGTTGCACGATCAGTTAGTCCTTTATGCCGAGTCTACGGTGGGTCGGACATGTTCTTATCTGATTGTTGTTCGATCGATCGGGCAGACTGGGCCGGGACTACAGCGATACATTGTGGTGTACCTCCGGGAAGGTTGGGTCGGGTTTCTGAGCTTAAGTGATGACCTTAGCACGGATCTGAGTGGTTATTGGCTTGTGATTCGAGGACGAATCCTTGTCAGTGGGGGAGAATTGTAGCGCCCGTGAACCGGAAAAAGGGGTTTGGTTGGTTATGTGTGTGTGACACACGTTGATTCACAAAGTTTGTGCGTTTCTGACGTTGTGTCGAGCGACACAAGTGAGTGTGTCGCGCGACACAGGCCTGAATCAGACCGAATTGTTCGGTTCTGGTTTGTCTCGGTTCGGGGTCGGTTTAGTAACCTAGGGTTTCCCTATTTAAACAGAGAAACGCGTTTTCTTCTGGGTGGGGGGCCGAAATTTGGGATCAGAAAAGGGTTGAGAGAGAAGAGAAGTTCTTGAGAGGATTCGAGAAGGATTTCAGGGAAATTCTTGTGGATTCTTCCAGTTTCTCAATCCAAACTGTTGCTTTAGTGTTTTGGGAGGGTTTAGAACGTAGGAGAGCTTGTGTTTGGATCGATTCCAGACTGTTTCGGAGTTTCTGGGATTCGTTCTTCGCGTTGTTCGTTCGTTCTTCGTGTTCTTCACCTTTTCCATCCAGAACCAAGGTGAGTGCGCGACCATAGACTCTCAGGAAGTAGTTTTATATGATATGATTGCTTGTTATCATTCCTTGTTGGATGGTCGTGGTATATGAGATGTTTTGATGCAGTTTTCGTGATCAATTGAACTGGGAATTGAGTCATGAGAGGATGAGACTCGATTTCAGGTTCAGCATGCTGTGTCGCGCGACACAGAGGTGTGTCGCGCGACACACCTTACCCGTGTCGCGCGACACAGAGCATTTCTGCGTGTTGTGTTGATTGCTTGCTGGTTCTTTCCTGATTGATCATCCTGGTATCCTATATCCTATTACTGAGTATTTAGTCTGTAGATGGGAGGACCGTCTCACTGGGTATTTATGATAATACTCACGCAACTCTTATAACCATGTGTTGCAGGTAAAGAAAAGATGTGATCGTGGAATCAAGGCCGGGAAGAGAGGATGATCCTAGGGTCTCGATTGTTTGGAATTGCTAGTGTGTTAGTGATTCTGGATTGTGGAACTTGTTAGACTCGATTAAGTTGTTAGCCTGTTGGTTGTTGTTGAATTGAATATTTGATAATTGGTTGATTGGTTTATTGGAATTGATTGGTTGATATTTGTCTGGTTTAGTCGATTTGATTCTGCTAGTTTAATACGTTGCTGATAATTGTTGAGAATTAGTATTTATGGGAATACTAATTCGATGTTTTTAAAAAAAAAAAAAAAAAAAAAACGGGTCGGGTTGTTTCACATTCACTGAGGACTTTATTACCTTGGAGTTAAGCAGTGCAGATTTGATCTTGGATATTCAATGGCTTTGAACCCTAGGCAAGTGTCATGTGG